>JALNQF010000209.1:0-69602 GCA_028456385.1 Ophiosphaerella korrae
TATACTTACTATTACTCTTATATTTATAAACTCCTTTAACTTATCTACTATAAAAGTAGGCTTTATAAGCTTCTTAAAAAGGTCTAGTATATTAGCTAGGAGTATTTATATAAGTAGAAATACTAGCGCTTTTATAAATTTTTATATTACTTCTTTAGTATTTAGTTTTAGAGTATTAATCTACCTAAGCTTTTTTATATAGTTCTTTTATTTATCTATTTTTTTAAGAGGTTATTTTAGATCTATTTTTATTTCTATATTATTAAATTAGGTCTACTTAGATTTAAGGAATTTAGCCTCTTTTTTATAATTATTTTATATAGCTAGAATAAGTACTAAGGGCTCTTAAGTCCTAAACCTTACTATAGTAATGTATATAGTTTTAGCAATATCTTTCTCTACTAGATCTTCTTTTATTTTTAGTTACTATATCTAGAATCTATTATATTTTTCTATACTTACTATTCTATCTTCTTCTAAATTATCTATTATACTCTTAAGTAAGTTTATTACTACTATTATCTAAGGCTATACTAGCTATTATATTATAGGGTTTAGCGTTACCTAAGAGTCTATTTCTCTATACTTTAGGTCTTATATTCTCTACTAGATATACTAGATTATTATATTATTCTAGTTGCCTCTTACTCTAATCTATTTAATAAACCCTTAGTAAGTTCGCTCTATACCCTATTAGTGTTATAGCTATAACAAGAGAAAACTAATTTAAACTAATTAGCCTTACTATAGATAACAACAATATATATAACCTATAGGATAATAAACTAGACTAAGAGACTAACTATAATAGGGATACGTAATAAATTCGCGATTCGCGATCTTAGCAAATATAAAGTATAAAGCTAAATACGTAATAAATTTATAATTCGCGATCTTAGTAAATACAAAGTATAAAGCTAGCTAAGAAGCCTAGGTATATAGTTAGTAGTAATATATATCGTTAGGATAGTATTAGTAATTTAATTATTAACTACAAGTAATAATACTAAGATAGTTACAAAACATCTTCTATTATTTATAGCCTATTATAGATTATAATATAAGCTCTTGCTATTACTTCTAAATCTCCTAATAACTTAAAGGCTACTAGGAAGTTAACCCTAGGCAACCTATTATACCTTACTAATTTAGATATTAAGAGGAGTAAAGCGTAAGTAAGCGTATAGTCTAGCTAAAATAATAGTAGAAAGTTTAACTAAATAAACTAGTAAAGTACTAAAGAGTAGTTATAAATTAGATAGTACTATATAAGAAATAATTAAAGATTGTATAAATAACTTAATCTCTAATAATAAAGATATAAAGATAGTAATTAATACTTTAGAAACGTAGAATAAAAAACTATAAGATTACGTAAAATAGAATAAAGTATAAATTAAAGCTATTATTAAAGGTTAGAACTAAATAGAACTAATTACCTAATATCTAGAGATAAGTGCGATAAAGAAACTACCTAAGATACTAGTACTTAAGAAATTTAATAGAATAAGAGAAAAACTAAGACCTTTTATAGTATTAGTATAACTTTAGATAGATATATAAGTACTACACTTTAATATAGAAGAAAAAAAGGTAATATATATTAGACTATACCTTAAAGAAGATATAATAAGATAGTATAAACCTTACTAGATAGACTATATAATATACGCCCTAATAATATAAAAAGATAAAACTAGAGCTATCTTTAGAAGTTATAAATACTTTACTAAGCAAATAAGAGTAGTATTTAAGAATATAGATATTACTTAATAAGTAGAAGAAATGCTTAAAAGACTTATATAATAGAAAAGTATTCTTAAGTACGTATTAAAATTTAAATAACTATTATAAAATATAGAATAGAATAAGTTAGCCTTAATATTATAATTTAAATAAAGATTAAATAAGAAAATCTAATATAAAATAATCTATATAAAGAAACCTAGAATACTAGAAGCTTTAAAATAATAGGTAATATAAATTAATAACGATCTTTAAGAATAGAAGAAAAATAAGTATAGTAGCTAACCTAGAAATTAGGATATTAGAGACCCTATAATCCTTAACACTAACAAAGATAAGAAGAAAAAGAATAAAAACTTTATATACTTTAACTATAGTAAGAAAGGCTACTATATAAAAGACTACTAATTACAAAAGAAAAAAGATATAGTATATTATAAATATAGAAAACTAGAACACTTTATAAAAGATTATAGAAGTAAGGACTATAGAAAAGATAAAGAAAACTAGTTAAAAATAACTAAGAAAAAGAAAGAAGTACTACAAGTATAAGCTAAGCCCTAGAAAAAAGTAGCTAGGAGTAAAGAAATACAATATATAATACTCTATTAGACTTTTTATTATAAAGATAACTACTATATATATCTTTTTAGTAAATAAGAAGTAAAATACTTTTTATAGAAAAATAGAGTAGTAGTAATAAAAGAAAAAATAAAAGCGTAGCTAGAAAAAATAGTATACGTAATAGACCTACTAATAGAAGACTTAGAAAGGGAAAAGCCCTAGACCCTATTAATCTAAGCTAAAGGACTAGCACTAAATAAAGAAACTACTATAGCTTCTTCTAAAAGACTATAAGAAAGTAAGAAATAAGTTAGTATAAAAAGTATAGAGTATACCTAGCTAGATATATATAGCTATAATAGCTATATAACTATAGATATAAAAGAATAAAATAAAGATTAGAAGTTTATTTAAAAATACTTACTAGTTATAAGTATAGAGGAAGTATATAAAGACTAGAAAGATTGTAATCCTAAAGAAATAAAGTTTATACTATTTTAGGAATAGATAAAGTAATATATAGTAGTAGTAGGAAGAATACCTATATAGAGAGAGTAGTAGTACTTTATAAAGAAAACGCGATAGATTAATAAAGCTTATATACTAAGAGTACTATTAGTATACTATATCCTAATAATAGATATACCTAGGAGGGACAAATACTAGAAAGGGAATAACAAGATAATAGATCTAAAATATCTAGTATACTTTAAAGTATTATAGATATTATACCTAGATAAGAATTATATTATATATAGAAACTCTAAAGTAAATAATAATATATAGCCTATTAAAAGAAGAAGCTATAATTATATAAGAGTAATTCTAGTAGAAGATATCTAAGGATAGAAAGTAATACTAGAAGAAAGATACCTAGTAGTAAGGCTAGGACCTAAACTATCTAAAAAATATATCTAAAGAAGACTATAGTATAAGTATAAGTATAATAAATATCTAAAATATAAAGAATATAAACTTAAAGTAAAGCTATAGCTCTAGAAAAATAGATAATTTATAAAAAAGTTTAAGTAAGAATAGCTAGAAAGTATAAGAGGCTTATATATTATAAAGATAGGTACTTACTAAAGAAAGAAAGTATAAATAATAATTAATAGTAGAGCTACAAGAAACTTTATATTAAAGAAGTTTATAGAACACTAAAGAATAGAATATAGTTATAGATATAATAATAATTAATAATAAACAAGATATAATACTAGGAATGCTATAGTTATAGATAACTAACCTATATATTAATTAGAGAATAGGAGAAATTAACTATAATAAAATAAATATATTAAAAGCTAATATAAGTACCTATAAAAGAGAATTCCCTAAAGAATATAAGAAATAGGAAAAACAGCTTATAGAGCCTAAAGACTATTTCCTAGAATATTAACTATAGGATTTAGTAATAGAACTAGAAAAGGATAAAAAAGTAAAATAGAGCCTAGTCTATAGAAAAATAGAAGAAGAATCTAAGATTAAACAAGTATTTATTAAAAACGTACTAAAGAAAAGATAGATATAAGAATCTAAATCTTTAGTAGTATATAGACTTATATTTATAGACAAAAAGAGAATAAGTAATAAAAGACTTTACGTAGATTTTAGAAAAACTAATATAATTATAAATAAGAACTAATACTCTTTACTATAAATAGATAAAATACAAGATAAGTTATAAAGAGTAAAGATCTTTATAAAGTTAGATATCTAAAATATATACTACTAGATTAGAATTAAGAAAAGTAATAAATAGAAAATAGTATTTAGAACATAATATAGACTATATAAGTACCTAGTTATACCTTTTAGCCTAATAAATATACTAGTAGCCTTCTAAGAAAAGATTAATATAGTACTAAGAGAGTACTTAGACGTATTTATATTTGTATACCTAGATAATATCTTTATATTCTTAGAAATAGAAGAAGAATATATATAATATATATACAAGGTACTAGAAAAACTAGTAGAGAGTAAACTATTCCTTAAGATAAGAAAATACAAATTCTATACAAAAGAAATAGATTTCCTTAGATTTATTATAGAACTAGGAAAAATTAAGATTAACTTAGAAAAGATTAAGTTAATTAACAAATAGCTAACACTAAAGAACCTAAAAGAAGTATAATAGTTTTATAGGTTAGTAAACTTTTATAGAAAGCTAATAGTAAGATAGTCTAAAGATATAGAACTAATAATAAGACTTATAAAGAAAGATACGCTATTTAAATAGATAAAGGAATGTAATAAAGTATTTAACAAAATTAAAAGGAAATTTATAGAAAACCTAGTTATTAGAATATATAACTTAGAACTACTAGTAATAGTAAAAATAGACGTATCTAACTTAGTCTATAGAATAGCACTAATACAAGAAGACCTAAAGACTAAAAAAGAATATTTAGTTAAATACTTCTCTAAGAAAATAAAAATAATAGAACTTAACTACCTAATCTATAATAAAGAGATACTAGTAATTTATAAAGTATTTAAATAATAGAGAGTATACTTATAAAGAGTAAAATATAAAATAAAGGTTTATATAGATTATAAGAACTTTATAGGATTTATACTAAATAAAGAACTATTATAATACTATATAAGATAGTAGAAATTCTTATTAATATTTAATTTAGAAATTATATATATAAAAGAGAAAGATAATTAATTTATAGATACTTTTAGTAGAAGACTAGACTTATAAAAAGAAGTAAACACTACTAGTATAGTTCTAGTAAAGAATAAAGAAGGATACTTAGTCTTAAATATACTTAAAATAGCTACAACACTTAAAAGAAAAAGTAGCAAGCTAGATAAATAGATTTAAAAAGTAACTAGAAAAGTATCTAAAGAAATAGAGAAGCTAGAAAGCTAAGAAAGACTTATATAAGCTTATAGAAGAATATATATTCTAAAAAAGATCTAAAGAGAATTTATATAATAATTCTATAAACTACTAGTATATAGACACTAAGGAATTAACAAAACCTTAGATAGACTACTATAGGACTACTATATCTTAAAAGTAAGATAACTAGTAATAAAGGTACTAAGAAACTATATAGAATACTAAAGAAATAAATATAGTAGATACGTACTATATAGAATACTATAACTAATAGAGGTACTAAAATAACTATAGAGAGTTATTACAATAGACTTTATTATAAAACTACTAAAGTCTAAAGACCTAATATTAAGAGTTAAGTATAATAGAATCTTAATAATAGTAGATAAGCTTATAAAGTATTCTTACTTTAGACTATATAAAGAGAAAAGTAGGATAGAGGTTACTATATACTAAGTTCTAGAAACTATAATTAGTTAATATAGAATACCTAATAAAATTATTATAAATAGAGATATAAGATTTATATTAAAATTATAGGGAATAATAATAGCGCAATTAGGAATATAATACGTAATATCTACTATATATTATCTATAGATAGATAGATAGTTAAAATAAATAAATTAGATAGTAGAGTAATACTTAAGATACTACCTTAACTATAACTAAAATAACTAGGTATAGCTACTACCTATAGTATAGCTAGTATATAATAGTATAAAGAATATAGTAATAAGAGTATTACTCTTCTTTATAAACTATAGATTTAACCCTAATATATATAGAATACTATAATTATAAATATCTTAGTTTTTAAAAGGAGAAAATTTTACTAATAGACTTAAAAAAATACACAATTAACTAAAATAGAATATAGAATTCCTATACAATTAAATAGTAAAATACTACAACAAAAAATATAAAGAAAGACTTTAATTTAAAGTAAGAGAAAAAGTATAGTTAGTATAAAAGAATATTAAGAGTAAACAACCTAGTTTAAAACTAGACTACGTTAAAATAAGACTATATAAAATTAAGAAAGAAGTTACACTAGTTATATTTAAACTAAAGCTACTAAATAAGATAAGGATATACCTAACTTTCTACGTAGCACTACTTAAGATAGTACTATAAAATATAGAACTACTAGTATATAAAGTAGATATATATAGAGAATAAGAAGAATAAGAAGTTAAAAAAATCCTAGTATACTAGTTCTATAATAGTAGGAACTACTATTTAGTAAAATAGATAGGTATAGACAAAAAAGGATAACTATAGGAAGAAATATAGGAACTAGAAGATAATCTTAATTACTCTAAGAAACTAGAGGACTTCTAAAGTTAAAACCCTCTAGACTACCTTATAGTAAACTAAGAAAATTAGTATTACTAGCGCTAAATAGAGAGGTATTAGGAATATCTAATATAATAAGAGTAAGAACAGCCTAAACTATATCCTTAAGGTCTATCTTAGCCTCGAAGGTACAAGACTATTTAGATAATTTAGCGTTATTATAAGCCTTTATCTTATAAAAACACTTAATATAAGAATAAAGATCTACTAGCTTATAAAAAGTTAGCTTATACTTAGCTTTAGCCTCTATAAGCTATAATAATAGTATCTCTTAAGCCTAGTTAATAGCTTACCTTATATAACTTAGTAAAAAGAGACTATATAGAAATTAAGTACTTATACTCTATAAGAAAAATACTAGATAGTATATACTTATACTAAATATTAGCTAGGATATACTTGTTATAGTATTTACTATCCTTTAAAGACACAAGACAAGTAAGTTTTAATTAAGTATAATAGGCGTAAGGAAATATTTTAACCCTATTACAAGTAATACAAGTAATAAGAAGGAGTTTATTATAGTTAGAACGTAAAGATATACAGAATAATAAAGAGTTAGAAATAAACAAAGAAACTAGACTAATAACTTTAGGCCTAGGGTAGAGAAATAAGAACCTACCTAAAGAAAAGAATAGTATTATAGCTATAACAAGAGAAAACTAATTTAAACTAATTAGCTCTACTATAGATAATAACAATATATATAACCTATAAGATAATAAACTAGACTAGGAGACTAACTATAATAGGGATACGTAATAAATTTATAATTCGCGATCTTAGTAAACACGAAGTATAAAGCTAGCTAAGAAGCCTAGGTATATAGTTAGTAGCAATATATATTATTAGGATAGTATTAGTAATTTAATTATTAACTACAAGTAATAATACTAAGATAGTTATAAAACATCTTCTATTATTTATAGCCTATTATAGATTATAATATAAGCTCTTACTATTACTTCCTAATCTCCTAACAACCTAAAGGCTACTAGGAAGTCGACCCTAGGCGACCTATTACAATTAGTATCTTCTAGTTTCTAGATTAAACTAAATCTATCTATTAAGTATTAAAGCCTTTCTTTCTTTATAGTTATTAACGTAGTAATTTAGGTCTCTATACTTAAAATAACTATAAAAGTCTAAACTTATACTTACTATATTATTCTAATACTAAGGTCTTACGTTATTCTAAAATAGTAGTAGAAAGTTTTTTTAAAATTATAGCCTTATTATAAAAAGTATTACTAACTATAGGTTTACTATAGCCTAAGAGGTCTATAAATACTTATCTACCTTAATTTATCTTTCTATAACTAAGTATACCTCTAGTAGCTAGATAAGTTCTTAGGCTCTAGTATTTAGGTTATTTATAGCTATAAAGGTAATTACTTAGAGTTTTATTATTTTAAAGTATTCTATAAGATTATTAACTTCTAATTATATAACTTCTATTCCTAGAAGTATTTAGACTCTCTTCTATCCTTAAGTCTAGTTATAAGAGTTAGGTATAGGCTTTATATTAAGAAGCCTAAATATTCCTTTAAGTATTATATATAGCTATTTCTTATAGCTTATAAGCTTTAGTATACTTATAGTTCCTTTAAAGGCTAAGTTAAAACGTTTTACTTATAGGTCTCTCTATACTAGCTAGTTAAAGTACTTCTAGATTATTTAAAAGTTAAAGTCTTCTATATTTTTATTACTTAGGTTATATTTATTAAAGACTTTTTATAGGTAGTACTTATTAAGTCTTTTTACTAGGTAGTATCTCTTTATAGCCTTTATAATTATTTTTACTCTTTAGTACTTTATAAACTAAGAGCTAAAGTTATTAAAGTAGTTTTAGAGAGAGAAGTTATCTATAAGTAAGTATTACTATAGCTAGGTTTAGAGTACTTCTTCTATTTCTTCTTATTATACTTTATTAGACCCTTAGAACTTGTTTCTTATTACCTCTCTAACCTTTACTTAATCTTTAGCTTTCTCTACTTCTATAAACTTAGTTATACTTTATTTAATAATATCTTTTCTTATTCTATTACTAAATATAATAATATTATAGATCTAGTCTCTAATAAGCTATCTATAAAAGATTACTTATTCCTTAATACTATCTAGAAACTCTATTATATTAGTACTAGTAAATATTATAGGCGTAACAAGAGAAATCGAAATAGAACTAATTAGTCCTAACGTAAGTAATAACGAAACATAGGATAAGTAGGGTAATAACCTAGATTAGGAAATAAACTACAACCTAGATATATAACCTATAGAGTAATCTATAAATATATATAATAGATTAGAGTAATCTATAAATATATATAATAGATTAGAGTAATCTATAAGGTTATATAAATAGATTAGTATAAGTATATAGTAATAGTAATGCGTATTATTAAGATAGTATTAGTAATTTAATTCTTTAACTATAGAACGCTAATATAAGATAATTATAAGATATCTTCTATTATTTATAGTTATTATAGATTATAAATACAAACTTCTATTATTAACTCTTAATCTACTAATACCCTAATAGCTACTAGTAGTTAACGTAAGTAGCCTTATTACACCTTACTAATTTAGATATTAGAAGAAGTAAAGCGTAAGTAGCGTATAGTCTAGCTAATATAATAGTAGAAAGTTTAACTAAAAAGAGAGGTAAAGCACCTCTAAGTAGTTACAAGTTAGATAGAACTAACTAGGTAGTAGTTAAGATATACCTAAATAACCTAATTACTAAGAAAGGGGATATACAACTAATAATTAATACCCTAAATATATAGAATAAAGAACTATAAGATTATATTAAGTAAAATAAAATTTAAATTAAGGCTATTATAGAAGGATAAAACTAGATAGAATAAATTACCTAGAGACTAGAAATAAGTACGATAAAGAAGCTACCTAAGATACCTATACTTAAGAAATTTAATAGAATAAAGGAAAAATTAAGACTCTTTATAGTAGTAGTATAACTATAGATTAATATATAAGTACTATACTTTAATAGAGAAGATAAAAAGGTAATATATATTAGAATATACCTTAAAGAAGATATAATAAGATAGTTTAAATCCTACTAGATAGATTATATAATACACGCGCTAAGAATATAAAAAGATAAAACTAGAGCTATCTTTAGAAGTTATAAATACTTTACTAAACGAATAAAAGTAGTATTTAGTAATATAGATATTACCTAATAAGCTAAAGAGAAGCTTAAAAGGCTTATATAATACAAGAGTATCTCTAAATATATATTATAGTTTAAATAACTATTATAGAATATAGAATAGAATAAAGTATTACTAATATTACAATTTAAATAAAGATTAAACTTAAAAATCTAATACAAGATAATTTATATAGAAAAACTAAGAATACTAGAAGCTTTAAAATAATAAGTAATATAGATAGATAATAACTTTTAAGAATAGAAGAAAAATAAATATAGAGGATAACCTAGAAATTAAGACGCTAGAGACCTTATAATCCTTAACGCTAATAAGGATAAGAAATTTAAGAAGAATAAAGACTTTACGTACTTTAGATATAATAAGAAAGGCTACTACGTAAAAGACTACTAGTTAAAATAAAAAAAGAATATAATATATTATAAATATAGGAAACTAAGATACTTTACAAAAGACTATAGAAGTAAAGACCTAAAGAAAGAAATATAGTTAAAAATAACTAAGAATAAAAAAGAAGTACCTAAGATATAAGCTAAATCTTAAGAGAAAGTAACTAAGAGTAAAGAAATATAGTATATAATACTCTATTAGACTTTTTATTACAAGGATAACTACTATATATATCTTTCTAGTAAATAGAGAGTAAGATAGTTCTTATAAAAGAATAGAGTAGTAGTAATAAAAGAAAGAATAAAAGTATAGCTAGAAGAAATAGTATATATAATAGACCTACTAATAGAAGATTTAGAAGAGGAAGAGCCCTAGATACTATTAATCTAGGCTAAAGGATAGGTATAGGATAAAGAGACTACAATAGTCTCCTCTAAAGAATTACAAGGAGATAAGAAATAAACTAATATAAGAGGTACTAAGTACGCCTAGTTAAGAGTATATAGCTACAATAGCTATATAATAATAGATATAGAAGAATAAAATAAAGAATAGAAATTTGTTTAGAAATACTTACTAGTTATAAGTATAGAGGAAGCGTATAAAGACTAGAAAGAACGCAATTCTAAAGTAAAAAAGTTTATAATATTCTAATAATAGATAGAGTAATATATAGTTATAATAGGTAGAATACTTATATAAAGAGAATAGTAGTTCCTTGTAAGAAAAACTTAATAGATTAATAAAGCCTATATACTATAAGTACTAATAGTATACTATATCCTAATAAATATAAGACCTAGAATAGATAGTTACTAGGTAAGGGACAATAAGAGAATAAACCTAGAATACTTAGTACATACTAAGATATTATAGATATTATACCTAAATACAAATTACTATATATATAGAGAACTTAAGGTACGTAATTATATATAGCTTATACAAGGAAAAGGATATAATTACGTAAACGTAATTATAAGAAAAGATATCTAAGGTTAGAAAATAATTAAAATACCTAATAAAGAATATATAGTAATTAGACTAGGCCTTAAACTATCTAAAGAATGTATCTAAAAGAAGCTATAGTATAAATATACCTATAATAAATACTTAAAATATAAAAACTATAAACATAAAATAAGATAATAGCCCTAGAAGAATAGATAATTTAAAGAAAAACCTAAGTAAGAAAAGCTAGAAAGTATAGGAGGCCTATATATTATAAAAATAGGTATATACTAAAGAAAGAGAGTATAAATAATAATTAATAGTAGAGCTACAAAGAACTTTATATCTAAGAAGTTTGTAAAAGGCTAAGGAATAACTTATACTATAAAGAAGTACCTTTAACAACTAAGTATAATTAAAAGAAAACTATTCTAAGAACTTATAAGGTTTAAAATAATACTCTCTACGCTAAAGCTAAAAAGATTAGAAATTAAGAATATAGTTATAGATATAACAATAATTAATAATAAATAAGATATAATACTAGGAATACTATAGCTATAGATAACTAACCTAAGAATTAATTAGATAATAGAGAGAATTACTTACTCTAAGAAGAAAATATTAAAAGCTAACATAATTATATATAAAGGAAAATTCCTAGAAGAATATAAGAGATAAGAAAAGTAACTTATAGAACCTAATAACTACTTTCTAGACTATTAACTATAGAATTTAGTAATAGACCTAGAAGAAAAGAAGAATATAGGATAGAGTCTAGTTTATTAAAAAACTAAAGAAGAATTAAAGATTAAACGCGTATTTATATAAAATATAATAAAGAAAGGATAGATATAAGAATCTAAATCCTTTGTAGCTTATAGACTTATATTTGTAGACAAAAAAAAGATAGATAAAAAAAGACCTTGCGTAGATTTTAGAAAAACTAACGTAATAATAGACAAGAACTAATACCCCTTACTATATATAGACGAAATACAAGATAGGCTATAGAAAGCCTAAATCTTTACTAAACTAGATATCTAAAATACCTATTATTAGATTAGAATTAAAAAAGGTAATAAATAGAAAATAGTATTTAGAATATAATATAGACTATTTAAATACATAGTTATACCCTTTAGATTAATAAATATACTAGTAGCATTT
The DNA here is from genome assembly GCA_028456385.1 of Ophiosphaerella korrae. Classification (NCBI taxonomy): domain Eukaryota; kingdom Fungi; phylum Ascomycota; class Dothideomycetes; order Pleosporales; family Phaeosphaeriaceae; genus Ophiosphaerella; species Ophiosphaerella korrae. Next base: position 12,244 of record JALNQF010000209.1, read on the forward strand.
TAAGAAAGGATAAATATAGTCCTAAGAGAATACCTAGACGTATTTATATTTGTATACCTAGATAATATCCTTATATTCTTAGAAATAGAAGAAGAATATATATAGTATATATATAAAGTACTAAAAAGATTAGTAGAAAGTAAAATATTTCTAAAAATAAGAAAATGTAAATTCTACACAAGAGAAATAGACTTCCTTAGATTTATTATTAAACTAGGAAAAATACAAATTAATCTAAACAAGATTAAAATAATCTAAGAATAGCTAATACTAAAGAACTTATAAGAAGTATAATAATTCTATAGATTAGTAAACTTTTATAGAAAACTAATAGTAAAATAGTTTAAAATAATAGAACTACTTATAAAACTTATAAAGAAGGATATACTATTTAAATAGACTTAGGAATATAATAAAGTATTTAGTTAGATTAAATAACGTTTTATAGAAAACCTAGTTATTAGAATATATAACCTAGAACTACTAGTAATAGTAAAAATAGATATATCTAACTTAGTCTATAGAATAGTACTAATACAAGAAGACTAAACTATAAAATAAGAATATTTAGTTAAATACTTCTCTAAGAAAATAAAGCTAGTAGAGCTTAACTACTTAATTTATAATAAGGAGATACTAGTAATCTATAAAGTATTTAAATAATAGAGAGTATACTTATAAAAAGTAAAATACTAAACAAAAGTTTATATAAACTATAAGAATCTTATAAGATTTATAATAAATAAAGACTTATTATAACGCTATATAAAATAGTAAGAGTTCTTGTTAATATTTAACTTTAAAGTTATATATATAAAAGAGAAAGATAACTAATTTATAGATACCTTTAGTAGAAAACTAGACTTATAAAAAGAAGTAAACACTACTAGTATAGTTTTAATTAAGAATAAAGAAGGATATTTATTCTTAAATATACTAAAAATAGCTATAATACTTAAAAGAAAGAGTAGCGAGCTAGACAAATAGATTTAGAAGGAAACAAGAAAAGCCTCTAAAGAATTAGAGAAACTTAAGATCTAGGAAGGCCTCGTACAAGCCTATAGAAGAACGTATATTCTAAGAAAATTATAAAGAGAATTTATATAATAATTCTACAAACTACTAGTATATAGATATTAAGGAATTAATAAAATACTAGATAGACTACTAAGAAATTATTATATCTTAAGAGTAAGATAACTAGTAATAGAAGTACTATAAGACTATATAGAATACTATAGAAACAAGTATAGTAGATACGCACTATATAGAATATTATAACTAATTAAAGTACTAGAAAAACTTTAAAGAGTTATTATAATAGATTTTATTATAAAACTACCTAAGTTAAAAGACCTAATATTAGAAGTTAAGTATAATAGAATCTTAATAATAGTAGATAAACTTATAAAGTACTTATACTTTAGACTATATAAGAAGAAAAGTAAGATAGAAGTTACTATATACTAGGTCCTAGGAACTATAATTAGCTAATATAGACTACTAGATAAGATTATTATAGATAGAGACGTAAGATTTATATTAAAACTATAGAGAACAATAATAGTATAATTAGGAATTAAATATATAATATTAATAGTATACTACCTATAGATAGATAGATAATTAGAACGTATAAATTAGATAGTAGAACAATACCTAAGATACTACCTTAATTACAATTAAAATAATTAGGTATAGTTACTACTTATAGTATAGTTAGCATATAATAGCGTAAAGAATATAGTAATAAGAATATTACCTTTCTTTATAAACTATAGATTTAACCCTAATATATACTAAATACTAAGAATTAAAATATCTTAGTCTCTAAGAGGAGAAAACCTTACTAATAGACTTAAGGATATACACGACTAATTAAGACAAGATATAGAGTTTCTACAAGATTATATAATAAAATATTACAACAAGAGATATATAAAAAGACTTTAATTTAAAGAAGAGGAAAAAGTATAGTTACTATAAAGAAATATTAAAAGTAAATAATTAAGCTTAAAACTAGACTATATTAAGATAAGACTATATAAAGTAGAGAAAGAAGTTATACTAGTTATATTTAAATTAAGACTACTAAGTAAAATAAGGATATATCTAATATTCTACGTAGTACTACTAGAAAAGGCACTACAAAATATAGAACTACTAGTATATAAAGTAGATACGTATAGAGAACAAGAAGAATAGGAAGTTAAAAAAATCCTAGTATATTAGTTCTATAATAGTAGGAACTACTACTTAGTAAAATAGATAGGAATAGACAAAAAAGGAAAACTATAGGAAGAGATATAGGAACTAGAAGATAACCTTAATTACCCTAAGAAACTAGAGGAGTTCTAAAGTTAAAACCCTCTAAACTACCTTATAGTAAACTAGGAAAATCTACGCTACTACTACTAGATAAAGAGATAATAAGATTATCTAAGATAATAGCTAGGGCGGCCTCTATAGTAGCCTTAAAATTAAGCTTAGACTCTAAGAGAGTAGCTTACTTAATAGATTTTATATTATTTAAGGCCTTTGTTTTATAAAGATAAGCTAAATAGGTATAGTTTTCTACTTATATACTTAGAATCTAATTATATTCCTATTTAGCCTCTACGATCTATCTAGATAGTTTATCTTAAGTATAGTTAATAGCTCTCCCTATTATAAATAAGTATAGATACAAGAATAAGTATTATTAACCTATATTCTACTAGAGACACACTAAAAAAGTTATAAGATAAATAAGTATTAGTATAAATATACGCCTTATACGCTTTACTATATTTTAAGGAAATATAATCTAATAGAAGGTTTAAAGATTTATAATAAGAATAAGGAAATATAGTAATACTATAGCGTAATACGTAATCTACTAATTAAAGATAACGTAGAGTAGACTTAGTAAGTATAAGAGAGGATAAAGAACTCTATATTAATAAAGAAACTAGATTAATAACCTTAGCTCTAGAGTAGATAAACTAAGACCTACCTAGAAGGGGAGATAGTATTATAGGCGTAATAAGAGAAATTAAGATAGAACTAATTAGTCCTAACGTAAGTAATAACAAAATATAAGATAAGTAGAGTAACAACTTAGATTAGGAAATAAACTACAACCTAGATACGTAACCTATAGAGTAATCTATAAATACGTATAATAGATTAAAGTAATCTATAAATACGTATAATAGATTAGAGTAATCTATAAACACGTATAATAGATTAGAGTAATCTATAAAGTTATATAAATAGATTAGTACAAGTATATAGTAATAGTAATACGTATTATTAAGATAGTATTAGTAATTTAATCCTTTAACTATAGAACGCTAATATAAGACAATTACAAGATATCTTCTATTTATTACAGGCTTACTAGGGTCGACTTCCTAATAGCCTTAATAGGTGTTAGTAGATTATAAGGTAATAGTAAAAGTTCGTGTTGTAATCTACAATAGGCTGTAAATAATAGAAGATATTTTACAACTATCTTATATTATCGCTTATAGTTAATAATTAAATTACTAATACTATCTTAATAATGCGCGTCGCTACTAACTATGTACTTGTCCTAATCTATTAATCTATTAGTACTAAGAATAATAGATCGTAGATTACCTTAATCTATAATCTATTAACGCTAAGAGTCTATAGATTATAGATTACCCTAGGTATCTTAATTATATATAGTTTCCTAATTAAGTTTATATTCTTTATATTTATAAGAACTTAATCCTTTAGTCGTAAGGCTAATTAGTTCTATCTATATTTCTCTTGTTACTATCGTAATACTATCCCCTTCTCTAGGTAGGTCCTTGTTTATCTATTCTAGAGCTAAGGTTATTAACTTACTTTCTTTGTTAATTTCTAGTTCCTTATTACTCTCTATAGTTGCCTCTTCTACACGTTGTTAATATTTTCTTACTAATTACGTGTTACGCAATAGTATTAAAATATTTCTTTATTTTTATTATACTTCCTCTAAGTTAAATCTTAAGTACTCTTCTTATATAGTTTCTATAAATAATAGTAGAGCTTATAAAGCGTATATCTATATAAACGTTTATAGTTCTTATAACGTATCTAGTATCTCTCTTATAGAGTATATATTTATTATACTTATTCTTGTATCTAGGCTTAATAATAATAGGGAGAGCTATTAACTAAGCTTAAGAAAAATTACTATCTTAAATTGTAGAGGCTAAAGCTAAGTATAAGTAAATCTAAGAGCTTACGTAGAGTAAGCTAGTAGAAAATTAAGCTTGTCTCTCTTATCTTTATAAGATAAAGGCGCTAAATAATAAGAAATTAGCTATATAGTTAGTAGCTCTAGAAGCTAAGCTAGACTTAGATAAGGTATTTAATATTGCTGTAGTAGGTCCTACGTTAGGCGCTCTTATTACCTCTCTATCTAGCAATAGTAATATTAGTTCTCTTAGTTTACTACTAGGCGTTCTAGAGGGTTTTAACTTTAGAAGTCCTCTAGTTTCTTAGAGTAGTTAAGATTATTTTCTAGTTCTTATATTTCTTCCTATAGTTGTCCTTTTTTATCTATACCTATCTATTTTACTAGGTAGTAGTTCCTGCTATTATAGAACTAGTATACTAGGATTTCTTTAACTTCCTATTCTTCTTATTCTCTATACGTATCTACTTTATACACTAGTAGTTCTACGTTTTATAGTACTATCTTAAGTAGTACTACGTAGAAGGTTAGGTATATCCTTATTTTATTTAGTAGCTTTAGTTTAAATATAACTAGCATAACTTCTTTCTTAATTTTATATAGTCTTATCTTAACGTAGTCTAATTTTAAGCTTGTTTTCTTGCTCTTAATATTTTTTTATACTAACTATACTTTTTCTCCTTTTCTAAATTAAGGTCCTTCTTTATATTTCTTGTTATAGTACTTTACTATTTAATTATATAAGAATTCTATATCCTATCTTAATTATTTATATATATCTTTAAGTCTATTAGTAAAGTTTTCTTCTCTTAGAGACTAAGATATCTCTAGTCTTAGTATTCTATATATACTAGGGTTAAATCTATAGTTTATAAAGAAGAGTAATACTCCTATTATCTTGTTTTTTGCGCTATTATATACTAACTATACTATAGGTAGTAACTATACCTAATTATTCTAGTTGTAGTTAAGGTAGTATCTTAGGTACTATTCTACTATTTAGTTTATTCTTTCTAATTGTCTATCTATTTATAAGTAGTATATAGTAGACATTACGTGTTTAATTCCTAATTATACTATTATCGTTCCCTATAGTTTTAATATAAATCTTATATCTCTATCTATAATAATTTTATCTAGTAGTCTATATTAGCTAATTATAGTTCCTAGGACCTAGTATACTATAACTTCTATTCTACTTTTCTCTTTATATAGTCTAAAGTATAAGTACTTTATAAGTTTATTTACTATTATTAGGATTCTATTATACTCGACTCCTAATATTAGGTCTTTTAACTTAAGTAGTTTTGTAATAAAATCTATTATAATAACTCTTTATAGTTATTCTAGTACTTCTACTAGTTATAACTTCTTATATAGTACGTGTCTACTATACTTATTCCTCTAGCATTCTATATAATCTTATAGTACTTCTATTACTAGTTATTTTACTCTTAGGATATAGTAATCTCTTAGTAGTCTATCTAGTATTTTATTAATTCCTTAATATCTATATACTAGTAGTTTATAGAACTATCGTATAAATTCTCTTTATATTTTTCCTAGAATATATATTCTTTTATAGGCTTTTACAAGACTTTCTTTAATCTTAAGTTTTTCTATTTCTTTAGAAGCTTTTCTTATTTCTTCCTAAATCTATTTATCTAGCTCGCTACTCTTTCTTTTAAGTATTACGGCTATTTTAGGTGTGTTTAGGACTAAATATCCTTCTTCGTTTTTAACTAGAACTATACTAGTAGCGCTTATTTCTTCTTGTAAGTCTAGTCTTCTACTAAGGGCGTCTACAAATTAGTTATCTTTCTCTTTTATATATATAATTTCTATATTAAATATTAATAGGAATTCCTACTATCTTATATATTATTATATTAGTTCTTTATTTAGTATAAATCCTATAAGATTCCTATAGTCTATATAGACCTTTATTTAGTATTTTACTCCTTGTAAGTATACTCTCTATTATTTAAATACTTTATAGATTACTAGTATCTCTTTATTATAAATTAGATAGTTAAGCTCTACTAGCTTTATTTTCTTAGAAAAGTATTTAACTAAATACTCTTTCTTAGTCTTTAGGTCTTCTTGTATTAGTGCTATTCTATAGACTAAATTAGATGCGTCTATTTTTACTATTACTAGTAGGTCTAGGTTATATATTCTAATAACTAAGTTTTCTATAAACTTCTTTTTAATCTTCTTAAATACTTTATCGTATTCCTTTATCTATTTAAATAGTGTATCCTTTTTTATAAGCCTTGTTATTAGTTCTATATCTTTAGACTATCCTACTATTAACTTTTTATAAAAGTTAGCTAGGCTATAAAATTATTATACTTCCTTTAGGTTCTTAGGTATTAGCTATTCGTTAATTAATCTAATTTTTTCTAGATTAATCTTAATTTTTCCTAGTTTAATAATAAATCTAAGGAAGTCTATTTCCTTTATATAGAATTCGTATTTTCTTATTTTAAGAAATATCTTATTTTCTACTAGTTTTTCTAGTACTTTGTGTATATGCTACACGTGTTCTTTTTCTATTTCTAAGAATATAAGGATATTATCTAAGTATACAAATATAAATATATCTAAGTACTCTCTTAGTACTATATTTATTCTTTCTTAGAAGGCTGCTAGTACATTTATTAAGCTAAAGGGTATAACTAGGTATTTATATAGTCTATATTGTATTCTAAACGCTATTTTCTATTTATTACCTTTCTTGATTCTAATCTAGTAGTAGGCGTTCTAGATATCTAGTTTTGTAAAGATTTTTACTTTCTATAGCTTATCTTATATTACGTCTATTTATAGTAAAGGATATTAGTTCTTACTTGTAATTGCGTTAGTTTTTCTAAAGTCTATATAAAGTCTTTTATCTTTTATTCTCTTTTTATCTATAAATATAAGTTTATATACTACTAAGGACTTAGATTCTTATATCTATCCTTTCTTTATTACGTTTTTAATAAACGTTTATTTAATCTTAGATTCTTCTTCTATTTTTCTATAAACTAGGCTCTATTTTACGTCTTTATCTTCCTTTAGATCTATTACTAAGTCCTATAGTTAGTATTTTAGAAGGTAATCTTTAGGTTCTATAAGCTATTTTTCCTATTTCTTATATTCTTCTAGGAATTCCCCTTTGTATGTAACTATGTTAGCTTTTAATATTTCTTTTTTAGAGTAGCTAATTCTACCTATTCTCTAATTAATTCTTAGGTTAGTTATCTATAACTATAGTATTCCTAGTATTATATCTTATTTATTATTAATTGTTGTTATATCTATAACTATATTCTTAATTATTATCCTTTCTAGTTCTAGTATAAAGGGTGTTGTTTCAAACCTTATAGGTTCCTAGAATAGTTTTCCTTTAATTATACTTAGTTATTAAGGGTACTTCTTTATAGTATAGGTTATTCCTTAGCTTTTTATAAACTTCTTTAATATAAAGTTTCTTGTAGCTCTACTATTAATTATTAATTGTACTTTCTTCCCTTAATAAGTACTTATCTTTGTAATATATAGGCCTCTTATACCTTCTAGCCTTTCTTACTTTAGTATTTTTATAAATTATCTATTTTCCTAGGGCTATAGCCCTATTTTAAGTTTATATTCTTTATATTTTAGATATTTATTATACTTATATTTGTACTATAGTCTTCCTTAGACGCATTTCCTAGGTAGTTTTAGTCTAGGCCTTATTACTACGTAACCTTCTTCTAGTATTATTTCCTATCTTTAGATATCTTCTACTAGAATTACTCTTGTATAGTTATAGCTTCTTCTTCTTATAAGCTATACTTTATTATTTACTTTAGGGTTTCTATATATTATATAATTCTTCTCTAAGTATAATATCTATAATACTTTAAAATGTACTAGGTGCTTAGGATCTATTATTTTATTATCCCCTTCCTAGTAACTATCTATTCTAGGTCTTATATTTATTAGGACGTAGTATACTATTAGTACTTGTAGTATATAAGCTTTATTAATCTATTACGTTTTTTTTACAAGGTACTACTATTCCTTTTATATAGGTATCCTTCCTACTATAACTATATATTACTTTATCTATTCTTAAAATAGTATAAACTTTATTTCTTTAGAATTACGTTCTTTCTAGTCTTTGTACGCTTCCTCTATACTTATAACTAGTAAGTATTTCTAAATAAATTTCTATTCTTTGTTTTATTCTTCTATATCTATTATTGTACAGCTATTATAGCTATATATATCTAGCTAGGTATATTTAGTACCTCTTATACTAACCTATCTTTTACTTTCTTATAGTCCTTTAGAGGAAGCTATAGTAGTCTCTTTATCTAGTGCTAATCTTTTAGCCTAGATTAATAGGGTCTAGGGCTCTTCCCTTTCTAAGTCTTCTATTAGTAGGTCTATTATATACGCTATTTCTTCTAGCTATACTTTTATTCTTTCTTTTATTACTACTACTCTATTCTTTTATAAGAACTATCCTACTCTCTATTTACTAGAAAGATATATATAGTAGTTATCTTTATAATAAAAGGTCTAATAGAGTATTACGTATTGTATTTCTTTACTCTTAGCTACCTTTTCTTAAGGTTTAGCTTATACTTATAGTGTTTCTTTCTTTTTCTCTATTATCTTTAACTAAGTTTCCTTATCTTTTTTATAGTCTTTACTTTTATATTCCTTTATATAGTGTCCTAGTTTCCTATATTTATAATATACTATATCCTTTTTCTTCTTTAATTAGTAGTCTTTCGCGTAGTAGCCTTTCTTACTATAGTTAAAATACGTAAAGTCTTTATTCTTCTTTCTCTTTCTATCTTTATTTGCGTTAAGGATTATAGGGTCTCTAGTATCCTAGTTTCTAGTTTAGCTACTATACTTGTTCTTTTTCTATTCTTAAAAGTCGTTGTTAATTTAGATTACCTATTGTTTTAGAGCTTCTAGTGTCCTAGGTTTCTCTATATATATTATTTCGTATTAGATTTTTATATTTAGTCCTTATTTAAATTGTAATATAAGGGCTAATTCGTTCTATTCTATATTTTAACTTAGTTATTTAAATTATAATACGTATTCTAAGACACTCTTATTTTGTATAAGCCTTTTAAGTTTCTCTTTAGCTTGTTAAGTAATATCTATATCTCTAAATACTACTCTTATTTGTTTAGTAAAGTATTTATAACTTCTAAAAATAGCTCTAGTTTTATCTTTTTAGGTTATTAGAGAATACGTTGTGTAGTCTGTCTAGTAGGGCTTGTACTATCTTATTACGTCTTCTTCGAGGTGTAGTCTAATATATATTACCTTCTTTTCTTCTATATTAAAGTATAGTACTTATACATCTATCTAGAGTTATACTAACGCTATAAAGGGTCTTAATTTCTCTCTTATTCTATTAAACTTTTTAAGAACAGGTATCTTAAGTAGTTTCTTTATTATACTTATTTCTAGTCGTTAGGTAATTAGCTCTATCTAGTTCTAGCCTTTAATAATAGCTTTGATTTATGCTTTGTTCTATTTTAAGTAATCTTGTAGTTCTCTATTCTACGTTTCTAATACTTTAATTACTATCTTTATATCTTCTTTATTATCAATTAATTTATTTATGCGATCTTTAATTGTTTCCTATATAGTACTATCTAACTTATAACTACTCCTAGGGGCTTTACTTATTAAACTTTCTACTATCGTGTTAGCTAGACTATATACTACTTACGCTTCGCTTCTTGCAATAACTAAATTAGTAAGGTGTTATAGGCTTACTAGGGTTAACTTCCTAATAGCCTTAATAGGTGTTAGTAGATTATAAGGTAATAGTAAAAGTTTGTATTGTAATCTACAATAGGCTATAAACAATAGAAGATATTTTGCAACTATCTTATATTGTCGCTTATAGTTAATAATTAAATTACTAATACTATCTTAATAATGCGCGTCGCTACTAACTATATACTTATCCTAATCTATTAATCTATTAGTGCTAAGAATAACAGATCGTAGATTACCTTAATCTATAATCTATTAACGCTAAGAGTCTATAGATTATAGATTACTCTAGGTATCCTAATTATATATAGTTTCCTAATCGAGTTCGTATTCTTTGTATTCGTAAGAACTCGATCCTTTAGTTGTAGGGCTAATTAGTTCTATTTGTATTTCTCTTGTTACTGTCGTAACACTATTATTTATAGTTATTGTAGATTATAAATATAAACCTCTATTATTAACTCTTAATCTACTAATACTCTAATAGCTACTAGTAGTTAACGTAAGTAGCCCTATTATAGTAAACTTAAACTTCTTATCTATAAATAGGTTTTATTTACTAATATATACTCTACTACTTTATTCTACTATTATTTTAATAGCTACTATAAGCTAGCTAAATATTTCTAAAGATATCTTAATTATTAGTTAAGGTATATTTAGGATAGTAGAGCTATTATCTATTATTAGTATACTAATTCTTTTAAGTATATCCTATAGTCCTTTAGGTATTAGGTTTAGGAGTCCTAAGTTATACAAGGAAGTTCTTAGCTAGTAGAGAAATAGCCTTAGTATAGTCTCTTTATTAGATAATAGGTTAGATCCTATAGCTTAGAATTACCTTATAATATTCTTTCTTTTACTTCTCTTTTTATACGTTATTTATCTATAATTGTAGTATACTACTTACTACTACTAGGCTATTTCTTCTTACTATACTACTTGTTATTCTATTCTATCCTTACTATTTTCTTACTAGTTATTTTTCTATTTTAATATTCTTGTTATCTATACTTCTACTAGCTATTTATTAGGTACCTAAAAGCTTATTAGGAGCTTCTCTAATATTTCCTATTAGCCTCTTTATTTTTAGCTAGTTACACTACCTACTTTTTATACTACTTATAGCTTCTTAGGTCTTAGGCTCTATATATTTATAGCGTATTCTTATTTTTATACTTATACTTATACTATACCTATTCTTATATAAAATAAGTTAGCTTATCTTTAGTTTTATATATATACCTATTCCTATACCTATTCCTATACCTATTCCTATACCTATTCCTATACCTATTCCTGTGCCTATTCCTATGCCTATTCCTATACCTATTCCTATACCTATTTCTATACCTATTCCTATACCTATTCCTATACCTATTCCTATACCTATCTATTCCTATATCTATTCCTATACTTATCTATTCTTATATCTATTCCTATACCTATTTATTCCTATATCTATTCTTATACCTATCTATTCCTATATCTATTCTTATACCTTACGTAATAGTGCGTAAGCTAGCGCTTTTAAGGCTAAGGTTATAGGTTTAAGTTTTATATTAGTTGCTATTTATTATAGAGTTATATACCTAATATAGATCTAAGGCCTAAAGGCTTATTAGTCTTAAAGAACTTAGACTTTATTAGCTAAACTAGTTCTAAACGTTATTTGTACTCCTATAGATTATATCCTATAACTTAAGAGCTTATTAGCTTTCTTCCTCTCTCTTACCTCTCCTCCTTAATAGTTTACCTCCTTATAAGCCCTTAGTACTTATATTTCTCTAGTAACTACTTACCTCTTTTTTACTATTCCTTTCTTTATAATACTCTACTATAATACTAAAGAAAGAAAGTATATACTAAAGAAAAAAAGTATATACTAAAAAAAGAAAGTATATACTAAAGAAAGAAGGTATAATTAATAATTAATAGTAGAGCTACAAAGAACTTTATATCTAAAAAGTTTATAGAAATATAAAGAATACGCTATATAATAAAGAAGTACTCTTAATAGCTAAGTATAATTAAAAGAAAACTATTCTAAGAACCTATTAGGTTTAAAACAACTCTCTCTATACTAGAACTAGAAGAAATAATAATTAAGAATATACTTATAGATATAATAACAATTAATAATAAATAAGATATAATATTAGGAATACTATAATTATAGATAACTAACCTATATATTAATTAGAGAATAGGAAAAATTAACTACTACAAGATAGATATATTAAAAGCTAACATAAGTACCTATAGAGGAGAATTCCTTAAAAAATATAAGAAATAAGAAAAATAGCTTATAGAACCTAAAGACTATCTTCTAGAATATTATAATAGGTATACTAGGGTTAACTTCCTAGTAACCTTTAAGTTATTAGTAGATTATAAGGTAATAACAAAAGCTTATACTATAATTAGTAATAACTATAAATAATAGTTAATTTGTATATACAATATTAAGTATTAGCGTTCTAGGTTAAAGATTAGATTACTAATACTATCCTAATAATACGTATTACTACTAACTATATACTTATATTTCTTAGCTAGCTTTATACTTTATATTTACTAAGATTATAAATTATAAATTTATTACGTACTTAGCTTTGTACTTTATATTTACTAAGATTATAAATTATAAATTTATTATATATCTCTATTATAGTTAGTTTCCTAATTAAGTTTATTACTCTATAGATTATACGCGCTATAATTATCTATAGTAGGGCTAATTAGCTTAAGTTAGTTTTCTCTTGTTATAACTATAACACTATTCCTCTCTTTAAGTAAGTTTTTATTTTCTTATCCTAGGCCTAAGGTTATTAGTCTAGTTTCTTTGTTTATTTCTAGTTCTTTATTATTCTCTATACTTTCTTATTCTAATTATAATAAACTTCTTCTTATTACCTATATTACTTGTAATAAGGTTAAAATATTTCCTTACGCCTATTATACTTAATTAAAGCTTACTTACCTTATATCTTTAAAAGATAGTAAGTATTATAATAAGTATATTCTTACTAATATATAATATAAATATACTCTTTCTAGTATTTCTCTTATAGAGTATAAGTATTCGATTTCTATATAGTCTCTTTTTACTAAATTATATAGGGCGAGCTATTAACTAGGCTTAAGAGATACTATTATTATAGCTTATAGAAGCTAAAGCTAAGTATAAGTTAACTCTTTATAAGCTAGTAAATCTTTATTTTTATATTAAGCGTCTTTATAAGATAAAGGCTTATAATAATACTAAATTGTCTAAATAGTCTTATACCTTAGAAGCTAAGATAGACCTTAAAGATACTATAGAGGCTACTCTAGCTCCTATTATATTAGATATTCCTAGCGCCTCTCTATTTACTATTAGTAGTGCTAGTTTTCTTAGTTTACTACTAGGCGTTCTAGAGGGTTTTAACTTTAGAACTCCTCTAGTTTCTTAAAGTAGTTAAAGTTATCTTCTAGCTCTTATATATCTTCTTATAGTTATCTTTTCTTATCTATTCTTATCTATTTTACTAAGTAGTAGTTTCTTCTATTATAGAATTAGTACTATAAAATTTCTTTAACTTTTTATTCTTTCTATTCTCTATATATATCTACTTTATATACTAGTAGTTCTACGTCTTGTAGTACTATCTTAAGTAGTGCTACGTAGAAGGTTAAGTATATTCTTATCTTATCTAGTAACTTTAGTTTAAATATAACTAGTATAACTTTTTTCTTAATTTTATATAGTCTTATCTTAACGTAGTCTAGTTTAGAACTTAGTTGTTTACTTTTTATATTCCTTTATACTAACTATACTTTTTCTCTCTTTCTAAATTAAAGTCCTTTTTAGTATTTTTTATTATAGTACTTTACTATCTAATTATATAGGAATTCTATATCCTATCTTAGTTAGTTATATATATCTCTAAGTTTATTAGTAAGGTTTTCTTCTCTTAGAAACTAGGATTCCTTAGTTCTTAGTATTTAATATATACTAGAGTTAAATCCGTAGTTTATAAAAAAGAGTAATACTCCTATTACTATATTCTTTACGCTATTATATATTAATTATACTATAAGTAATAGCTATACCTAGTTATTCTAGTTGTAGTTAAGGTAACACCTTAAGTACTATTCTACTATCTAATTTATTTATTTAGATTATCTATCTATTTATAGGTAGTATACTATTAATATTATATATCTAACTCCTAATTATACTATTATTATTCCCTATAGTTTTAATATAAACCTTATATCTCTATCTATAATTATCTTATCTAGTAGTCTATATTAACTAATTATAGTTCCTAGAACCTAGTACGTAGTAACTTCTATCCTACTCTTCTCTTTATATAGTCTAAAGTATAAGTACTTTATAAGTTTATTTACTATTATTAGAATTCTATTATATTTAACTCCTAATATTAGGTTTTTAGACTTAGGTAGCTTTGTAATAAAGTCTATTATAATAACTCTCTATAGTTATTTTAGTACTTCTACTAGTTATAGTATTCTATATAGTATGTATCTACTATATTTATTTCTATAGTATTCTATATAGTCTTGTAGTACTTCTATTACTAGCTATCTTACTTTTAGGATATAGTAGTTATATAGTATTCTATCTAAGGTTTTATTAATTCCTTAGTATCTATACGCTAGTAATTTGTAGAATTATTATATAAATTCTCTTTAGATTTTCTTTAAGATATATATTCTTCTATAGGCTTATATAAATCCTTCCTAGATTTCTAGTTTCTCTATTTCTTTAGATACTTCTTGCGTTACTTTCTAAATCTATTTATCTAGCTCGCTACTCTTTCTTTTAAGTATTATAGCTATTTTAAGTATATTTAAGACTAAATATCTTCTTTTATTCTTAACTAGAACTATACTAGTAGTATTTACTTCTTATGAATCTAGTCTTCTACTAAAGGTATCTATAAATTAGTTATCTTTCTCTTTTATATATATAATTTCTAAATTAAATATTAATAAGAATTCCTACTATCTTATATAGTATTGTAATAGTTCTTTATTTAGTATAAATCCTATAAGATTCTTATAGTCTATATAGACCTTTATTTAGTATTTTACTCTTTATAAGTATACTCTCTACTATTTAAATACTTTATAGATTACTAGTATCTCTTTATTATAGATTAAGTAATTAAGCTTTACTAGCTTTATTTTCTTAGAGAAGTATTTAACTAAGTATTCTTATTTAGTCCTTAGGTCTTCTTGTATTAGTGCTATTCTATAGACTAAGTTAGATGCGTCTATTTTTACTATTACTAGTAGGTCTAGGTTATATATTCTAATAACTAAGTTTTCTATAAACTTCTTTTTAATCTTATTAAATACTTTATCGCATTCTTCTATTTATTTAAATAGCGTATCTTTCTTTATAAGTTTTATTATAGGTTCTATATCTTTAGACTATCTTACTATTAACTTTCTATAAAAGTTCGCTAGCCTATAAAATTATTATACCTCTTTTAGGTTCTTTAGTGTTAGCTATTTATTAATTAACTTAATCTTCTCTAGGTTAATCTTTATTTTTCCTAGTTTACTAATAAATCCTAGGAAGTCTATTTCCTTTATATAGAATTTGTATTTTTTTATCTTAAAGAATAGTTTATTCTTTACTAGTTTATCTAGTACTTTATATATATATTGTACGTGTTCTTTCTCTATTTCTAAAAATATAAAGATATTATCTAAGTATATAAATATAAATATATCTAAGTACTCTCTTAGTACTATATTAATTCTTTCTTAGAACGCTACTAGTACGTTTATTAATCTAAATAGTATAACTAAGTATTTGTATAGTTTATACTATATTCTAAACGTAGTTTTCTATTTATCTCCTTTCTTAATTCTAATCTAGTAGTAGGCGTTTTAGATATCTAGTTTTATAAAAATCTTTACTTTTTATAATCTATTTTGTATTTTATCTATTTATAGTAAGAGGTATTAGTTTTTGTTTATAATTACGTTATTTTTTTTAAAGTCTACGTAAGGTCTTTTATTACTTATCCTTTTCTTATCTATAAATATAAGTCTATATACTACTAAGGATTTAGATTCCTATATCTATCTTTTTCTTATTACGTTTTTAATAAATAATTATTTAATTTTAGATTTTTCTTCTATTTTTCTATAAACTAGGCTCTATCCTATATTCTTATCTTTTTCTAGGTCTATTACTAAATCCTATAGCTAATATTCTAGAAGATATTCTTTAGGTTCTATAAGCTATTTTTCCTATTTCTTATATTCTTTAGGGAATTTTCCTTTATAAGTACTTAGGTTTGCCTTTAATATATCTATCTTGTAGTAGTTAATTTTACCTATTCTCTAATTAATATATAGGTTAGTTATTTGTAACTATAGTATTCCTAATATTATATCTTATTTATTATTAATTGTTATTATATCTATAACTATATTTTTTTTTGTTATTCTTTCTAGTTCTAGCGTAAAAAGAACTATTTTAAACCTAATAGGTTCTTAGAATAGTTTTCCTTTAATTATACTTAATTATTAAAAGTACTTCTTTATTATATAACGTATTCCTTATATTTCTATAAACTTCTTTAATATAAAGATTTTTATAGCTCTACTATTAATTATTAATTATACTTTCTTTCTTTAGTATATACTTATCTTTATAATATATAGGCCTCTTATACCTTCTAGCTATTCTTATTTAGGTAATTTTATAAATTATCTATTCTTCTAAGGCTATAGCCTTACTTTAAGTTTATATTCTTTGTATTTTAGATATTTATTATATATATATTTATACTATAGTCCTCTTTAGACGTATTTTTTAGATAGTTTTAGTCTAGGCCTTATTACTATATAACCTTCTTCTAAGATTATTTCTTATCCTTAGATATCTTCTACTAGAATTACTCTTATATAATTATAGCCTCTTCTTCTTATAAGCTATACTCTATTATTTACTTTAAGGTTTCTATATATAATATAATTCTTATCTAGGTATAATATCTATAATACCTTAAAATATACTAGATGTTTTAGGTTTATTATTTTGTTATCTCCTTCCTAGTACTTATCTTTTCTAGGTATTTCTTGTGTTAGGATATAGTATACTATTAGTACTCTTAGTATATAGGCTTTATTAATCTATTATATCTTTTTTATAAGGTACTACTACTCTTTTTATATAAGTATTTTTCTTACTATAACTATATATTACTTTATTTATTCTTAAAATAGTATAAACTTTATTTCTTTAGGATTACGCTCTTTTTAGTCTTTGTACGCTTCTTCTATACTTATAATTAGTAAGTATTTCTAAATAAATTTCTATTCTTTATTTTATTCCTCTATATCTATTATTATATAGCTATTATAGCTATATATATCTAGCTAGGTATACTTTATACTTCTTATACTTACTTATTTCTTACTTTCTTTTAGTCTTTTAGAAGAAGCTATAGTAGTCTCTTTATCTTATACTTATTCTTTAGCCTAGATTAATAGAATCTAGGGCTCTTCCTCTTCTAAATCTTCTATTAGTAGGTCTATTATATATACTATTTCTTCTAGCTATACTTTTATTCTTTCTTTTATTACTACTACTTTATTTTTCTATAAGAACTATCTTACTTCCTACTTACTAGAAAAATATATATAGTAGTTATCTTTGTAATAAAAAGACTAATAGAGTATTATATATTATAATTCTTTACTCCTAGCTACTTTTTCTTAGGGTTTAGCTTATATTTTTAGTACTTCCTTCTTGCTTTTAGTTATCTTTAACTAGGCTTCCTTATCTTTCTTATAGTCTTTACTTCTATAGTCTTTTATAAAGTATTTTAGTTTTCTATATTTATAATATACTATATCTTTCTTTTTTTATAATTAGTAATCTTTTATATAGTAGCCTTTCTTACTATAGTTAAAGTACGTAAAGTCTTTATTTTTATTTTTATTTTATCTTTATTAGCGTTAAGGATTATAAAGTCTCTTTTATCCTAGTTCTAAGTAGATCCTTTATACTTATTCTTCTTCTATTCTCTAAGGTTATTATTAATTTATATTACCTATTATTTTAGAGCTTCTAGTATTCTAGGTTTCTCTATATAGATTATCTTGTATTAGATTTTTAAGTTTAGTTTTTGTTTAAATTGTAATATTAAAGCTAATTTATTCTATTCTATATTTTATAATAGTTATTTAAACTATAATATATATTCTAGAATACTCTTACTTTATATAAGCTTTTCTAGCCTTTCTTTAGCTTATTAGGTAATATCTATATCTCTAAATACTACTCTTATTTATTTAGTAAAGTATTTATACCTTCTAAAAATAGCTCTAGTTTTATCTTTCTAGGTTATTAGGGTATATATTGTATAATCTATCTAGTAAGGTTTAAACTATCTTATTATATCTTCTTTAAGGTATATTCTAATATATATTACCTTCTTTTCTTCTATATTAAAGTATAGTACTTATATATCTATCTAGAGTTAAGCTAAAGCTATAAAAGGTCTTAATTTCTCTCTTATTCTATTAAACTTCTTAAGTATAGGTATCTTTAGTAGTTTCTTTATTGTACTTATTTCTAAGCGTTACGTAATTAATTCTATTTAGTTTTATTCTTTAATAATAGCTTTAATCTAGGCCTTGTTTTACTTTATATATTCCTAGAGTTCCTTATTCTAGGTTTTTAAGGTATTAATTACTATTTTTATATCTTCTTTTTTAGAGATTAAGTTATTTATATATTCTCTAACTACTTTCTATATAGTGTTATCTAACTTATAACTACTTATAGGTGCCTTAGCTACTTATTTAGTTAAACTTTCTACTATCGTATTAGCTAGACTATACACTACTTACGCTTTACTCCTTGTAATAACTAAATTAGTAAGGTATAATAGGTACACTAGGATTAACTTCCTAGTAACCTTTAGGTTATTAGTAGATTATAAGGTAATAATAAAAGCTTATACTATAATTAGTAATAACTATAAATAATAGTTAATTTATATATATAATGTTAAGTATTAGTGTTCTAGGTTAAAGATTAGATTACTAATACTATCCTAATAATACATAATACTACTAACTATATACCTATATTTTTTAGCTAGCTTTGTGCTTTATATTTACTAAGATCGCGAATCGCGAATTTATTACGTGCTTAGCTTTATACTTTATATTTACTAAGATCGTAAATTGTAAATTTATTACGTATCTCTATTATAGTTAGTTTTCTAATTAAGTTCGTTACTTTATAGATTATACGCGCTATCGTTATCTATAGTAGGGCTAATTAGCTTAAGTTAGTTTTCTCTTGTTATAACTATAACAAATATTAGCTATAACATTTAGTAATAAACTTAGAAAAAAACAAAGATATAGGATAGAGCCTAGTTTATAGAAAAATAGAAGAAGAATCTAAGATTAAATAAGTATTTATTAAAAACGTAATAAGAAAAGAATAAATATAAGAATCTAAATCCTTAGTAGTATATAGACTTATATTTATAGATAAGAAAGAAATAAGTAATAAAAGACTTTATGTAGATTTTAGAAAAACTAACGTAATTATAAATAAAAACTAATACTCCTTATAACAAATAGATAAAATATAAAATAAACTATAAAAAGTAAAGATCTTTATAAAACTAGATATCTAAAACGCCTACTACTAAATTAGAATTAAGAAATATAATAAATAGAAAATAGTATTTAGAATATAATATAAACTATATAAATATTTAGTTATACCTTTTAGATTAATAAACGTACTAGTAGCTTTCTAAGAAAGAATTAATATAGTACTAAGAAAGTACTTAGATGTATTTATATTTATATACCTAGATAACATCTTTATATTCTTAGAAATAGAAGGTAAATACGTATAATATATATATAAAGTATTAGAAAAACTAGTAGAAAATAAGCTATTCCTTAAAATAAGAAAATACAAATTCTATATAAAAGAAATAGACTTCCTTAGATTTATTATTAAACTAGGAAAAATAATAATTAATCTAGAAAAAATTAAGTTAATTAATAAATAGCTAATACTAAAGAATATAAAAGAAGTATAATAATTTTATAAACTAGTAAACTTTTATAGAAAGTTAATAGTAAGATAGTCTAAAGATATAGAACTTATAAAAAAACTTATAAAGAAAGATATACTATTTAAATAGATAAAGGAATATAATAAAGTATTTAATAAGATTAAAAGAAAGTTTATAAAAAACCTAGTTATTAGAATATATAACTCTAACCTACTAGTAATAGTAAAAATAGACGTATCTAACTTAGTCTATAGAATAGTACTAATATAAAAAGATCTAAGGACTAAACAAGAATACTTAGTTAAGTACTTCTCTAAGAAAATAAAGCTAGTAGAGCTTAACTACTTAATCTATAATAAAGATATACTAGTAATCTATAAAGTATTTAAATAGTAGAGAGTATACTTATAAAGAGTAAAATACTAAACAAAGGTCTATATAGACTATAAGAATTTTATAAGATTTATAATAAATAAAGAACTATTATAATACTATATAAGATAGTAGGAATTCCTATTAATATTTAACTTAGAAATTATATATACAAAAAGAAAAGATAACTAACTTATAGATATCTTTAGTAGAAGACTAGATTTATAAGAAGAAGTAAATACTACTAGTATAGTTCTAGTTAAAAACAAAGAAGGATACTTAATCCTAAATATACTTAAAATAGCTACAATACTTAAAAGAAAAAGTAGCGAGCTAGACAAATAGATTTAGAAAATAACGTAAGAAATATCTAAAGAAATAGAGAAACTAGAAATCTAAAAAGGATTTATATAAGCCTATAGAAGAATATATATTCTAAGGAAGATCTAAAGAGAATTTATATAATAATTCTATAAATTACTAGTATATAGATATTAAGGTATTAATAAAACTTTAGATAGGTTACTATAAGACTACTATATCTTAAAAGTAAGATAACTAGTAATAGAAGTACTATAAAACTATATAGAGTATTATAGAAATAAATATAGTAGATATATACTATATAGAATACTATAACTAGTAAAAGTACTAGAATAACTATAGAGAGTTATTATAATAGATATTATTACAAAACTACTAAAGTCTAAAGATCTTATATTAGGAGTTAAATATAATAGAACTCTAATAATAGTAGATAAACTTATAAAGTACTTATACTTTAGACTATATAAAGAGAAAAGTAGAGTAGAAGTTACTATATACTAGGTTCTAAGAACTATAATTAGTTAATATAGACTACTAGACAAGATAATTATAGATAGAGACGTAAGATTTATATTAAAACTCTAAGGAATAATAATAGTATAGTTAGGAGTTAGATATATAATATCTATAGCGTACTACCTATAGATAGATAAATAATTAGAACGTATAAACTAAATAGTAGAATAATACTTAAGATACTACTTTAACTATAACTAGAATAACTAAGTATAGCTACTACCTATAGTATAGTTAGTATATAATAGCGTAAAGAATATAGTAATAAAAGTATTACTTTTCTTTATAAACTATAGATTTAACCCTAGTATATATTAAATACTAAGAACTAAGAAATCCTAGTTACTAAGTGTTACGGGCTCACTAGGGTCAACTTCCTAATAGCCTAGATAGGTGTTAGTAGATTGTAAGGTAATAACAAAAGCTCGTGTTGTAATCTACAATAGGCTATAAATAATAGAAGATGTTTCGCAACTATCTTTGTATTATTACTCGTAGTTAATAATTAAATTACTAATACTATCTTAATAATGCGCATCGCTACTAACTATATACTTGTCCTAATCTGTTAATCTATTACTACTAAGAACAATAGATTATAGATTACCTTAATCTATAATCTATTAACGCTAAGAGTCTATAGATTATAGATTACTCTTAGGTGTCCTAATTATGTGTAGTTTCCTAATTAAGTTCGTATTCTTCGTGTTTGTAAGAACTTAATCCTTTAGTTATAGGGCTAATTAGTTCTATCTATATTTCTCTTGTTACTATCGTAATACTAAGAAGAGAAAACCTTACTAATAGACTTAGAGATATATATAACTAACTAAGACAAGATATAGAGTTCTTATATAATTAAATAGTAAAATACTATAATAAAAAATATTAAGAGGAACCCTAATTTAAAAAGAGAAAAAAAGTATAGTTAGTATAAAAGAATATAAAAAGCAAGAGACTAAGTTCTAAACTAAACTATATTAAGATAAAACTATATAAAATTAAGGAAGAAGTTATACTAGTTATATTTAAATTAAAACTACTAGATAAAATAAAGATATACCTAACTTTCTATATAGCGCTACTTAAAATAGTACTATAAAATATAGAACTACTAGTATATAAAGTAGATACGTATAGAGAATAAGAAGAATAGAAAGTTAAAGAAATCTTATAATACTAGTTCTATAATAGAAGGAATTACTACTTAGTAAAATAGATAAGAATAGATAAAAAAGGGTAACTATAAGAAGATATATAAGAACTAGAAGATAACCTTAATTACTTTAAGAAACTAGAGGAGTTCTAAAGTTAAAACTTTCTAGAGCACCTTGTAGTAAACTAAGAAAATCTACAATATTACTAGTAGATAGAGAGGTAATAGGAACGCCTAATACAATAGGAGCTAGAGTAGCCTCTATAGTATCTTTAAAGTCTATTTTAGCCTCTAAAGTATAAGACTATTTAGACAATTTAGTATTATTATAAGCTTTTATCTTACAAAGATACTTAATATAAGAATAAATATCTACTAGCTTATAAAGAGTTAGCTTACACTTAGCCTTAGCTTCTATAAGCTATAATAATAGTATCTCTTAAGCTTAGTTAATAGCTCGCCCTATACAATTTAGTAAGAAAAGACTATATAGAAATTAAACACTTATACTCTATAAGAGAAATACTAGAAAGAGTATATTTATATTAAATATTAGTAAGAATATACTTACTATAATACTTACTATCTTTTAAAGATATAAGATAGGTAAGCTTTAATTAAGCGTAATAGGCGCAAGGAAATATTTTAACTTTATTACAAGTAATATAAGTAATAAGAAGAAGTTTATTATAATTAGAGTAAGAAGATATAGAGAATAATAAGGAACTAGAAATAAATAAAGAAACTAGACTAATAACCTTAGGCCTAGGATAGGAAAACCAGAACCTACTTAAAGAGGAGAATAGTATTATAGTTATAATAAGAGAAACCTAACTTAAGCTAATTAGCTCTACTCTAGATAATAATAGTATATATAATCTATAGAGTAATAAACTTAATTAGGAAACTAACTACAATAAAGATACGTAACAAATTTATAATTTATAATCTTAGTAAATATAAAGTATAAAGCTAAGTACGTAATAAATTTGTAATTTATAATCTTAGTAAATACAAAGTATAAAGCTAGCTAAGAAATATAAGTATATAGTTAGTAATAACGCGTATTATTAGGATAGTATTAGTAATCTAATCTTTTAACTATAGAACGCTAATACAAGATAGTTATAAAATATCTTCTATTATTTATAGTTATTACTAATTACTATATAAGCTTTTGTTATTACCTTATAATCTACTAATAACCTAGGGGTTATTAGGAAGTTAACCCTAGCGCACTTATTATATTAAGTATAAGTATCTTTAGTAGCTTCTTTATTATACTTATCTCTAGTTATTAAGTAATTAGTTTTATTTAGTTTTATTCTTTAATAATAGCTTTAATTTAGGCCTTATTTTATTTTATATATTCTTAGAGTTCTTTATTTTAGGTTTCTAGGGCGTTAATTACTATCTTTATATCTTCTTTTTCTAAAATTAAGTTGTTTAGATAGTCTTTAATTTACTTCTATATAGTATTATCTAATTTATAACTACTTATAGGTACTTTAGCTACTTTCTTAGTTAAACTTTCTACTATTATATTAGCTAGACTATGCGCTACTTACGCTTTACTTCTTGTAATAACTAAATTAGTAAGGTATAATAGGACTATCTATTATTAACTATAGACAATCTCTTTTTAAGAGTATTAGTAGATTAAGAGTTAATAGTAAAAGTTTATATAAGTAATCTATAATAACTTATAAATAGTAGAAGATATTTTACAACTATCTTGTACTAGTATTCTATAGTTAAAGGATTAAATTACTAATACTATCTTAATAATGCGTATTGCTACTAACTATATACTCTTATCCTCTTAGCGACTTCGTTGCTTTATAGTTGCTAAGATCGCAAATTTATAAATTTGTTATATAATTACTTTGCAACTTTGTGTTTACTAAGATCGCGAATTTACGAATTTATTATGTGTCCCTGTTATGGTTGGTTTCCTAATTAAGTTCGTTGTCCCATAGGTTATTACCCCGCTCATCCTATGCCTTATTAGCAGCTGAGCTTGGACTGATTGGCTCTATCTCGGTTTCTCTTGTTACTGCTGTAACAGTTACAAAATAATAGTAAAGTAGTAGAGAGAGAAGTAGGAAGAGTAGCAACTAAAGTAGTAGCTAGAACTCTCTAGTCTATGTGTATAGAGTAGCAATTGTAACTAGGTTGAGTGAATAAACATGATTTTCAGATGGGTGGCCAATTTCTGAGGGGTGGCTCGAAACCCCGGGTGGCTCGGAACCCTGTCGGCTAGCTTAGCAGGTGGCACATTGGCGGCGGCGGCAGGCACCAGGGTCTGAGCTTCACCTAGCTGAGGTCGCGCGTCACGTCGCCCGTTCAAACAATACGCGACGATATCAACGATTTCATCAACTCAGATACACACAACTCGAAATCGCCATTCGCAAACATGGTTGTGTCTCGCGTTGGTGGGTAATTCGACCATGATTCAAATATGGAAACTAACTGCTTCTTAGAGGAGTCGCCCAACAATCGTGCTGGTTGTTCCAATAAAGAGTGCAAAGATGCTAAAATCAAGATCACCAAGGGTGAATTCCGTTATGCCATCCAGGTCACCATCAATGAACATCAGAGCTGGCAGTACAGGCATTGGTATGTTGAACGCCCGTCCACTCTTGCTTTCTGCTGACACCTTTAGGGGATGCGTCACTCCTAAACAGATAGAGAATCTGATCGAGACGACTGAGGGTGACACCGACATGGTTGATGGCTATGATGAAGTGCCTGCCGAGTACCAAGAAGAGATCAAATTTGCGTTGAAGAATGGTCACGTTCCTGACGAAGTCTGGAAGGGTGTAAGTCATTGCTCACCTAAATTACGCCTGCACAGCTTCACAATGCCGAGCCCACTACCCCAGCCAAACATCACTAAATTTTGTAGGACGTTGAGAAGAACCGACCCGGCCAGTCTGGCTTCCGTGCCCGCGTTACCAAGAAGAAGGCCGCAAAAGGTGCTGATGACGGCGATGCTGAAGAGGAACCCAAGAAGAAGCGTAGTCGCAAGGCAAAGGACGACGATGACGATGAAAAGTCAGAGGCGCCCGCCCCTAAGAAGAGGCGCGCCAAAGCCTCGAAAAAAGACGACGATGCCAGCGAGGAAGAAGCTCCACCGCCAAAGAAGGTTCGTGGCAAGAAGGCTGCTGAGGAGGATGATGACGCTGAAGGCGATGAAGCTCCTGCCCCTAAAAAAGGTAGGGGCAAGAAGGTGGCCACTAAGGCGGAGGACAAGGAGGAGGTGAAGGCTCCCGCAACAAAGAAGGTTAGGGGCAAAAAGGCGGCACCAAAAGAGGAAGAGGCCGAGGAAACTGAGAAGATCGAGGACGAAGAGGAGGCTCCCAAGCCAAAACGCAGCAAGAAGGCTGCACCAAAGAAGAAGGAAGAGGTCGAGGTTGACAACGACGACGACATCGAGGAAGAGGAGGCACCCAAGCCCAAGCGTGGTAAGAAGGTTGCCGCTACCGATAGTGGCGCCAAAGCCCCACAGAAGAGGTTAGTATTTCATCCCTGTGGCATGGATTAGCACTGACATTTGATGTGTAGGGGTAAGAAGAAGGCTTCCACTGATGAGTAAAGCCTTCAATCCAGGATGAATCTAAAGCGTTACCCATTACATTGCGCAGCCAGTCTGCACCACATTTGATGACCTTCGATCCGGGAGCTACTTCGGATGTACCAATCGCACAGCGTCCGCAGCAGCGACAGTGATCATGTAATATAGATACCCCTTAGCGCTGGTGCAGGCTTTCAAAAATTCTATCATGTTTCTTAAATCTTGATTCATTTCGGTGTGAACAGAGAGACACCTCCGATATGTTACATGCTTCACAGCTTGTGCCATAGGGAAAGAGACAATTGCCAGAATCCACACTCATCAATACTTCTAAGCTAAGCGCCCACTAATTTGGGCCGGACAATACATCCCGTACGTCTTATCGTATAATTAACACCAATTACTTGTTCGCCTAGAGGGTGGCTGATGAGCCTATGGCCGTGCCAGTGCAGCGTCCAAATACCAACGTGTCAATTAATAACAACCACTTTTGTTGCCTTGCGGCTATATTAGGGCCCGCTGTTGCTATTGATGTGGCATAACAAGCATAATAGCACCCAAGTTAGTCACAGTAAGGCGTAGTAAAGGGATATTATAGAAAGAAACATGGCGGTAGATACAAGCGACAGAGACAGTAATTGACAGCTGCTTCCTCAGGGATTCTTGAAGCTTCGATGCAGCCTATACATATGTGTATATCCACACACCCCTCTATAAAATAGAGATATAAAGAAATATAGTAGAGAAGAGAAAGCGACGTTGTTATCAGTACAAATGCCTGGAAGCACGTTGGGGGTCGACACTGCAGAACCATACTCTTCCAGACCCAACACCCATACTTACCATAGTCCCGCACACAGACGAACATGACGGTCGATACTCTGATGGCACCCACAGAATGTTGTTGCCGGCATACGTAATCCATCTGCGGTCTGAGCTAAGGCCTATGCCTTGAAATTGGGGAGGTTTAGGTCCCGCAATATTTGTGATACTGGAAGCTCTTGAACCACAAATAGAAATTGTACCTATCTCAGAATAAAAACAAGTGCCACTAAGGTCAAAAGATAGACTGTAAAGAACACCGCCGGTGTCGAGGGTTTGCAGGCATGCGCCGCCGCTTGTATCCCACATCTTGACCGTACAGTCGTTGGACGCTGACGCTAGCCAGGTCGAGTCGTGCGAAAAGGCGACAGATGCAACAGAGCTGTTATGGCCCTCAAGCATCCCCAGGCATGCTCCGCTGCTTGCATCCCACATTTTGACCATATAGTCGTTGGACGCTGATGCTAAGGTCGAGTCGTGCGAAAAGGCGACAGACGTGACAAAGTCGCTATGGCCTTCGAGCGTCTGCAGGCATGCGCTGCTGCTTGCATTCCAGACCTTAACCGTCTTATCGGCAGACGCTGATGCTAACCAGGTCGAGTTGTGCGAGAACGCGATGACGTGACACTACCACTATGGCCTTCGAGCATCTGCAAGCACGCACTCCAGCTGTTGCTCGTAGCTGGCTTAATACTGATTCCTTTTAGCTCTTCATGCTTAAGTAGCTTTCTTATCATGCTGCCTGCTGGACTGAATGACAACACAGACGCATATATCTGAAGAGGGTAGCTCTTGATTACCCCTTTATAGTACATAATAAACCGCTGTGCGTCTTGGACACGCTTTCTAAGCTCGTCTGCATTCCGTACCTCCTACTTGCGTTAGTATATAGACATAGACTATGTACATCGCGCGGATATATTGTTCGTGTATGCCATACCTGCATTGGGGACCGTAGTTTCGCCATCGAGACTACACCTCCGGCCACGCTCTTGCACAGACTGAGCCCTTCTAGCCAGTAGAGATACTCCTTCTGTAAAAATGCATCAACGGCTGCGACTTGCGGATTACCATCACCGTTTGCCCAAAACTTGGGTTTCGAGTCTTGTAGATGGTCAATCCAGTAGATGCATGGGTAGTGGGCCGTTGCTAGAGGATCTGGGTCGGGCGGTTGAACGTTATCGATAGCATACCCCAACGCTTCTAGGTTATATATGTCCCTTTACAATGTCCTAGATAGGATTGTGAGCGACCTCAAAAAGATCGCCTGATGAACAGCTTCGACCCCATCCGGAAAGAACTCATCGAATGCCTTATTTAAGAGAAAGTCTTGTGCGGATTGATGGATAAAGTAGATTATGTCTTCTCGTAATGTGAGAAACGAGCCGCACAGGCCGGCAATCTCCTGTACCTCCGTTTTGCTGGCTGTGTCTTCGAGCGGCTCAACAAGGGCCACCAGCTCCTCCAGCGTAATTAGACGATACACAAGTGCGATCAAAGCCAGCACTTGCTTACAAAGTTTAGCATCATCTGACACGCTAATTTGCTGTATCATCCGCTCGTATAGCGCCTCTAGCCCTGGCGGAAAGGAGTCCAGCTTCTTCAGGACATTCCGTTTTGCTGTCTTCTGAAGGTCGTGACACACTAACGCTACCCATAGGAAGGTATTGTCTGTGTTCGACATCAAACGCTTGAGCACTTCATCCTGAGTTTTCTTGTCATACTTGTTCTGCCGCGCCAGCTGGCATGTCTTATAGCGGATGAAGACGCCAACAGCCGCCGACACAGACTCTGCGTTCAGCTGGAGGCTCAGCCTTACCTTGTGCCCTGCCTGCTCGAGCTCTGTTTCAATGCCTGGCCAGTTGCGGCTAGACACCATCCACTTAACGTGGGCAGATGCAGACGACTGCTTTACGACAAAGTCAAGCAGCTTTGGCAGATCCATAACACACTCATCTAGCGCATCGATAATTAGGTATGTCGTGCTTAGCCCTGTATCTAGTAGCACATCTACGAAGATCTCTGTCAGAGCTACCCAGGCGTTTGCATCCTCGAACAAGAGTTTGCCTACGCGGTCGTACTTCTTGCGGATGTGCTTTACAAGCGACGGATGCTGATTTATGAGCATGTACAATAGCCCTCGTAGCACAGCCGTGGCGCTGTTGATGCGCGAGTAGGTTGCTTGGTAGAAGAAGTACGCCAAGTGAGCAGTCTGGGGAAGTGAGTTATGTAGCTCGTCTATGATGCCGCAGAGCAGCATCATCTTTCCCTTACCAGGATCACCTTTCACCCATAGTAGTCGGCTGCGTTGGTCCTGTTGCCATTGCTGGAAAGTGACGTTGTCAAGAACCCAGCGATAAGAGTTAGCGAACAGTCCGCCTTTAGTCCGCTCGATGCGCTTCTTATCGTTACATGGATCTGTACTGTATGTATCGCGGATACATCTTTTTGAACTGTCGATCTCGTCCATAAGGCGCCTGAAGGCGCCCGCTGTACCTTCGCCATACACTGGCGTTAGCCCGACATCCAAGATGCCTTGCAGTGAGTACGCTCCATCTTCTTCCTTTTTTAATCACCCGACCTTCTTTCCATTGCAATCGTTCGTTAATGCTGAACTGTGACAGAGTAGCTCCGTCGAGCGCTTCGAGTGAGATACCAGTAATTTTGTGGATTAATAACTTCAGTGATACCCTATCACTAAGTTTCTCCCGTTCTCTGGAGAAAAACTCGACTATGCTTGGGGCAAGAAGCTCTTGAAGCGTTTAGCCACGCGTGAACCATCGGCTTGACCTGAAAGCAACCTCCCAAGTAGACTCAGTAGCATTGACGTTCTTCCTTGTCGACACGTCTGCCAGATATACATAACATTTTGTTGGATTTTGGTACCAGCGAAACATGGATCGAATGGCGTAGGAGAGCTCAGCTTTGTCTGACTTATCGATGCAGCATGCGTAGACCCAGAAGTACTCTAGTCCATCTTGCTGTACTTGCTCTCTGCAGAAACGAATCTTCTCGTAGCCAGACTTAATCTTGCCATCGCCGTTCACGATGTCCGCAAAGGTCACCTCCTCGTTGTCTGCCCCCCAGGTATGTGAAAGTATTGCATAAGGAAGTATCGCACCGTCTTCGAAGCTGGTAATATTGAGCTGTCCATCTTTGCCGTAGTTCAAAAGACGCATCGATTTGCGTGGAGCTACAAGAGGCTCAACGCGGCAGTCTAATAGGATGAGGGCGTGACAGGTAGCTTTCTGTTACTTCTAGGCATCAACATACAGAAAGAAATGCGGATAGCTATACAGTACCAGGTATCAATAGTGAACTGTGAGCCGGGTTCTTGACTTAGTGATAGAGTCACATTAGGCCCCAGCGGGGTAGGTGTGGCTCTATGCTCTCGTGGCATACTAACCGCAAGGCTAAGTGGCTGCTGAAGGTTACATGGATCGAGAATGTGGGTGGGCGCGCTCTTGCTTAGCTCGTACGTGTAGTACTGAGGCACTGCATACTATGTAGACTTTTCAACAAGCAAACAAAGCAAAAATGACTCCGATACTTGCTTGCTTGCGAGTCTGATGATCAATTACTTGCTTGTACTTGCACTTGTGTACGATTACTTGCAAATAATCAAGTACTTGAGTATAATTACTATATTTAGAGCTACTACTTATCTCATATATCAGACGCTTCGGCAAGTTGTAGCAGCTAGCGCGGCGCTAAAATTCTAGGCCAATAGAATCTTTTGCAAGGCTTTTTTTTAGGACTATTGACCTAGTCGAACAGCAGGCTTTAACCTTATTGTAAATTTTAAAAAGAACCCAATTCTGATCCCGAAGGAGGGCTCGTTCGGCGAAGGGCGTTTTTGCAGCACTTGCGAGCGTCTACACGTGCTTCCGTAAACGCTATTTGCTTGTCGCATCAAGCGCATCAACCTCCTACTTGATGTAATCATGCAACGAAGTGAGAGCCTCCACTGTTAATGGAGTTACAAGTGTTCGCAATATCCCATCTTGTGAGCAGGGGGTTATGCCGATCTTGCTGCTTGAGTTTACCGAGAGACCGAACTCGCACAAAACAGATCGCCGAAAAAAGTAAGCAAGTGGCGTCTTAGGTATAAATATGTATTTAGATGTCATTGCCAAGGTCCAGCTGATAACAAGATTAGAATAGCATTAGTGCAAAATTGTCGTGTTTGTCCGTCCGGCTGGCTACAATGCAGACGAATCAGCTTTCAGCCTCATGTTCAATGGATCTAAGCCTACTTAGAATTCAGCTCCATCTCACCTTTCTTAAACCTAGATGACGGAGATCTTACAGAACCCGTCATTCAGCTATGTGGAGGCTTGCAGTTCGGGGTCGCTCCTGTACCATAAACTCACAATGATTTTTACGCCGCCCTAGTACGAAAGAGTTCGTTGTCTTCGCATCGAAGGCTCGCGCTCATATTGGTGAGGCCTTTCTTAGTGTCTTAGGATTACACCGAAGGCTTTTGGCTGTCACGAGCCAATAAAAGTGTAAAAAGCGGTAGATGTCTAATAGAAGAAGAGTCTAGTACTCATCTTGGCCTACTTGGGTCCTAACCTCTTCAAGGTTCGTACTACCAAGAATATCCTCTGTTGCGCTTATCTTAAGACATTACTGGCCAATCCTGCACAAGGTAGTTTACGCAATTGGCGCTGCAGGTGTAATCCTTACTAAGTGCATGGCTTTTCGCTTAACACCTAAAAATAATCTCACGGTATTCTCCTCTGCACAACTACAGCTAAATGGTACAATTAGCGAGTAGCCATCGAGCCACGAAGGATCCGAGACTCTCGATGGAGTAATTATCGATGAGGCCGACAACGTAATCAGCCTTTTGACTAACTCAATCGATACCCGAGGACCAAACATGCACATCAAAATGTGTACCCCGCGGGAAGATAAAGTCGGCAGCAAAGACACTGACTTGCACATTGTCACATCAAGAGAGTCTAGTTTTAAGACAGGGTTGATATAGCAGAAAGTTAAAAATTACTGCGCAATACACTCTTTTCACTTGGTACCAAGGACGCTATACTAATCTCAAACGGCTTCGCCATGGATATCGATTACACCAATTGCGACTCATTTATCCCATTCTCGCAATATGACTGGACATTCGCAAGAAAAGGGTGGCTCCAATGGAAGTCAGTCAACCCGCTCGACACCCCTACCTTACCAAATACTAACTCAATATAGTCCCACAGCATTCTGTCTCATCGCCTCCTTCTGCGCGGTAGCATATTGGATGAGCCTCGAACTCCTCGTCCTAGTCTACGTAACATTCAAGCGCCGCACTGGTCTCTACTTCTGGTCCATAATCATCACCACTCTCGGCATAATCCTCCAAACAACGGGCTACCTCATCAAAGAATTCGCACGCTCCAGCCCCCCAATCCTCACAACCATCATCTGCAAAATCGGCTGGGTCAGCAACGTCACGGGCTTCAGCATTGTGCTATGGTCGCGCCTCCACCTCGTCGTCACCGACCCACGCATCCTCCGCAGCGCGCTAATCATGATCCTCGCCAACGCCCTGCTCATGCACGTGCCTATCATCGTTTTCGAATTCGGGCTCATAAGCGCCTCCCACGCGTCCTACCTGCGCCCCATGGAAATCATGGAGCGCGTGCAACAAACCGTCTTCACGCTGCAAGAAGGCGTTATCAGCACGCTGTACATATTCTATACGGCGCGCTTCCTGAACGCGGGGTACGCGACGCATACGCGGACGGTGGTGCGGCTTTTGGTTCTCGTGCAGGTCGGCGTTGTAGCGCTGGATGCGGGGCTCACGGCATTCGATTACAAGAATATGTTTACGCTCAAGTGCACGCTGCACCCGTTTGTGTATGCGCTTAAGCTGAAGATGGAGTTTATTGTACTAAACCAACTCCTCGCTCTGGTCAAGAATGGCTTGGAGAAACCGGCGCTGGGGGCGGGCTTATTTACAGATTCGGATCAGTCGAGTCTCGGGGCGAAGGGCGTGAGTCCCAATCCGTTGCCAGGCGGTGTGCCGGTGGCGGAAGCGAAAGGTGCGAGTACATTTGTTACGATGGGGCCCGTGGCGGACTTGTCAAATGAGGAGCATGATTTAAGGGATGTGATTGGGCAGCCGGATGGGGGTGAGGTTAAGAGGACGAAGACGGCGATGTCGGATCTTGAGAAGCAGTATCTTGGGCGGTATTCTGCTGCGGAGAGAGAATAGGGATGGGGTTCTATGATTTATGCCTTATGACTATGTTAATTTGCTCTTAGAATTTTGTCGTATGAAGACCCTGAATCATTTGTTCCGTAGGTTTCTATCGTGGAGTAATAAATGAGCAAGAGTGGAATTAATCTCAAAACCAATGAAGAAGGTAGGAGAAGTAATTGAAGGGGATAATCGAATCTTCGTCAGCATTGCGAAGAAAGTTGAGTATCGGATCTACTACGTTGTATCGAGTACGTATAGGTCGAGTTGCTTGTAGCCAACGTGTACAATTACCGTTTCCCTATTCTAGCAGTTGATATAGCAAACCTACTAGAGTCATAGTGGGTACGCTAATTCAACTGTAAAGCTGAGTAAGATGCGTCACCCAACAAGGCTATTGAAATATTTGTCCTTGAATCAAGGATTTAATCACGATAAACACTGCTTTCAGTCTCGCCTTGCTCTTAGCCAAAGGTTAGGCACGTGGGCGTGCTTTCTAAGTTCCCATATGCTGGCAAACTGCGTCAAGTAAACTGTTCGCATGTCAGCACTGCAATGGGCTTTGTTGAAGCTAAAGATATTTTGATAATACCGAGAAAGTACTATATATTATTTACCCTCCCAGAATGATGGGTTTTAGGCTGCTGCACCACACTGTCTAGCATCCAAACATACGTCAACGAACGACAAAATGACCACCGGGATAATACCTTTTTTGCTACTACTCCTGTCAATTGGCCTTTGTGCGCCTTTGACTGAATATACCAAGCCAAAACCCAACGTCAAACCCCCTCTACCCGCAAGAACCGTAGCCCAGCTCGATACTTCACTTACCTGGTTGGAGAATATTGCTGTCCGCGCAAACGGAGAACTCCTCGGCACCCAATTGGCACCCGCTCCAGTGCTGTACACGATCAAGAACCCCACGTCACGGAAGGCAACCCTGGAGCCAATATACCAATGGCACGAACCAAACGTCACCATTCTTCTTGGTATAATAGAAACCTTTCCTGATACGTTCAACATCATTGCCGGCAACGCAACAGCCAATGCGACGGGCTACGCTGGTACTTATTCCGTTTGGGAAGCCAAGTTCCCCTCGCCTAAGTCTTCCAAACCAGTAGTTCGTAAAGTCGCCAGCATCCTCGAAGCTATGTTTCTTAACGACATCATACCGCTGCCTAAAACTCCTGAGATCGTTTTGATTCCAGATTCTCAATTTGGACTGCTCTTCCGTCTCGATACTCGCACGGGGGAGAGCGAAATCATTGCTGATAGACCAGAGTTCAAGCCCTATCCAGAGCGGCAGAACAAGACCGTGGGATTTGGCATCAATGGCGTGCGTATCCGAGGAGGGTATTTGTACTTCAGTAACTCTAATCTCGTCACTATCTTTCGCATTCCTATCACACCGGATGGCTACGTTGCTCAGAAGGGTAAAGCACTAGTTGAAGTGTATGCTGATCTTAGCGTCGCTACTATTTTTGTGGACGATTTCGTCTTCTCTGATGATGGCACTTTGTGGGCTGTGTCAAATGATGGCAATACCATTGTGGCCGTGTCGCCGGATGGTATGGGGATTCAGGCAGTCGCAGGCGCAATTAATCAGTTGACGGTTGCTGGTGGCACAGCCGGAGCATTTGGGAGAACAAAGGATGATAGAGATGTGTTTTATGTTAGCACAGCTGGTGGGCTGGATTTTCCTGTAAATGGGACTGTGACGGAACCTGGAAAGGTGGTGGCCATTGATACGGGCGGATATTCATGCTAAGAGCGAGTTGTATTTGGGGAGCAACAACAATAACATGAATGCATGATGATGCGGCGTTGGTATCGATGCCAAAGTTGAATATGAAGCCAAGTTTTGACAGCTATCCAAGCAGAGCTTCATCGTGGTTCGGTGTCTGAATGCGGCAACCGTATTCCGGAAATAGCACCGTGCACGAGCCAGTGATGACGACATGGCCGGAAGCTTCCTCATGTTTTACACGATGAGCCAATGAGATGACAAGCCTGGACCGTGGTTCCTGATCCACCACTCCTCCCGTTCTTCCATCTTCACACATCTCTTCTTTACGCGCACATCATCTCAAAGCTTTCAATCATCGTTTAAAAACTCCTCCGCATCCATTGGAACCAAAGTTTCGCATTTCGCAACGCGACAGCTCACCTATAAAGCCTCACGTCATCTTACCTTCGTCGCGACAATTCAGCAGAAATCGCGCGTTATGACCGATTCCGAGATCCAGCAGGGGGACAAAGGTATTTGATCTGTTTTTCCTTGAATTGTTTCACCTCCAGCATGCTTGATGTGCCGAAAGGCTCATATGCGCTACTATGCGCGGATGGCGCATCTTTGCGCCATGCTGGGCGCGACGTCTCTGTTATCCAGCGCATTATAGTATACATCGCTAATGCTTTTCACGCCTCTAGTTTCGTGGAACTGGGGCAGCGGCCAACCTAGCGGTCAGGTTGCCGAGGTCAAAGAGCAAGGCGAAATCGCCATCGAGTCGAAGCGCGGTAACACTATTAAGAAGAACGCCTCGCCGGATAACCCGGCTGTGCATATCGAGCGACCTGGAAGCGATGTCGTCAAGCGCGCCAGCGAGCTCCGGATTGACGAAAAGGCCGAGGGCACCAATGGTCACCAGTCCAATGGTGATACTAAGAATGACGACAAGCCTGCTGATACTAAGAACGAAGAAAAGAAGGCCGGGCCGGATAAAAAAGATGAAGAGATGAAGGACACGTCCTCTACCGAGGAGAAGAAGGACGCCGAGCAAAATGGCGAAGCAAAGGCCAATGGTGAGTCAAAGGCCAACGGCGAAGACGATGCGAAAGACGAGTCCAATCAAGACACAAAGGACGAAGCTAAGCCTACCGATAAGTCCGACTCGTCCGAAGCCAGCGAAGAAAAAGATGATGACTCCAAGACTGGCTCGAAACGCAAAGTTGATGCACCCTCTGGAGAGTATGCTAATGATGCCGAAGACGCAAAGGACAAGCCTGCCACCAAGAAGGCGAAGACAGATGACGGCAAAGATGAGCCCGAACTCAAAGCTAGGAAGCCTGGCCGCCCCAAGTCGAGCGAAACAAAGGAGAAGAAGGAGCCGGCCAAGAAGAAAGAGCCCAAGAAGGCTGCGACTGCCGACGGTCAGCCTAGGCGAAGCGGACGCAACAAGGCTTAGATGCGCTGCTTAGCACAAAGCGTGACCTTGCCGTCGACATTCTGCACGATGGCTAAATGATGACTTGATGGAGTGGCGTTAGTGATGGAAACCTACATGGCTGGGAACTGGATACTGGATGGATACACATGGGATATGACTGGATGATGGATACAGGTATGGGGTCGGTTTCTGGTATATCGCTGGCGCACAATAGGTTGATCCACGTCCGCTGTTCTTTAGTGGCCTTGCTCCCTCGTCTGTATATTATGGCTCCTTTTGTCGCCTTGGCTTTGCATGGGCCAGACTATGGGAAAAGCTTCGATTAGTGCTTCAACGTATTGCTATTGATTAGAAACATATGCTTGACCCTGTGAGTGTTTACGCAGTAATGATGCACATTAGTATAAAGTCTCGAAGCAAGGCATCGAGAATGAGTATGATTAGACCAGAAGACTGAAGGAACGTCGTTTCACTCGATGCGATGTCAATACGGTAAAGTAGAGTAAAAGTGGAATATCACTGGTGGCTCTGGTAGGGGGTGAGGGGGCTGGGTGAACTTTTGCGCTCTTTCCAATTGGGGCTGTGCCGCTTGGCGGGGCAAGGACGGACCAGCCTTGCCCATCAATCCAACTCACTACTTCTTCATCTTCGGTTTCCCTCACCTTTCTACCTTTTTATGATGGGGATCTTTATTGATGTGAAGGGCCTCACGGGACGAATAGAGCAAGTTCTTGTATATTGTGAACAGTCTTCTAAAGACCCACTTCAGATAATCGAACCCCCCTGTCTTAGTTAATAACATTGAACGCACGCGTCCCAATACCAAAATCATGAGGCTTTTGAACACAAAAACTTTAAGGCTTAAAAGCTTCTTCAATGAGTTTCCCTCATATGCGATTCTATCACATTGCTGGGGGGTGAAGAGGAGGCTATTTTCTCTGATCTTAGAGACTTACAAAAGGCCAAGGAAAAGAAAGGCTTCGCCAAGATTGAGAAAACTTGTGAACATGCACTCAACGATAGCTTTGAGTACTGCTGGATTGATACTTGCTGCATTATACAGACTCACCACCGACGACAATGCCTTACGAAAAGGGTGGCGTATGCCGCCGAAAATGGCGCTACACTAACCTAATGCTCCCCGATCCCGTGCAGTCCTGCTACACCACAGTATATAATTTGGTGGAGTTGTATTACTTTGAAATGTGGCTTAAGAGAGGTATCAATAGTCTGGGCGCACTAGCGCGACAATACTTTTGACGTGTGACTGGAACAACTTTGCTGCGTCTCGTCTCCGTCATTTGCGTTCCCCCTCGCAGATGTTGACCTCATAGCTGTGGGGCACTACATCGTCCATCACCATTTGGTATTACAAACTCTATCTCATTCAAGTCAAGGATTTGTTAGGCTCGAGCTACTGTAGACTGATTAGGCAGCCTGCACGCCGCGAACGGTGTCTGCAGCTTTTTGACTGACGGCAGTTGCCGTCCCCTGATCACTCGAGTCTAGAGTTACCTTGAAGAAACCGTCTGCCCATATGGTATTGCCGAAATCCTTGTCAGGATCAGCATCATTCCACCTTTCCTTGATCTGCACAATGTACGATCCAGGCTTTCCAACCGAGCACTCAAATTCCAATTCGACCGTGGCATCTGCCTCCATATTGAAGCGCGTCCCCTTGGGCCCCATTGCATCCACGCCTTTGATGGCAAACGCAATTTCGTTGTTTTCGAACACTGAAACTCCGCATGTGAGTTCGTGTGCCATGCCGCTGCTCGTGAGGTTGTAGCTTTGGGAAGTTCCCGACAAATCTGTCTTTGCCGAAAAGTCTGTGGGACCCTCGTATCCGTCTTCGTCTGGCCGCTTCCAAGAGCTTCTGTCTGGCAGTAGAGAAGACTTGTCCGCATTATTGAGAACCATGAAGCTGATGCCATTGAAGCCCAGAGTCGCTGCTTTCACATTGGCCCCCTTGACGATGATGCGCGCACGAGACTTTGAAGTCGAATAGGGGGCGATGGTGATGGTCCACGTGAGTTTGAGTGTACGGTCGCCCGCGGTGGGATCTGTAACAATGGGCGGATTGTCGATAGGGGGCGGCTTCTTTCGCGTAATAGGTACGGGTGGGAGAAGGGTGACGAGATCGTCTTCAAGGCTAGATTTGGGAAAGATATTAGAAGCTACTCTTTCAGCATGCTGTTGCGGGTGAAACACTTACTCTACATAGTCAACGCTGCAAAGAATGTCACCGTAATCATTGATGGAAGGCGTTCCATAATGAAGTGTACGTGTGCCGGGATACGTGAATCTTCCGGTGTTTTTGAAAGCTGCCGCAATGTTCGCAATCATAGTTGGTATAACCGTTTGTAGATTCTTCTTCACAATGTCCCTGCATTGCTCGCCTGTATCATCCAAAACGTTCAGTTGGCTGAATGAGAAATTCCCTGGTTTCAGAAGGTTATCCGGGATGTTGTTTGTGACACCCTCGATCGTGGGCTGGACAGCGCATTTCTCCATGCCTGTGTTTTCCGACTTCAGCACGATGGCGAAGCTCCAGTACGAGTTGATATTGATTCTGAGTCATGCAATTAGCGATGATCTAATGCTATTCGTGGAACTCAAAAACTTACCTTCCCCACAAGCAATCATAATCGGAATTCCAGCTGAAATCTTGTTGTTTACTATACGCTTCCCAGTGGCGATACACCAG
Organism: Ophiosphaerella korrae; assembly: GCA_028456385.1. Lineage (NCBI taxonomy): Eukaryota > Fungi > Ascomycota > Dothideomycetes > Pleosporales > Phaeosphaeriaceae > Ophiosphaerella > Ophiosphaerella korrae. The sequence goes on from JALNQF010000209.1 coordinate 51,163, forward strand.
CTTCCCTTCAATTGAAATCTTATTGCTCCCCGGTGCCCAGCTAGCAGTCACAGATTGGTCCGACCAGATATCCCACTTGCGGTAGATCATGGGGTTGAGCTCGAAGAAAGTATGGATCGCAGTACCGCTTCCGTTGGCTTTATTCTTGGTTTTCCATTGGTATTGACCGGGCTGGATATACTTGAGCTGGAACGAGGGATCAGAGGCGACTTGTGGGGGTATCTGAGGATAGAGATTAGCGCGATTGGGAGGGTCGGTTCCAATTACGCGACTTGTGACGAAGCGCTGCGTCTTGTTGTCGCTCTCAACAAAGAGGCTTGGATTGAGCGGGATCAGGTTGATTGCCAAACAGAGGCAGCTCAGCTCATTCAAGATCCTTGGTCGCAGGTAACGTCGGTTGTCGAGAGCAAAAGTTCCAGGCGTATTCGCGTCAGCAAGGTTACCAGAGAAACTCAATTTTGTCGCGGTGGGATGCTTTCTGTAGTCGGTCGTCTCACAGAAAGCGAGGCAATTGTAATCTAGACCGTATTTGCCTGTCAATATCTTTTCGCCTTTCTTCTTTTGCTCGATCTGATCCGCCTCGCTAATGTACGCGTAGTTCTGAAGGGTCAATCCCGTTGGCGCTAGACAGGGTAAGGTGATGATTCCGTCGAATTTGATCTGACAACTCACCGAAAGTAGCCCAAGAGTTCTCGGCTACAGCATGCATCGTTAGTGGGAAGTGTGTACATGTGATTTTGTCCCAAACTTACTATTGACGTTGGGTAGTCGGACTTGAATCCCTAGCGTCCAAAAGGAAGAATGTCGAGTTTCCACTGCCCACTTACCCAGCAACTTACTCACTTTTTTGGCTTTGAGCATCACATCTGTTGCCTTCAAGTCTTTCCACTGAGTAAGAGTCAATACCTTCGACTTATCATTTGGATCTGGCACAGATGACAAGTCTTCATACGGCTCTGACCAGCTTGATTCTGCAAACCCGTCAATGAGCATGTTTTCAGGCGTTGCACGGGAGTGCCACTTACGAGCGAAGACGGTGAATAGACGTTGGATGGAATAGTCACCAGGTTTCAAGGCTTCCTGAAGTTCCCTCGTGTCGAAAGTCTTCTTCATCTCCTGTTCCTGCGCCTTGGCCGCTCTGGCTTGATCTTTGCTGTTCTTGGGATTTTCCGATATCGCCGTCTCCTGGACCGTCGCTTTGACTGCGATGATCCAATTCTCGATGCTTTGCACATTGCTACTATCCCACTTGATGTTTCCGGACGCGAAACTGCAACCAAGCTTAGCTGAGACGGACATCTTGTTCAGGGCTACAAGCGTACTGGATTTCAAAATAGAATTCCGGTTTCTCTGAACTGTTGATCATGAGTTTGATCCGCGGAGCTTTCAACTTGGCGACGATGGTAGCGTCGTTATCTTCGTCGTACCAACTGAGGTCAGCAATCTCTTTTCGTTTCTTGAACAGGCTGTCGAATCCCTCGTTCACTTCCTTCTGGGATATGGCGCAGACCTGATCAAAGTGTTGGTCGTTCGATCCATCGGTCCCCGCAACGTTCAAAGAGAAATTGTTTCTCGTGTAAGCAGTCATCTTGAGGCAAACAATTTTGGATAATAAACTTGGATGATTGTGACTACGATGAACCAAGCAAAGGGATACAGCCCTCTTTTTCACTCGTTGTCCTCAAAGTGGGTCTGGTTGGGGCCGACAATACACTACGTGCGCCCCAGTAGTCCGTGCATTCTCTTATGCAAGACCAACGCCCGCCCCAGCCGATTGCGTACTCAAAATGGACAGCTGCATGGCGTCCTGTAATGCAATGCAGGACCGAAAAGTGGCGATTCTGTAATGCGATGCAGTGCCGATCTTGAAATGCAATGCAGTGCCGATCTTGGAATGCAATGCAGTGCCGAACAAGTGCGTTCTTGAAATGCAATGCAGTGCAAAGCAAGCGCATGCTAGTCCGGAATGCAGTGCCTCATCCGCTGGCACAGGTGTTCCGTTGTTGCTGGAGCAGCCCAATGGTCTCCTCTCGGCAAAAGTTTATTGCCATTCATGTTAGTAGTCGAGAAAAAGACAATCCCGCAAAATCAAGTCCTCTTCAACATCTGTCGGGTATCAAGCCAGAAACCATAGCAATTTCGAAGCATCGAGATTGGTGATACTCTTTCGTTATTTGCATGACACCAAAGCGGGACTTTGCCAAATATGTCAACCGTCAACCTAAGCCAGTTCATTGAACGCCTTGCAGGAAAGGAAACCTTTGCGAAATGCAAAGCAAAACTGCGTCCTATCCTGGCAGACAATGTCAAGAATCGTCAGGATGCCATAAGAGTTTTTATGAACAAAGGCGATGTTCCTGCCGAGCTTGCGGATGTTTTGAGTTTCACCGACTCTTTGCTTCGCTTCAGCAATGAGGACATGACTCTTTTTGGGATAATGGCCGCCAAAGTTGCAAAGCGGCCACTCACCCAGGATCTTATTGGTGCCATCTATCCAAGACGTAACTTTGAACGGAGTTCCGGGAGTGCAACAGTGTCTTCAGACAATTTGGATCGCATTCGCAGTGCTGTATTCCTGGAAGAACCATTACTGGTGCTCTTGCAACTCGTCCGAAGTGGCTTATTCGACAAATGTTCAACCAACCCTCGAGAACTGGAAAGCGTCTTGACTGCCATCTCTGAAAAAAAGCTTGACCTCTCGAGCTCTCAACTTCTGGAGCAGGTTATCCCTGCACTTCCTGAGTCATCAAAATCCGCAATTGATCGAAAACAAGGCATTGCCGATGCCTTAAAACTGATTAAGAGCACGAAGGTGTTGTCCAGGGTTGTCACTGATGCTGAAGACATTCCTACCCTTCTTGAGCAAGGGTTTACTTCAGTTCGTCAAATATCCTCTAGACCCAGGTCCGACTTCTCGGCCAAGATGACAGCCGCTGGTATGAAAGAGACAGCCACGTTTGATATTCATGATTCTGCAGAGCGTGTTGATTGTTGGAACGAAAACATGTGGCTAGCACTCATGCAGTCTCGTCGGAGGGACTGCATCCCAATGTCATCCATATTTTCTGCAGCCGAGGCAACCACAAAGAAGCCGGGCGGTGATTCGGATCCTCCACCAGCAGAAAACCGAACAATCAACGCATCTGGACGCCCAGTGAATAACCTAACTGACATTTTCCGCCTTGAGAACAAGGAGTGTGAGGAATGCTGTAGTGTCACTAGTCTATCGGCGTATCTTGTGTCATTATTGGGATTCTTAAGAGACACTCCGCTCAAAGCCAGAATTGTTCATTCCGAGACGTCGTTGCGACCGCAACAGATCTCATACAACCTGTTAGATGTATTGACTTACCGTCGTCCGGATCTGGTCAAGCTAGAGCTATCATGTGCCAACTCGCAGACGTTTCTTCCATATCTCAGCATCGTCAACGAGGTTCTCGAGTCGTACATTCGTTTCACTCATGCCGATGATCTTTCGTCCAACCTCGGGCCCAGGAGCATTGTTAGATCATTCCAGACACCTCCCGGATACGAAGATGACTCGGAAGATGCTCCAAAGTACCGCCCTGATAACTGCGACTATGAGATTTACCAAAAAGTGCTCGCGAGTCAAATGCATCCCTTTTCAAGCTTTCCGTGCGATATTGTATCAGAAACCAACGCGTGGATTGCCACAGCATGGAACGTCGACACTACCACACTCTCTCAAAAGTACCGTGTCTTCGATCTGGGCGGCAAGTTCATTAAGCCAACTATTCCTCAATCTGTTTTGTCCGGTCAATCATCCCTGTTCCGTGCTGGTCAAAAAGAAACTTTCGAAAGACAAGACGCTTGTAACCACCTTGGCTTGAGTCAAGCTGACCTGATTGCAATCACTGGAGAAGGATTTTATCCAAGATCTTATTGCGATCTTGTAAACAGTCTTTCTGAGAAAGGCGCCGTCGATGTAAGTAAATCAATAGATGTACCAACACTCTGGGGTTATTCGCCTGGAAAATTGTCCAGCGAATCGCAGCTGCTAGATATGAAAATTGGCTATGGGTTAAGCTTTATAAAACATCAGCTCATGCCAAGAGCCGAATTGGAATTTCAAGACGTGCTTGACTTGGTCAAGACTCGCTCGTTTAGCCAGCACCTTGTAATTGTCACAGGCAGAGACAATGGACGCTTCACCGACTCACTTGAAGATTTGCGCCTATTAGCAAATGCTTCCAGTCCTCCATTCCTGCCTCTAACTCGAGAGCTGGCATTTGCGTTGCAAGGATTTATACGTTTGAAGGTCAAGACAAGCTGGTCCACCAGAGACTTGGACGCAGGTATCAGTCTCTTTCGTTCATTGGAGACGGAAAATGGCTTAGGTGCGAGACGCAATTTTTCAACTGAAGGCAAAAGCTTAGGAGGAGTTCTCGCCATCACACCTTTTATCATCAAAAATATCGCGGCAGTCGTCACACTTAGCAAGCTAGTTGACATGGAGCCACAAACTCTTCTACCCCTCTGGGGCCCGATCGATGCATACGGCGAGGATTCTTTCTTCCACAAAAGATTTCTGACCCCCTCTCTCGGTCAGATCGACAAGATCTTCTCATTCGAATTATCAAGCGCAAAACCGCGATACTTGACCATTGATCAGCAGGTTCAGATGGTGGAAGCCCATAGTAAGAGTATCGCAACCAGCTTGCGATGGCCTATTCAATTCTTCGATCAATTAGTGGACGCAGCTGGCCTTGCCGAAACGGAGCTTTCAGTCGAAAACCTCTCGAAACTCTACCGTTACACTGTTGTTTGCAAGATCTTTTTGGTTAAGCCAAAGGACTGCAGGCATTTTTTCCGAGTATTCTTATCCGGAAGCAACGGAGATGTGTTCTCTGACCCTTTCACTACCATTGAGATTGTAGCGGCTTGGAAGACCCTTCTTGACAATGGCTGGACGATGGACTCTTTGCTTCAGACTCTGGACGAATCAGGTGACACCAACGAGTTGGATGCACAGACAGCAGGGCTTTCGCTCATCGCTGGAGTTACCGATGGCTACAAACAAATTGACAAGACGGAAACACTAAAATTACGAGGAAGACAATTGACTGGAGAAGACATATATAGCTGTGCGTCACAGCTGTTTGAGCCAGATCTTGTTAAGAACGTTGTGCAATTTGTCGAAGGTAATTTTTGCTCATATATACGTTAGTAGCTCAACTGACTGAAACAATTAGACTCTGTCACCATTGATCCAAGCTTGTTGCCTCGATCGCCTTTACTCAAGGAGCTTCAAGTCTTTTTTGAAGAAGCCTCGAAGAAAAGTGTCAGAACGGCTGCGAAGCTGCCTGCACAGGAAGACGCCCCTCCCAAGAAATTAGCCAAAACTTCAGATCTTGGGCCTCTAGGAGGAGCTCAAGATAATTCAAGCACGTCTCCAGAAGTTCAGGCAGAGCAGCGTCTCAGAGAACGCAGGACGACATTCGCTGATTTCGCGATTCCAAAAATCGATCAAAACCTTCGAGACATGCTTATACAAGATACGATCAAGTCATCCCTGCCGACTATCGATGTTTCATTGCTGCCAATTTTGCTCAATGATGTAATAAAGATCCCGGGACCTGACGGTGTAGAAGTCTCGCTTATGAAAGCGATGCAAAATCTTGGAGCTCAGACCGAGCAGCTTGCGAATGCGAAAGGCCTTGACGTGTACATCAAATCAGAGTCGAATGACCCCCTCATACTGACCGTTGAGGCTGGTGTAAAGCCATCCCCAGTATTTGTTAATGGTATTGAAATTCCATTCGACGCGACAAATTCCTCCTTCACAACCTTTAGGATGAACGTTGGACAGTATTATTCTTTGAAATCCGAGATGCCTCCAAGTAAACTCAAATGGTCTGACTCCAAATCGTCGCCAGCTGCTTTTACTGAGAAAATGCTGATTCCGCGAGAGAAGCTCAACCAAGCTATTACGATCAACTCTGCGCTGCAACGGGTTGCATCTCTTTGCCAGACGGCAGGTCTAGTACGAGATGAGATTGAATTCATGACTTTCAAACAATCGAGTCAAGGAGGATTGCTATCTGTCAATTTAAATAAACCATCACTAGATGATTTCTGTCGTCTTGTCCGCTACGGGAATCTGAGAAAACTGGTCACAAACAGAAACACGACCATTCTACAGCTGTTCTCTTGGCTGGATTCCGTGCGAAGTACTGATATAGCAACCATTGTGAAAAAGGTTGCCTCGACTTTTGGTTGGCAGAAAAGTAGGATCATTTCCATGGTCATGGAGAAGTATCCTGACATTCAAGTCGATGAGTTTCTTGAGAAGTTACGGGGTTTCGAAAGCCTTCTGGAGATGATGGAACTCTTCGCTTTTGATCAGCGCCTATTACTAGCATGTCCCAAGTCCACTCCGCCTTCCGTCAAAGATCTCTTCGACTTAGCGAGACCACGAACGTCGCTGAAGATCGCCGATAGCGAAATAAAAAAAACAATAGGCTTTCAGAAGAGCCTCAATGTGAACCAACAAGCTAAATTGGACGAGTCAAGAGCGCAAAGTCAAAGGCGAGCTTTGGTTGCCTTTCTTCTCACCCAGCAAGAAATCAAAGATATGGACATCTATGATGCTGACGGTCTCTTCAAGTATTTCCTAATGGACATAAAAATGGGTCCGGAGCTCCGTACCTCTCGAGTAAAGCAAGCCATTTCGGTTGTGCAGCTTTTCGTGTCGCGGTGCTTGCTAGGAACAGAATTTGGCGTGGAGAAGACACTGATTACCCGCACAAAGTGGGAGTGGATGCAACACTACAATCTATGGGAGGCGCACCGAAGACTGTTTCTCTATCCCGAGAATTGGATAGATCCATCTTTACGGGATGACAAGACACCTCAGTTTGAGCAGATCGAGAACAGCCTGATGCAGAAAAACCTTGACACGAAAGCCTTTCTGCAATCCATTCAGAAATATGTTTACGACCTGAATGAAATGTCGAGTCTTGACATCGTGGCTTATCTACACGAGGCAGGACCATCCGATGGCACTAAAAAGTATCCCGACGATGTCTTCCACTTCTTTGGCTGCACTCGTGTTTCTCCGCGTACATTTTACTATCGACAACTGACTGTCATGGGCAATGGCAACGATATCTTTTGGAAGCCTTGGATCAAGATGGATATCTCTCTTCCTAGTGTGGAAATGAACTGGGAAGGCAAGAGACTTTCCGAAACTGGAGTCTATCTCCTACCCTCGCTCCTTGAAGACAGACTGTATCTTTTCATGCTCGAACTGAATCCGAAAACAGAGGAACAAAATAACGATCCGAGCGTTAAACCACCGAAAACATTCGATGATATAAGAACCCAGGAGGTTGCTCGATCAAAACCAGATCGGAAATGGGAGATTATGCTCTCTTGGACCGAACTGATTGGAGGAAAATGGTCACCGAAGCGCCTCGCACCGGGCTGCCTGATGGTTGGTCTAGATTCGATGCCCTTACCTTCACAGATTCGCCTGGACCCTATTTTCCGCGGCAGCGTCATCATGTTGGTAGTAAGCTACGGCAAGGTGAACGAAACTTCTGGGACGACATTGGGAGCTTTCACCTTCAGTCGAGATCAAGTTGATGTGACAGAAGCCAAGAATCTGGCAAACGTGGTCACTCCGCAGCCTCAATTCGCGACATCATTCAATAAGGCGGTCGGGACAAAAATGGATGTCACCCTCCCAGAATCCATCCCATCAACGACGGAGAAACCTGATCAACCAGACACTACCCCTTCAAGTCCACTATGGCCATTGATATGGCTGCCTGATACTTTCAAGAATCAGAAAAGTGCTGTGAAGTGGACTCTATCCAAGTCGCCCCAAAGATTGACTGGTCTGGTTTTGAACATAAAAACCTCAGATACGTCAAGCATCAGCTACTTCAACATGCCGACTTTCTCCCTTACCCAAAAGAATTGGAACGCCTTGCAAGTCAAGAACTACATGAAGCTGATGGCATTAGACCACGTGTATTCGCCGAGTTTAATGCAAGCCGCAGTAAATCGCACCGATCCTCTCAGCCAAATTTACGACACTGTCTCCAAAATAAAGTCTGGAGATCTATCAGATAGCTTTGGACTGGTAGGTAGCTCCGTAGGGTTCCACGAACAAGGAAGTCCCTGCGCCATTTACAATTGGGAGTTGGGGGTACATGCGATTTTGCTCGCCGTCGATCGCTTTTCGGCTAGCCAGCAATACGAAGAAGCATTACGACTTGCTCGGCTTCTATTCGACCCCACGGTTGACAGTGTGATAGCAGAAAAGGAAGAGAAAGAGACGGAGGAACTCAAACCATTCTCTTGTTGGCGATTCCCGCCTTTTCAACACATTAGCAATCGCATTAGGAAGGATGGTGACCAGAGCATCGACGTCGAGAGGCTTGAGGAGGATGTGAGTCTTGCGATTCGAGAACGTCGATCATATGGTCAGCTCGTACATGCGGCAGCACGCAGCCGACCGCAGTCGTATATGAAATGGATAGTCATGAAGTATGCGGAAATTCTTCTAGCCATGGGGGACCTGCATTTTCGACAAGCGACCCTAGAGAGCCTTCCGCTGGCCACAGAAAAGTATATTGAAGCTACGCATGTCCTCGGTCCAGAGCCCTACAAGGTTCCAAAGTTGGGGAAACGAGTTACTGCGACCTTCAATAGTCTAGCTCTCGATGACACGCAATTCGAATTGAATCTACCATTTTCAATGCCTCTCGGTGCGAAGGACCCCACCGTTAAGGGAACGGCACAATCGGCGGATGTCGATCCGAAAAAAGAGAACATAGTCGGTGTAATCAAGACTTCTTACTTCGCAGTACCACTGAATCCAAAGTTCAAGCAATTGCGCACCACTGTACATCAGAGGCTTTACAACATACGCAACTCTCTCGACATCGAAGGCAAACCCATTACCTACAGCCTCCAAGAGCCACCAATTGATCCAGGCGCGCTCCTATCGTCAGGAAACGGCTCTGGTGGTTTTCAAGGGATGAGCTCAGTGATGTCAGGTCAAAACAATCCGCTTCCTAGACAACGATTCGAATTTTTAATTCATAGAGCATTGGAACTCTGCTCAGAGCTTCGTTCTCTCGGGGAGCGGTTGTTGTCATGTATCGAGAAGAAAGAAGCAGAAGTGCTCAACCTTTTAAGGGCAAGACACACCAAAGCAGTTCAGAAACTTATGCTTGAAGTCAAAAACACAAATCTTAAAGAGGCAGAGCAGAGTTTGCAAGCAATGAAGATAAATAGGGAGACACAAGCTGCGCAACTTGCATTCTATTTGGATCTCATGGGCGAAGACGCACGCAAAATTCCTTCGCCCTCTGAAGAATGGGTTGACCTGAAACAAGACATCGGTCCCGTTACGAAGGATGACTTGCGAATGTCTCAGTATGAGAACCTCGAAATGAATGTGACTGAAGCCGTTTCCTGGATGAATCTGATAAGCACTGGCGCGGACGCTATTGCTTCTCAATTTTCGGCACTGCCAACCATTTCTGCAAATGCCGCACTTATGGGAGTCGGCGTGACAATCTCTGCAGGTGGATCGAACATTGCCGCTGGAATTCAAGCATATAATATTGCATTCAAGGGAGGGGTAAGTGCTCTGGCGGAAGTAGGGCAGAGGGCATCAAGAAAGGCTACACTGGTGCGACAGCTGCAAGACCGAAGGCTTCAAGCAAACATACGAGGAAGAGAGATCAAGGCTATTGACCATCAGATGATCATTCAGAAAGTCAGGATAGCAGCGTCGCAAAAGGAGATTGAGATACAAACCCTGGAAATAGAAGAAGCAGCGCGTACAGAGGAGTACTATCTAACCAAATATACGAATACTCAGCTTTACGGCTGGATGGAGAAGAACCTGCGCACGCTCTATCTCCAGTCCTATGGCCTTACGCTCAATCTGGCTCGTCAGGCAGAAGCAGCGCTCTCATTTGAACAAGGAAGGAAGCTCTCCCTTCTGAAAGGTTATTGGGATGCCAGCCGTGATGGACTTCTTGCGGCGGACAACCTTTTCTTGGATTTGAAGCGTCTTGAGCAAATTCACAATGAGAGCAATCCTCATGACTTCGAAATCACGAAGACCATCTCATTGCGTCAGATCACTCCGCTAGCTCTTCAGAGACTGCGCTTGACTGGAAAAACCTCATTTTCATTCTCGGAACTCTTATTCGACATGGACTTTCCCGGTCACTACATGAGACGTTTGCGCTCCGTGTCTGTGACAATGCCGTGCATCTTAGCACCGTACACTGGTCTCAACGCAACGCTGGCGCTGACCAAGCACTGTTACCGCGTCAGCTCACTCGCAATGACAGCTGATGACTATCTTGGTGCTGGTACAGACGCGTTTCGCAGCGATAATATCCCAATCAAATCAATTGCTGTAAGCAGCGGCACGTACGATGCGGGAGTATTCGAGTTCAATTTCGCTGGACCACGCTACACTCCGTTCGAGGGAGCTGGTGCCATCTCGACGTGGCAACTAAAGCTGCCGACCGAGATACGCCGATTTGATTACGACACTATCCAGGATGTGTTATTCCACGTGCAGTACACTGCACTTGATGGAGGAGCGTGTCTTGAGAAGGCTGCGAATGAAGCGGTCGCAGCAATTGCGAAAGGCATAGAGGGGAGAGGCAAGAATAATGGGTTCTACGCCATGTTCGACCTGAAGAATGACTTTACAGATGCATGGCATCAGTTTTCTAGCACTTTACTGAGTGTGAAGGGTAGCCCAGCCAGCCGGAGCACTCTGGCTTTCGGCGATTTGAAGTCTCGATTGCCCTTCTGGTCGAGACGGCAGAAAGCGCTGGACGTCAAAGACGTTACGATGATATCCAAGAGTGCGGACTTGCTCAGTAGCTGCAACATTCCTCAGGCAGGTGGTGAAGGCCTGGAGTGGGAGCCGGACACCATCGGCACCTGTGCGATACGGCAACGAAATGGACTGAGTGATGTTGGACTAGAAGACTGGGTGCTAAGTGCTACTGGTCTCGCGCTCAAGAAAGAAGATAAGGATGTCGAAAATATCTATCTTCTTATTCGTTATGTATTCAAGTAGCCACGACATTGATGATGAAGGGCGCGGGTAGACTAAATCGAATACAAATATGCCTCTTCTGAAATCAATTCAGGAACGCTGCAATAAAATTTAATTACTCAGCCATCAATTTTTTGTGGAAAAGACCGCTTAGCAAATATCTATATTGAGATGATGATGTTTTGTTCAGTTCAATAGTTTCTATTATACATTCATCCCGTCAACATGATTCCAGACCTGACAAAAAAGAGAGCAAAAGTCTTAGCCATATGATCTCATGTGCCTTGGAAAAGCTCGAAATTGATGGTGCTGTGCCTAAAACAGGTATCTAACTTTATTCACATCACAGAATACTGACAAGCATTGCTTCGATCAGGCAAAGACTCAGTTCTTGCAAACGCATTTCTAAAAATTTCAAACGCTCTCCTTCTGGTAAGCAAAGCTGTTATCCTTTCACGTGTTGTTTCTTCCAAACATTGACCATGCACAGTTCTGCTACAAAATAGTTCGTGGGGAGCCTGGCCAATAGAATGTCTTGATCTGCTGCAATTTAAAGCTGTAGGATGTGATCTGTTGCGGAAGGAGCTTGGATCTGAAGTGATTGGCCTCACAGGAAAAATACGATGAGTGGTCTTGCTGCTATCCAATATTCTGTCAAGTACTGTGCAGCCGACACTATCGGCGGCGTTGTGAATCAATGCAGCTCTACTCCGTCATCGACTTTCGATGTAGATTGTCTTACGTGCCCAATTGGTCGTCGATGACGCTAGCCAGACTTCAGTCCTCGAGTTTGGACAATTCACACAGCATATGTACCTTCTAGAGGACGTCCAAGTGACTAACTGCAACAGACTGTGCAGCATGCTTGCCGAAAGGTGCAGCTTGCATGCTTAGCACTTAACTTAGTGTCGTCGTCATCATCATCATTTAACGTACGTGATACAGTTCATCGGCGATCCTCTCCCATCCCCACTTCGGCCCGCTGGAAACATCCGCGGCCCGCTCGCAGATCAAATTTCAGCCCCATGCGGGCGCCGGCGCATTTGCAGTCACACGTCAAAAGTATTGTCGCGCTAGTGCGCCCGGACCGTCAACATCTCTCTTCAGCTATACTTTAAAGTAAAATAACCCTCCTAAATTATATCCAAATAGTTAGATTTAAATAGTAAATTAATTATATTATACTATTATTTAATCTAGTAGCTTCTTATAGTTTTAATAGCTATAATATAGTTAAGTATATAAGTAATAAGGTTTTTAATTAAAGAATTAGGTATAGCTTCTTATACTTTATATAACTTTAACTTATAGTAATTTTAATTTTCTATAAAAGTTATAATTATATTAAACTTAGAATAGAGCTTAAAAAGCTTCTTTTTAAGTACTTACTATAAGTATTTAATAATATTAATATCTAGAAAGTACTTAAAAAGTATTATAAATAATAATACTATAAAGTAAACTAGATATAAAATAACTTAAATAAAGTAGTTTAATAATTAATTAAAAAAAAGTAAATAGTAAATAAAAAGCTATCTAAGTAAGTACTAAGTATTATAGTAGTAATAGAAAAAAACTAGATAGAACTAATTAGCTTTATAATAGAAGATAATAATATATATAACTTATAAAATAATAAGCTTAATTAAAAAGTTAATTATAATAAAAATACGTAATAAATTTATAGCTTTATAAAGCTTAGTAGTAAATAGAAGCTTAATATAAGTAGACTAGTTAACTATATACTAAGAGCTTAATTAGTAGTAAAAGATATAAGTAGAAGTTCTTACTTCTATTAACTTTAGTATATATCCTTATTAGTTATATTCCTTTTATATTAAGCTTAAATACTTTTAAACTTTTTAACTAAAGCTTTTTTAGAGCTTAATTTAGGTAACTCTACTATATACTTCTTTCTTTATAAAGAGCTTAGTCTCTTTAAGCTTATAAATAAGAAATTAAGCTAAATTAAGCTAGTAACTTACTAAACTAATCTAAACTAATCTAAACTAAGCTAGTAAACTAAGCTAAACTTAAGTTAAACTAGGCTAGTAAACTAAACTAAGCTAAACTAAGCTAAACTAAGCTAAACTAAGCTAAACTAAGCTAAACTAAGCTAAACTAAGTTAGTAAACTAATAAAAAGATTAGTTTCTATATTAGTACTTTAGTACTAGCTATAGCTTTCTATATATATAGTATTAAAGGCTTTAGTTTATATATAAACTTAATTTACTTTTAAACTTTTTTAAAGTTTTTAGTATTTTTATCTTTATAAAAGTAATTAAAGTAAACTAATCTTTTATAATTCTTTTTCTTTTTAAAATTAGCTATCTTTTAGCTAAATAGGCTAGAATTAAGCTAAGTAAAATTAAGCTAAGTAAATTAAATAAAATAAAATACTATAGTAGTTAAAAGCTTTTAGTATATAGTTTTCTTTAAATTTAAACCTATTTAAAGTACTTATTTAGAGTACCTACTTTTTAGTAATACTTATAGTTTCTTTAGACTTTAGATATTACTTTTTTTTATCTTATACTTTATAAGCTAGTACTAGTAATATTTTTATTTAAATCTTATTATATTCTAAAATTCTATTTTATTTCTATTTATTTTTCTTAAAGCTAAAGCTATATAAGTTATAAGTTTAAGTTATAAATTAGTTACTATATATAGTAGTAAATAGAGGCTTAATATAAGTAGACTAGTTAACTACGTACTAAGAGCTTAATTAGTAGTAGAAGATATAAGTAAAAGTTCTTACTTCTATTAACTTTAGTATATATTCTTATTAGTTATATTCCTTTTATATTAAGCTTAAATACTTTTAAACTCTTTAACTAAAGCTTTTTTAGAGCTTAATTTAGCTAACTTTACTATATCTTTATTACTTTATAAAGCTTAGTAAAAGTAAAGCTATAAAGTAGTTTTACTACTTTATAAAACTTAGTATAAATAAAGCTATAAAGTTAGTATAAAACTAAAAGTATATAGTAAGTAGTAATATATATTATTAAGATAGTATTAGTAATCTAATCTTTAACTAAAAGTAATAATACTTTAATATTACTTATTAAAAATTATTTATTATTTATAGCTTATTATATAATTACTTTATATACTTTATATCTATATAGGCTAGCCTAGACTAGTAAATAAGTTATTATATATAATATTAGAAGTAAGAAAATATATAGGCCTAGAGGCCTATATATAAAACTATATTACTTTTTAATTACTTTACTATATACTAGTATATACTTTACTTCTTTATAACTCTTTTGTTACTAGCTTACTAGAGTTAACTTCCTAATAGCCTAGATAGTATTAGTAGATTATAAAGTAATAATAAAAGCTTGTATTATAATCTATAATAGGCTATAAACAATAGAAGATGTTTTGTAACTATCTTTATATTATCGCTCGTAGTTAATAATTAAATTACTAATACTATCTTAATAATACGCGTCGCTACTAACTATATACTTATCCTAATCTATTAATTTGTTACTACTAAGAATAATAGATTGTAGATTACTTTAATCTATAATCTATTAACGCTAAGAGTCTATAGATTATAGATTACCCTAGGTATCTTAATTATATATAGTTTCCTAATTAAGTTCGTATTCTTTGTATTTATAAGAACTTAATTCTTTAGTTGTAAGGCTAATTAGTTCTATCTATATTTCTCTTGTTACTATTGTAATACTATCTCCTCCTCTAAGTAGGTCCTTATTTATCTATCCTAGAGCTAAAGTTATTAACCTACTCTCTTTATTAATTTCTAGTTCCTTATTACTCTTTATAGTTACCTCTTCTATACGTTATTAATATCTTCTTACTAATTACGTATTATATAATAGTATTAAAATGTTTCCTTATTTTTATTATACTTCTTCTAAGTTAAATCCTAAGTACTCTCTTTATATAGTTTCTATAAATAATAGTAGAGCTTATAAGGCGTATATCTATATAAACGTTTATAGTTCCTATAACGTATCTAGTATTTCTTTAATAGAGTGTATATTTATTATACTTATTCTTATATCTAGGCTTAATAATAATAGGGAGAGCTATTAACTAGGCTTAAGAGAAATTACTATCTTAAATTATAGAGGCTAAAGCTAAGCGTAAGTAGATCTAGGAGTTTGTATAGAGTAAGCTAGTAGAGAATTAAGCTTATTTCTCTTATCTTTATAAGATAAAGGCGCTAAATAATAAGAAATTAGCTATATAGTTAGTAGCTCTAGAAGCTAAGCTAGACTTAGATAAGGTATTTAGTATTACTATAGTAGGTCCTACGTTAGGCGCTCCTATTACCTCTCTATCTAGCGATAGTAATGTTAGTTCTCTTAGTTTACTACTAGGCGTTCTAGAAGGTTTTAACTTTAGAAGTCCTCTAGTTTCTTAGAGTAGTTAAGATTATCCTCTAGTTCCTATATTTCTTCCTATAGTTATCCTTTTCTATCTATACCTATCTATTTTACTAGATAGTAGTTCCTACTATTATAGAACTAGTATACTAGGATTTCTTTAACTTCTTATTCTTCTTATTCTCTATACGTATCTACTTTATATACTAGTAGTTCTACGTTTTATAGTACTATCTTAAGTAGTACTATATAGAAGGTTAAGTATATCCTTATTTTATTTAGTAGCTTTAGTTTAAATATAACTAGCGTAACTTCTTTCTTAATTTTATATAGTCCTATCTTAACGTAGTCTAATTTTAAGCTTAGTCTCTTGCTCTTAATGTTTTTCTATACTAACTATACTTTTTCTCCTTTTCTAAATTAGGGTCCCTCTTAATATTTCTTGTTATAGTACTTTACTATTTAATTATATAAGAATTCTATATCCTATCTTAATTACTTGTATATATCTTTAAGTCTATTAGTAAAGTTTTCTCTTCTTAGAGACTAAGATATCTCTAGTCTTAGTATTCTATATATACTAGAGTTAAATCTATAGTTTATAAAGAAGGGTAATACCTTTATTATCTTATTCTTTACGCTGTTGTATGCTAACTATGCTATAGGTAGTAACTATACCTAATTGTTCTAGTTGTAGTTAAGGTAGTATCTTAGGTACTATTCTACTATTTAGTTTATTCTTTCTAATTGTCTATCTATTTGTAGGTAGTATATAGTAGATATTACGTGTTTAATTCCTAATTATACTATTATCGTTCTCTATAGTTTTAATATAAATCTTATGTCTCTATCTATAATAATCTTATCTAGTAGTCTATATTAGCTAATTATAGTTCCTAGAACCTAGTATACTATAACTTCTATTCTACTTTTCTCCTTATATAGTCTAAAGTATAAGTACTTTATAAGTTTATCTACTATTATTAGGATTCTATTATACTTAACTCCTAATATTAGGTCTTTTAACTTAGGTAGTTTTATAATAAAATCTATTATAATAACTCTTTATAGTTATTCTAGTACTTCTACTAGTTATAGCTTCTTATATAGTATATACCTACTATACTTATTTCTTTAGTATTCTATATAATTTTGTAGTACTTCTATTACTAGTTGTCTTACTCTTAAGATATAGTAATCTCTTAGTAGTCTATCTAGTATTTTATTAATTCCTTAATATCTATATACTAGTAGTTTATAGAACTATTATATAAATTCTCTTTATATTTTTCCTAGAATATACGTTCTTCTATAGGCTTTTGCGAGACTTTCTTAGATCTTAAGTTTTTCTATTTCTTTAGGGGCTTTTCTTGTTTTTTCTTAAATCTATTTATCTAGCTTGCTACTCTTTCTTTTAAGTGTTACGGCTATTTTAGGTGTATTTAGGACTAAATATCCTTCTTCGTTTTTAACTAGAACTATACTAGTAGCGCTTACTTCTTTCTATAAGTCTAGTCTTCTACTAAGGGCGTCTATAAATTAGTTATCTTTCTCTTTTATATATATAATTTCTATATTAAATATTAATAAGAATTCCTACTATCTTGTATATTATTATATTAGTTCTTTATTTAGTATAAATCCTATAAGATTCTTATAGTCTATATAGACCTTTATTTAGTATTTTACTCTTTATAGGTATACTCTCTATTATTTAAATACTTTATAGATTACTAGTATCTCTTTGTTATAAATTAGATAGTTAAGCTCTACTAGCTTTATTTTCTTAGAGAAGTATTTAACTAAATACTTTTTCTTAATCTTTAGGTCTTCTTGTATTAGTACTATTCTATAGACTAAATTAGATACGTCTATTTTTACTATTACTAGTAGGTCTAGGTTATATATTCTAATAACTAGGTTTTCTATAAACTTCTTTTTAATCTTCTTAAATACTTTATTGTATTCCTTTATCTATTTAAATAGTATATCCTTTTTTATAAGCCTTATTATTAGTTCTATATCTTTAGACTATCTTACTATTAACTTTTTGCAAAAGTTAGCTAGGCTATAAAATTATTATACTTCTTTTAGGTTCTTTAGTATTAGCTATTTGTTAATTAATCTAATTTTTTCTAGATTAATCTTAATTTTTCTTAGTTTAATAATAAATCTAAGGAAGTCTATTTCTTTTATATAGAATTTATATTTTCTTATTTTAAGGAATAGTTTACTTTCTACTAGTTTTTCTAGCACTTTGTATATATACTATACGTATTCTTCTTCTATTTCTAAGAATATAAGGATATTATCTAGGTATACAAATATAAATATATCTAAGTACTCTCTTAGTACTATATTTATTCTTTCTTAGAAGGCTGCTAGTGCGTTTATTAAGCTAAAGGGTATAACTAAGTATTTATATAGTCTATATTGTGTTCTAAACGCTATTTTCTATTTATTACCTTTCTTAATTCTAATCTAGTAGTAGGCGTTCTAGATATCTAGTTTTGTAAAGATTCTTACTTTCTATAGTCTATCTTATATTACGTCTATTTATAGTAAAGGATATTAGTTCTTATTTATAATTGCGTTAGTTTTTCTAAAGTCTACGCAAGGTCTTTTATTACTTATTCTCTTTTTATCTACGAATATAAGTCTATGTACTACTAAGGACTTAGATTCTTATATCTATCTTTTCTTTAGTACGTTTTTAATAAACGTTTATTTAATCTTAGATTCTTCTTCTATTTTTCTATAAACTAGGCTCTATCTTACGTCCTTATCTTCTTTTAGATCTATCGCTAAATCCTATAGTTAATATTCTAGGAGGTAATCTTTAGGTTCTATAAGCTATTTTTCCTATTTCTTATATTCTTCTAGGAATTCTCCTTTGTGTGTAGCTATATTAGCTTTTAATATTTCTTTCTTAAAGTAGCTAATTTTCTCTATTCTCTAATTAATTCTTAGGTTAGTTATTTATAACTATAGTATTCC
>JALNQF010000021.1:0-397115 GCA_028456385.1 Ophiosphaerella korrae
TAGTACTTACTTAGATAGCTTTATCTACTATTTACTCTTTTTAGTTAATTATTAAAACTACTTTATTAAGTTATTTTACGTAAAGTCTACTTTATAAACTCTTAACCTAAGAAAGTACTTACTTATATTTAGCTACTAGACTACTAAAAACGCGTTAGCTAAGCTCTAAAAGACTATTAGGATAAGATTAAGTAAAAAGAAAAATAGAGTTAAAGACTTACTTAACCTATAATTATAGCTCTAAATATAATAATAAATATAGAAGCTATTAAGGTAGATAATACCTTTATTATTAAAGAAAATAGAGTATCTAATATTACTACAAATATAAGTAGTATAGCTATAATTACTCTCCTCTTTAAAACTATAAGCTATAGCCCTATTAGAGCCTAGTAGTAGTAGCCCTAGTAGTAAGGCCCTATAAGAGCTAATAGTCTTCTAAGTATACTAACTTATATAGACTATAGCCTTATAATAAGCTTATATCTTTTAAAGATTATTAATTAAAGAAAGATCTTATAAGTACGTAGCCTAGGTAGCTAAAGAGTCTTAAGTAAGTATCTCTTAACTCTTATAATAGTATACCTAATAGTATAGCTAGTAAAAAAGAAACTAAAAGCTATTAGAAGTATAAAAGAAGCTATTAGGGTTATAAGAATAAATATTATAGAGACTATTCTACTAGTAAGCCCTATTTTTATACTTGTTATAGTAAGTATATATAAACTCTTAGATAAAAGAAAGAAGCTAGCTAAAGTTATACTTTTTAAAGATATTAAAGGCTTAGTTAAGAAAGTTATAAAATAAGTTAAGTAAGAGAGAGTAGTTAAAGAAATAAGTAATAACTAAGAGAAAAGTATAGTTAGTAAGACCTAAGAGCCTATAGGTAAGAAAAATAGATACTTACTTTTATACTAGAAACGATATATTATAGAAATAGAGTAAGAAGCTTTACTTTTAGTTTAATAGTAACCTAAGAGTAGTCTACTTAGGTTATAAAGTAGCTAAAAAAGATTATTACTACTATAGTTACTCTAGCTAAGCTAGCTAGCTATATAGAACTAAGGTTAGAAGTTAAAAGTAGCTATAATAATTAAAGTAGAAAGCAAATAAGAGAATAGAGCTAAGAAACTAGTAAGAGAGTATAGAGTAGCTAAGATAAGCTTAAAGAAAAGAAGAAGAAAATAGAATAAAAAATAAAGAGATAAAGTTTAAGTATACTTTTAGAAAGTATTTATAACTTTACTAAAAATTATAGGAGTAAATAACTATAAAAGCTTAACTACTAGTAAAGACGTTTAAATATAGAGCCTAAAGGCCCTATACTAGCTTAACTAATAAATATATATATATAAGAAAAGAGCTAGCTATTAAAAATTAATAAGTAAGAAAAGAATTTAGTAAGTAAAAATATATTAAGTAAAAAAACTATTATAGAAAGGTAAAAACTACTATAGCTTGTAAAACGTACGTAAAAAGAAATAGTAAAAAGATAAGTAGCTACTACTATAAGCTATATAATACGTCTATATAAAAATTTTATTAAATAACCTAGAAACTATATAAATACTCTATAAACAACCTCTTAGATATTAGATCTAGAGCTCTTAGGAGAAAGGTATTATAAGTAAAAAATAAAAGTAGTATCTTTAAAGTCTTAAGCTATAGACGCTCTAAAATAAAAACAATAGCTAATATAAGAAAATAGAGGTAGTATAACTTAAGCTTTGTATTAGGTAATAGTGCTAATAAGGCTAGCGTTCTCTTAAGGTAGGCCTAGGTAGGTTATAGCTATAGCTAAAGTTAGATTAGTAGTTTGTAGACAATATATAGTAATTAATACCTAAAGGGCTATAAGTTATTTAAGAAGAAAAAAGTTCTTAAGGACTTAATATCTTTATTCTCTTTTATTAATATTAATATTTTAGCTAGAAAGCCTAAGTTACTCTCTAACTATATATATAGTTAGTGCTAGATACTAGACTATTTATAGGGTAAGGCTAAATTATAAATCTAAATTATTTTAGATCTAATAGTTTAAGTACCTTGTAGCTAATAAAATAGGAAAAGAGTTTATAGGTTAAGGTAAGTTTTACTCTCTTTTTAGGCTAAAGGCTCTTAATTAAGTATAGTAGCTTAATAGAACTAAGCTCTATATAAAGGAGAAGGTATATAGTAAAGTATTATAAAAAAAAAAATAGTAAAAAGGAAGTAAGTAGTTACTAGAGAAATACAAGTACTAAGAGCTTATAAGGAGGTAAACTATTAAAGAGAAGAAGTAAAGAAAAAAAAAGCTAATAAGCTCTTAAGTTATAGGATACAATCTATAAGAGTATAAATAACGTTTAAAACTAGTTTAGCTAATAAAGTCTAAGTTTCTTAAGACTAATAAGCTCTTAGGCCCTAGATCTATATTAGGTATATAACCCTATAATACTAGTAAAAGATTTTATACTTTATTCTTTATATTAAGTAGTTATAGTATATACTATTACTACTTTTAAGCTATAGTTAATAGAGTTTAAAAGTAAGTTAAGTAAGTACTTTTTAAAATACTTTTAAGTAAAAACTTTATTTATATTTAAGTTATACTTAATATATATATACTATTATCTATATAGATCTTTTTTAAAGTATTATATAACTTAAAATACTTTATTTTTTTTATTTTAAAGTTTTAAAATAGAAAGTAAAATACTATTTTATATAAGTAATAGTACTTTTAGTATTTTTTTAAAAATTTATCTTTATATACTATAAGCTCTTTAGAATAAAGTATATACTTTATATAAAGGGGTTACCTAGGGTCGACTTCCTAGTAACTTTTAAGTTGTTAGTAGATTAGGAAGTAATAACAAAGCTTATATAGTAATCTACAATAAGCTATAAATAAAAGAAGATATTTTGTAACTATCTTAGTATTATTACTTGTAGTTAATAATTAAATTACTAATACTATCCTAATAATAGGTATTACTACTAACTATATACCTAGGTCCTATAGCTAGCTTTGTACTTTATATTTACTAAGATCGCGAATTGTAAATTTATTATATACTTAGCTTTATACTTTGTATTTACTAAGATTATAAATCGCGAATTTATTACGTACTTAGCTTTATACTTTATATTTACTAAGATTGTAAATTGCGAATTTATTACGTATCTCTATTATAGTTAGTTTTCTAGTTAAGTTTATTACCTTATAGGTTGTACGTATTTTTATTATCTATAGTAGGGCTAACTAGCTTAAATTAGTTTTCTCTTGTTATAGCTATAATACTATTCTCCTCTCTAGGTAGGTTTTTATTTCTCTACCCTAGGCCTAAGGTTATTAATCTAGTTTCCTTGTTTATTTCTAGTTCTTTATTATTCTCTATATCTTCTTATTCTAATTATAATAAACTTCTCTTTATTACTTGTATTACTCGTAATAGAGTTAAAATATTTCTCTACGCCTATTATACTTAGTTAAAGCTTACTTATCTTATCTTTTTAAAGGATAGTAAGTATTATAGCAAGTATATTCTTACTAATATTTAGTATAAATATACTCTTTTAGGTATTTCTCTTATAGAGTATAAGTACTTAATTTCTATATAGTCTCTTCTTACTAAGTTGTATAAGGTAAGCTATTAACTAAGCTTAAAAGATACTATTATTATAGCTTATAGAGGCTAAAGCTAAGTATAAGCTAACTCTTTATAAGCTAGTAGATCTTTATTCTTATATTAAGTGTCTCTATAAGATAAAAGCTTATAATAATACTAAATTATCTAAATAGTCTTATACTTTAGAGGCTAAGATAGACCTTAAAGACGCTATAGGGGCTACTCTAGCTCCTATTATATTAGACGTTCCTAACGTCTCTCTATTTATTATTAGTAGTACTAATTTTCTTAGTTTACTATAAGGCGTTCTAGAGAGTTTTAATTTTAGAACTCCTCTAGTTTCTTAGAGTAATTAAGATTATCTTCTAGTTCCTATATATCTTCTTATAGTTACCCTTTCTTGTTTATACCTATCTATTCTACTAAATAGTAGTTCCTACTATTATAGAACTAGTGTACTAAGATCTCTTTAACTTCTTATTCTTATTATTCTCTATACGTATCTACTTTATATACTAGTAGTTCTACGTTTTATAGTACTATTTTAAGTAGCGCTACATAAAAGGTTAAGTATATCCTTATTTTATTTAGTAGCTTTAGTTTAAATATAACTAGCGTAACTTCTTTTTTAATTTTATATAGTCTTATTTTAACATAGTCTAGTTTTAAACTAGGTTATTTACTCTTAATATTCTTTTATACTAACTATACTTTTTCTCTCTTTTTAAATTAAGGTCTCTTTTTATATTTTTTATTATAGTATTTTACTATTTAATTGTATAGGAATTCTACGTCTTATCTTAATTAGTTATATATATTCTTAAGTCTATTAGCAAAGTTTTCTCTTCTTAAGAACTAAGTTATTTCTATTCTTAGTATTCTATATATATTAGAGTTAAATCTATAGTTTATAAAAAAGAGTAATACTCTTGTTACTATATTCTTTACGCTATTGTATACTAACTATACTATAGGTAGTAACTATACCTAATTGTTCTAGTTGTAGTTAAGGTAATATCTTAGGTATTATTCTACTATCTAATTTATTTATTCTAACTATCTATCTATTTATAGGTAGTATATAGTAGATATTACGTATTATATCCTTAATTATACTATTATCGTTTTCTATAGTTTTAATATAAATCTTATATCTCTATTTATAATAATCTTGTCTAGTAGTCTATATTAACTAATTATAGTTCCTAAGACCTAGTATATAGTAACCTTAGTTCTACTTTTCTCTTTATATAGTCTAAAGTATAAGTACTTTATAAGTTTATCTACTATTATTAGGATTCTATTATACTTAACTCCTAATATTAGGTCCTTTAATTTAGGTAGTTTTGTAATAAAGTCTATTATAATAACTCCTTATAGTTATTCTAGTACTTTTACTAGTTATAATATTCTATATAGTACGTATCTATTATACTTATTTCTATAATATTCTATATAGTCTTGTAGTACCTCTATTACTAGTTATCTTACTTTTAGGATATAGTAGTCTTATAGTAGCCTATCTAGGGTTTTGTTAGTCTCTTAGTATCTATATACTAGTAATTTATAGAATTATTATATAAATTCCCTCTAGATCTTCCTTTGAATATATATTTTTCTATAGGCTTATACAAGTCCTTTTTAGATTTCTAGTTTTTCTATTTCTTTAGATACTTCTTACGTTACTTTCTAAATCTATTTATATAGCTTACTACTTTTTCTTTTAAGTATTATAGCTATTTTAGGTATATTTAGGACTAGATATCCTTCTTTATTCTTAACTAAAACTATACTAGTAGCGCTTACTTCTTCTTATAAGTCTAGTCTTCTACTAAGAGTATCTATAAATTAGTTGTTTTTCTTTTTTATATATATAATTTCTATATTAAATATTAATAGGAATTCCTACTATCTTATATATTATTATAATAGTTCTTTATTTAGTATAAATCCTATAATATTCCTATAGTCTATATAGACCTTTATTTAGTATTTTACTCCTTATAAGTATACTCTCTATTATTTAAATACTTTATAGATTACTAGTATTTCTTTATTATAAATTAGGTAGTTAAGCTCTACTAGCTTTATTTTCTTAGAGAAGTATTTAACTAATTATTCTTTTTTAGTCTTTAGGTCTTCTTATATTAGTACTATTCTATAGACTAAGTTAAATACGTCTATTTTTACTATTACTAGTAGGTCTAGGTTATATATTCTAATAACTAGGTTTTCTATAAATTTCCTTTTAATCGTGTTAAATACTTTATTATATTCTTCTATCTATTTAAATAGTATATCTTTCTTTATAAGCCTTGTTATTAGTTCTTTATCTTTAGACTATCTTACTATTAACTTTCTATAAAAGTTTACTAACCTATAAAATTATTATACTTCTTTTAAGTTCTTAGGTATTAGCTATTTATTAATTAACTTAATCTTTTTAGAGTTAATCTTAATCTTTCCTAGTTCTATAATAAATCTAAAGAAATCTATTTCTTTTGTATAGAATTTATATTTCCTTATCTTAAAGAATAGCTTACTTTCTACTAGCTTTTCTAGTACTTTGTGTATATATTGTATATATTCTTCTTTTATTTCTAAGAATATAAGGATATTATCTAAGTATATAAATATAAATACATCTAAGTATTCTCTTAGGACTATATTTATCCTTTCTTAGAATACTACTAGTATATTTATTAATCTAAAGGGTATAACTATATATTTAAATAGTCTATATTATATTCTAAATACTATTTTCTATTTATTACCTTCTTTAATTCTAATCTAGTAGTAGGCGTTTTAGATATCTAGTTTAGTAAAGATTTATACTTTCTATAGCTTATCTTGTATCTTATCTATACGTAGTAAAGGATATTAGTTCTTATCTATTATTATGTTAGTTTTTCTAAAATCTACGTAAAGTCTTTTTTTATCTATTCTTTTTTTATCTATAAATATAAGTTTATAAGCTACTAAAGATTTAGATTCTTATATCTATCTTTTCTTTATTACTTTTTATATAAATATGCGTTTAATCTTTAATTCTTCTTTAGTTTTTTAATAGACTAAGCTCTATTTTACGTTTTTTTCTTCTTCTAGATCTATTACTAAGTCCTATATTTAATAGTCTAGGAGGTAGTTGTTAGGTTCTATAAGTTATTTTTCTTATTTCTTATATTCTTTTAGGAATTTTCCTTTATATATAACTATATTAGCTTTTAATATTTCTTTCTTAGAGTAGCTAATTCTCTCTATTCTCTAATTAATTCTTAGGTTAGTTATCTATAACTATAGTATTCCTAGTATTATATCTTGTTTATTATTAATTATTATTATATCTATAACTATATTCTTTATTTCTAATCTTTCTAGCTTTAGTGTAGAGGGTATTGTTTTAAACCTTATAGGTTCTTAGAATAGTTTTCCTTTAATTATACTTAGTTGTTAAGGGTACTTCTTTATAGTATAAGTTATTCTTTAGCTTTCTACAAACTTCTTTAATATAAAGTTCCTTATAGCTCTACTATTAATTATTATTTGTACTTTCTTTTTTTAGTATATACCTGTTTTTGTAATATATAGGCCTCCTATACTTTCTAGCTTTTCTTACTTAGGTTTTTCTTTAAATTATCTATTCTTCTAAGGCTATTATCCTATTTTACGTTTATAGTTCTTATATTTTAGATATTTATTATAAGTATATTTATACTATAGTTTTCCTTAGATATATTCTTTTAATAGTTTAGGGCCTAGTCTAATTACTATATATTCTTTATTAAGTATTTTAATTATTTCCTAACTTTAAATATCTTTCCTTGTAATTACGTTTACGTAATTGTATCCTTTTCTTTGTATAGGCTATATATAATTTCGTGCCTTAAGTTCTCTATATATATAGTAGTTTGTATTTAGGTATAATATCTATAATATCTTAGTATATACTAGGTGTTCTAGATTTATTCTCTTGTTATCCCCTACCTAGTAACTATCTATTCTAGGTCTTATATTTATTAGGATATAGTATACTATTAGTACTTGTAGTATATAGGCTTTGTTAATCTATTACGTTTTTCTTATAAGGAACTACTATTTCCTTTATATAGGTATTCTACCTACTATAACTATATATTACTCTATCTATTATTAGAATATTATAAACTTTTTTACTTTAAGATTATATTCTTTCTAGTCTTTATACGCTTCCTCTATACTTATAACTAGTAAGTATTTCTAAATAAATTTCTATTCTTTGTTTTGTTCTTCTATATCTATTATTATATAGCTATTATAGCTATATATTCTTAGCTAGGCGTACTTAGTACCTCTTATATTAGTTTGTTTCTTATCTCCTTATAATTCTTTAGAAGAGACTGTTATAGTCTCTTTATCCTATACTAGTCCTTTAGCCTAGATTAATAGTATCTAGGGTTCTTCCCCTTCTAAATCTTCTATTAGTAGGTCTATTATATATACTATTTCTTCTAGCTATACTTTTATTCTTTCTTTTATTACTACTACTCTATTCTTTTATAGGAACTATCTTACTCTCTATTTACTAGAAAGATATATATAGTAGTTATCCTTGTAATAAAAAGTCTAATAGAGTATTATATACTATATTTCTTTACTCCTAGCTACTTTCTCTTAAGGTTTAGCTTATATCTTAGGTACTTCTTTTTTATTCTTAGTTGTTTTTAACTATATTTCTTTCTTTAGGTCTTTACTTTTATAGTCTTTTATAAAGTATCTTAGTTTCCTATATTTATAGTACGTTATATTCTTTTTCTATTTTAACTAGTAATCTTTTATATAGTAGCCTTTCTTACTATAACTAAAGTATATAAAGTCTTTATTCTTCTTAAATTTCTTATCTTTATTAGCGTTAAAGATTATAGGGTCTCTAGCGTTTTAGTTTTTAGGTTATCCTCTATATTTATTTTTCTTCTATTCTTAAAGATTATTGTCTATCTATATTACCTATTATTTTAGAGCTTCTAGTATTCTTAGTTTTTTTATATAAATTATCTTGTATTAGATTTTTAATTTTAATCTTTATTTAAATTATAATATTAGTAATACTTTATTCTATTCTATATTCTATAATAGTTATTTAAACTATAATATATATTTAGAAATACTTTTATATTATATAAGCCTTTTAAGCTTCTTTTTAGCTTATTAGGTAATATCTATATCTCTAAATACTACTTTTATTTGTTTAGTAAAGTATTTATAACTTCTAAAGATAGCTTTAGTTTTATCTTTCTATATTCTTAGCGCGTATATTATATAATCTATCTAATAGGATTTAAACTATCTTATTATATCTTCTTTAAAGTATATTCTAATATATATTACCTTTTTATCTTCTCTATTAAAGTATAGTACTTATATATTAATCTATAGTTATACTACTACTATAAAGAGTCTTAATTTTTCCTTTATTCTATTAAATTTCTTAAGTATAGGTATCTTAGGTAGCTTCTTTATTGTACTTATTTTTAGTCTCTAGGTAATTTATTCTATTTAGTTTTATCTTTCTATAATAGCTTTAATTTAAACTTTATTTTACTTAACGTAGTCTTATAGTTCTTTATTCTACGTTTCTAGGATATTAATTATTAGTTATATATCTCCTTTTTTAGTAATTAGGTTGTTTAGGTGTATCTTAACTACTACCTAGTTAGTTTTGTCTAACTTGTAACTACTTAGAGGTACTTTACCTCTTTTCTTAGTTAAACTTTCTACTATTGTGTTAGCTTAGACTATACGCTACTTACGCTTTACTTCTCCTAATATCTAAATTAGTAAAGTGTAATAGGCTACCTACGTTAACTACTAGTAGCTATTAGAGTATTAGTAGATTAAGAGTTAATAGTAAAGTTTATATAAGTAATCTATAATAACTAATATTAATAGAAGATATTTTATAATTGTTTTATATTAGCGTTCTATAGTTAAAGGATTAAATTACTAATACTATCCTAATAATGCGTATTGCTACTAACTATATAGTAATAATATCTTAGTAGCTTTGTTACTTTATATTTACTAAGATCGCGAATTTATAAATTTATTATATAATAGCTTTGCGACTTTATATTTACTAAGATCGCGAATTTACGAATTTATTATATATCTATATTATAGTTAGCTTTCTAGTTAAACTTATTATTCTATAGGTTGTTACCCTACTCCTCTTATACTTTATTAGTAGCTAAGCGTAAACTAATTAGTTCTATCTTAGTTTCTCTTGTTACTACTATAATAAAGAGACTATATAGAAATTAAATACTTATATTCTATAAGTAAAACCTTAGAAGAAATATATTTATACTAAACGTTAGCGAGGATATACTCGTTATAGTATTTACTATTATTTAAAGATATAAGGTAAGAAAGACCTAATTTAGTATAATAATAATAAGAGAATATCTTAACCTTGTTATAAATAATATAAGCTATAAGAAGAAGTTTATTATGCTAAGACTAAGATAGTATAGAGAGTAATAAGGAACTAAAGATTAATAAAGATATAGGACTAATAACCTTAGTACTAGTATAGAGAAATAAAAAACTACGTAGAAGAGAGAATAGTATTATAGTAGTAATAAGAGAAACTAAGATAGAACTAATTAGTTTACGCTTAGCTACTAACAAAGTATAAGATAAGTAGGGTAATAACTTATAAGATAATAAGTTTAACTAGGAAGCTAACTATAATATAGATACGTAACAAATTTATAAATTTATAATCTTAGTAAATATAAAGTTGTAAAGCTGTTATATAATAAATTTATAAATTCGCGATCTTAGTAAATATAAAGTAATAAAGCTACTAAGATATTATTACTATATAGTTAGTAGTAATATATATTATTAGGATAGTATTAGCAATTTAATCCTTTAACTATAGAACGCTAATACAAAACAATTATAAAATATCTTATATTAATATTAGTTATTATAGATTACTTATACAAACCTTACTATTAACTCTTAATCTACTAATACTCCTAATAGCTACTAGTAATCGACCTAGGTAGCCTATTATATATTACGTATACTATTTCTTCTAGCTATACTTTTATTCTTTCTTTTATTACTACTACTTTATTTTTCTAAAGGAAGTATCTTACTTTCTACTTACTAGAAAGATATATATAGTAGTTATCTTTATAACAAAAGGTCTAATAGAGTATTATATATTATATTTCTTTACTCCTAGCTACTTTTTCTTAAGGCTTAGCCTATACTTATAGTACTTCCTTCTTTTTCTTAGTTATTTTTAACTAAGTTTCCTTATCTTTCTTATAGTCTTTACTTCTATAGTCTTTTATAAAGTGTCTTAGTTTTCTATATTTATAATATACTATATCTCTCTTCTTTTATAATTAGTAGTCTTTTACGTAGTAGCTTTTCTTACTATAGTTAAAGTACGTAAAGTCTTTATTTTTCTTTTTCTTTCTATCCTTATTAGCGTTAAAGATTATAGAGTCTCTAAAATCCTAGTTTCTAAGTTAGCTTCTATATTTATTCTTCTTCTATTCTTAAAGATTATTATTAATTTAGATTACCTATTGTTTTAAAGCTTCTAGTATCCTTGGCTTTTCTATATAGATTATCTTATATCTAATCTTTTTATTTAGTCTTTATTTAAATTATAATATTAAGGCTAATTTATTCTATTCTATATTTTATAATAGTTATTTAAATTATAATACGTACTTAGGTATACTCTTCTATTGTGTAAGTCTCTTAAGCTTTTCTTTTACTTATTAGGTAATATCTATATCCTTAAATACTACTCTTATTTGTTTAGTAAAGTATTTATAACTTCTAAAAATAGCTCTAGTTTTATCTTTGTAGGTTATTAGGGTATATATTATATAATCTATCTAGTAAGGTTTAAACTATCTTATTATATCTTCTTTAAAGTATATTCTAATATATATTACTTTCTTTTCTTCTATATTAAAGTTTAGTACTTATATATCTATTTAGAGTTATACTAATACTATAAAGAGTCTTAGTTTTTCTTTTATTCTATTAAACTTCTTAAGTATAGGTATCTTTAGTAGTTTTTTTGTTATACTTATCTCTAAGTATTAGGTAATTAGTTCTATTTAGTTCTATCTCTTAATAATAGCTTTAATTTAGGCTTTATTTTACTTTACGTATTCTTAGAGTTCCTTATTCTAGGTTTCTAAGGTATTAATTACTAATTTTATATCTTTTTTTTTAGAGATTAAATTATTTATATATTCTCTAACTACCTTCTATATAGTATTATCTAACTTATAGCTACTTATAGGTACTTTTACTACTTATTTAGTTAAACTTTCTACTATTATATTAGCTAGACTATACGCTACTTACGCTTTACTTCTTGTAATAACTAAATTAGTAAGGTATAAGGGGGCTACTTAGGGTTAACTTCCTAGTAACCTTTAGGTTATTAGTAGATTAAGAGGTAATAACAAAGCTTATATAGTAATCTACAATAAGCTATAAATAAAAGAAAATGTTTTATAACTATCTTAGTATTATTACTTATAGTTAATAATTAAATTACTAATACTATCCTAATAATAGGTATTACTACTAACTATATACCTAGGTCCTTTAGCTAGCTTCGTACTTTGTATTTACTAAGATCGCGAATCGCGAATTTATTATATATCTCTATTGTAGTTTGTTTTCTAGTTAAGTTTATTACTTTATAGGTTGTACGTATTTTTGTTATCTATAGTAGGGCTAACTAGCTTAAATTAGTTTTCTCTTATTATAGCTATAACACTTTATATATATATTATTAACTAAAAAGTTTATATTATACTTTTATAAAGTAATAATAGTAACTTTAAAGTTATTTTTAAAAGTTATAATATAAAATATAGTTTATTTTTATTTTAGATATATATTCTTATTTTCTAAAGTATAAAATATATATAGTTAAGTTAATTTATTATATTTAGTAGTTACTTTATAAATATATTCTTTAATTATTACTAGTATACTTAGTATATAACTTAGCTATATACTACTTATACTTTATATAAAGTCTTATTTAACTATTAACTATATATTTTCTTTTATTATTATAGCTTATTATAAAAAGTATATTATAATTATTTCTAAACTATTAGTAAAAGAAGTATTATTATATTAAGAAGTAACTAGAAAAAAATAGTACTTACTATAAGCTATAAGAGATAGTAAAAAAATAATAGATAATATTTAATAGTATTACTAGTATCTAAAAGAAAATAATACTTACTTTACTTTTTTTATAAGTATTAAGCTTTTTATATACTTATATAGTATATTAGCTTTACTTTTTTAACTTATACTAAAGTTTATAAAAGTTTAAAGTATTTAATAAACTTTTATTATAGATTTAAAAAAATTAAAATTAGTTAAGTTTAAATTTCTTTATACTTTATAAGTTATATTATAAATTTATATTATAGTAAAGTATTATAAAGAAAGAAATAGTAAAAAGAAAGTAAGTAGTTACTAGAGAAATACAAGTACTAAGGGCTTATAAGGAAGTAAACTATTAAAGAAGAGAGGTAAAAGAAAGTAGCTAATAAGCTTTTAGGTAGTAGGATATAACCTATAAGAAGGTAAATAATATTTAGAGTTAGTTTAGCTAATAAAGTTTAAGATCCCTAAAACTAATAAGCTTTTAGGCCCTAAATCTATATTAAGTATATAACCCTATAATAATATTATAAAAGTTTCTAATTTATATAACTATTTTCTTTTTTATAGTATATTATATTTTTATATTATTTAAAAGATATATAAATATAGCTAGTATTTATAATACTTTTATAGTAAAAAAAAATGTTTTTTTTTTCTAATTTTAAATAAAGTAATTATTTCTTTTATACTAGTTAGAATATATTTAAAATATATTCTAAGTTACTTTATATTATAAGTATAAATATAGTTAAAAAGTAATTAATTAATCTATTAATAATAGAAAATCTACTTAAACTAGTATTAAATTTAATAGATATAAACTTAAGTATAAAGAGTTTAAAGTAAAAAGCTATTAGAGTATACTTAGTACTATTAATAAGCTCTACTAAGCTAAGTAACTAGTATTACTAACTTTATTAGCTAGTATATTCTTTTATATATAACTTAGTATAACTTTAAGTAAGTTCTAAGTAAGTTTAAAAAATATTAAGTAATAATAACTAGTATATATATTATATACTACTATAATAGCTTAACTAGCTATTAGCTTCTTTTTATCTAAATTAGCTTAGTAGTATATTATCTTTATATTATATAATATTATATAGTAGCTTTACTCTACTACGCTAAATAAACCTAAAAAAGTAACTAAGTATTTAATAATATTAAATATAGGAGTAGAATAGTATATATTACCTAAAGGCTTTTACTTTTACTTACACTTTATGTAGCTATAGCCTACTATAGCCTATAGCGTAATAATATCTCTTTTCTCTATAGTATATATCTTTAGGCGCTAGACTATAATAGGTAGTAATACTAGACCTTTTAGTAGCTTATAATAGTTTTAGCGTATATCCTTAGTAGCTTAGAGGCGCCTTATCTTAGCCTAGTCTCTACTAGCTAGCTAGGCTAACTAGCTATTAGTAAGGTTAAACTAACGTACCTAGCTTAACTTACTTTATACGTAGCGTAGTTATTATTAAATACTATATTATATAGTAACTCTACTCTACTATACTAAATAAACCTAAAAAAGTAACTAAGTATTTAATAATATTAAATATAGGAGTAGAATAGTATATATTACCTAAAGGCTTTTACCTTTACTTATACTTTACGTAGCTATAGCCTACTATAGCCTATAGTGTAATATATAAAAAAAAGTTAATTAATTAATTTCTTTATATATATATCTTTAGCTTTATACTTTATTTATATATTTATACTATAGTTTTAGCTAAGTCTTTTAAGATAGTAGTAAGTATTATAAGATATAAGCTTAGAAATAAGTAAGAGATAATTATTAATTAAAAAGCTATCTAAGTTAAGCTACTTATATATAATAGAGTAGCTTAAATAGCTTATATAGCTTACTTACTACTATAAGCTTACTTAAATTATATAGAGTAAAGCTCTAACTTATAATAGTAAGCTAAATCTTTAGTACTTTTTTTATTAAAGCGCTAGTTTCTTTATTATATTAGTTATATAAATATAGTTTATCTTTTTATATATAAATTTTTTTATTTATAAAAGCTAAAGCTATAATCTTTTAGCTATAGTAAAGTTAGTAGCTTAGTAATTATTATATATACTTATTTAATAACTAGCTAATATACTTATATAAAGTTAAAAAAGTAGTATATACTTATACTATAAAAAGCTCTAGTAAACTTACTTATATTATACTAAGTACTATACTAAGCTTATATATAGAAAGAGATTTTTAATTATAATTCTTTATATAAGTAATATCTATTATTTTATTTTTACTACTATTAAAAAAAGTAGTAAATTAGTTTTTAAGATTAAATATATAATTTTTATTAATATTATCTTTTTTCTATATAGTAAAAGATTTAAATAAGCTAAATATAGTATCTAAACTAGCTATTATATTAAGAATTTATTTTTATAAGAAATAACTATAAGAAAACTCTACTTAACTAGAGGAAAACTTATCCTAACTATAAGCCGAACGCTAGCTATATTATAGTACCTTTTCTTAGTTAAGACTATAGTATCCTTAGTAAACCTATAGTTAGATGATATGTAGCCTGGGTTGGGATGAGAAATTTTTTTTCAGCTGAAAGCGGCTAGTATGCTAGTTCTGATTTGGCGCCATCACAACCTCGCTTGATCCATGGTCGGATGAGCTGCTACCTCAACAAACCTCACCCTGCCAACATCATTTGACCGTCCCCACACACACACCACCGCCAATAGTAAAGCTCTGAGTTTGTAAAGCTATTGCAGTGTATTCAGGATGGTCCGGAAGCTGAAGCATCATGAGCAGAAGCTCCTCAAGAAGGTGAAGACGGCCTATTCACCAACTACTCAAAACGCTGACAACTTAGGTCGACTTTAGTACATACAAATCAGACAATGACCACCGAGAAGCGGCAGTAATGCGTCGCTATGCCATACAGGGCCGCGACGACTATCGCAAGTACAATCAGCTGTGCGGCTCTATGCGCCAACTCGCCCATCGCCTAGCAAACCTCGATCCCTCGGACCCTTTCCGTCGTAAACACGAAGATCTAATGCTTGAGAAGCTATTTGATATGGGAGTTCTTGGAACAGGTGGTGGAGGCAGGGGCAAATTGAGCGACATTGAGCACAAACTCACAGTTTCTGCCTTTGCCCGGAGACGATTGCCTGTTATCATGACCCGGTTGCGCATGTCGGATCATGTCCAGGCCGCTATCAAACTTATTGAGCAAGGTCATGTGCGCGTTGGAACAAATGTCATCACAGACCCGGCCTACCTCGTCACACGGTAAGTCTCAAGCACGGCCATATAGCAACCCTATTGCTGATTGAAGACAGAAACATGGAAGACTTCGTCACTTGGGTCGACTCTTCCAAGATCAAACGTAACATCATGAAGTATCGCGATAAGCTGGATGATTTCGAACTTGAGGCACTGTAGCTTATATGTCAAGATTTCGGGCGGCGTTTATCGGTACCACAGCATCTCAAGGCGTTTAAATTTCAAATGAATGCGATATCTAAATAAAGATATGCGCATGTATTTTGTAGTTGGTCTGCATGCAATTTAGCTCTCATTAATTGCACTCTGATGAGCGTTTTTATTGTACATGTTGTTACAACTAGGCATGCTATAAAAGTCACTTCTTATTTGTCATGATTGTCATCTCACTGATATTATCTCCAACTGCATAGAAAAAACTGTGCTATATATTCACACGAATGGATATTGCAGGTACGCTTGATCTTTGCTTCCTGTACCTATGTACCAACCCCAGTGGTTGAGCCCAGATCTATCAAGAAGAAATCAAGCGCAAGCGGAGCTTTCCAAAAAGAATCTATCAATTTTGGGAGGGCCACGATATGTGATGGAATTGTTGTTTAATTTTTAGGTTGTTCTGCTCGTTATTTTATAGAAAGAAATACGTAGTCGTTACCATGGTGAATGCACTGTGATGCTAGCAGTGCCAATTATGACTGGCATAGAACTGATACGTTTAACTCGCTCTCTGCTCCCTATATTCCTGCATACACTTGCATAGCGGATGAATATACGATCTAGTATCGTGGTTGGTAATTTTGTTGAGGGTAATCATTTCCAGACTGGCCTTGATAGCGGTTTGGAGGAGCATCATTTTGATAACGGTTTCGAGTATCGTTATCGTAACGATTTGAGGGAGTATTGTTATGGGATCCATAAGATTGCTGAGAGTAGTTCTGGTAAGGCGGTTGATACTGATCATTTTGGTGTTCTCGATACTGATCAGTCTGATAGTCCCGGTGTTGTGGCTGTTGAGGTTGGTATCCCTGTTGCTGTTGATATGGTTCGTTTCTGTACTCTTGATTGTTTTGGTTCGAAGGCGCGTTGTATCCTTGCTCGCTTCGCCCCTGTCCGCCGTATCGATTACTTGGTGGCGTTTGATTGTTGTAGCTGTCTTGAGGGTGGGACGAGGGCTGGGGTGCACCACCCATCTGTGTGCCTGAAGTAGGAGCTCCAACACTAACACCTTCGTTCCCAATATCGTCCGGAACACTGATCTTCACGTCGGGGAGATATCTCTGAACTTTTTGCTCCACCATATTCTGCACAAAGACCCAGCTTTCTCGCTCAAACTTACGGTGCCCGCCGTTGACGACACCTAAGATGCTTTCTCGTAGTGTCTCCTGAACCTTGACTATGAGGGCGCGGATCTTGTTGAGTAGTTTTGCTTTGATATCGTCTCCAAAACCCCGCTCCGCTTGACCGCCAGCGTCACGGTCGAGTTGTGAATCAAAAGGATTACCCCCCAAAATTTTCTCAAGTGGACGTTGAAACTGATCCGGCAACAATTCGAAAAGCTGCTTCTCAATCTCGCCCAAGATCTTGCGAAAATCGAGACGTACTTCTCTGTGCACTTTAGCAAGACCAGTACTTAGCTTGTCACTCAAGACTCTTGAAAAGCCGCCACTAGCTTCTCCACCTTGGCTATCACGGGCTGAGTCATCAAACCCTCTTGAGGGTTCCTCGCCACCTGATTTCTTACTTCCGAATAAACTTCCGATGCCCTTGACAAGGCCCTTCACTTGATCTTCTATCTCGGCTTTGGCACCGTCTCCAAGATCCCGCGAGCTGGTATTTCCACGAAGCCAGCGCTTGATATGATCTAAAGCGATACGTGTGAATTGCTCCGCTATGGGTGCATGCTGCATGCGGAGCTTTTCGCCTACTCTGTCTTTGATCTCTGGACTGATGAGTCGTGCCTTCTCTTCTGGGTTCCGTGAGGCATCTTTCACAGTGTTGCTGATTACACCGAGCAGACCACCAATCTCAAGGCTTTGACCTCCACCTCCTCTATCGTTGTTGTTATCTAGATGATCTTGAACGGTATTGATAGCAGAGGATAGAAAGCTTCTCGCTCCTGAAGAAGACTCCATACCTTGACCTCGCGATTGTTCCGAATCGCCACGGCCCTCAGTGAGGTCAAATATATCACGCAGATCATCCCCAGCTTCGTCGGAGATCTTATTAAAGCTGCGTGTCAGCTTTGCAATCTCATCGGCGAAGGGTAAGGATTGGCCTCCATAAGCATCTGGTGCCGCGTCATTTAAGTTCCAAGGGCCTCTGCTGCCATCCGAGGAAGACTCTTTGTCCTTATTGAAAAGAGAGCGAAAGGCGTCGATAACTTGTGTCTCCAGACTATCAATAGTTTTCTGTTGGAAAAGGTCAAGCTCAGCCGCAATGCGGGGTTGTATTTGAGGGGCGAGCGAGTCGACGTATTCGTCAACTTTTTTGAAAACGACCTCAGAGATGCTTTGGGATGACATTCTGTTGAATGAAAGGGGGTAGCTGTTAAATTGGCGTTAGGTATGGTAAAATTTAGTGCACAGTTGAGGTAGTCGGATGAACTGAGCGAACGTGGGGTAGTCAGTCTTGGCGATTGTGATGTCATCCAGTGATACATGTACTGTCATTGGCGTATCTGGGGGTGTAGCGTGTCCCATGCAGATCAAAAAAGAAGCTGACCAAAGTTCTTAAGACAAGTAGTAGCGAAGGCCGAAAGCAGATTAGCTCAACCTAGTCTCCCAGCTAGATGTAATCATCTATGATATATCCATACCTTTAGTTAGGTACTAACACATCTTGAACTCGAAACTGTACCA
Source organism: Ophiosphaerella korrae (assembly GCA_028456385.1). NCBI lineage: Eukaryota > Fungi > Ascomycota > Dothideomycetes > Pleosporales > Phaeosphaeriaceae > Ophiosphaerella > Ophiosphaerella korrae. The sequence continues at coordinate 18,963 of JALNQF010000021.1, forward strand.
TAAATTTAGCCCAAGTAGTTCTTCAACGACAAGTTAAATAATTAACCTTTTCAATTCAATGTTATATATTCTTCAACGACTTCCAAGGCTCAATATATTACCAAGCTTAGGTGTAGCTAGCATACCTACTACGTACTATGTTACCTTGCTACTTCGCCTGGCCCACAGCTTTCTGCCTAATTCTCTCTTCCTTCTCAAATTTGCCCTCCAATATCGCAAAAAACAGTCCCAACCACTCTTTCTCTCTTTCGGTCACCTGCCTTGTGGGATTCTTCCAGCCACTGGCTAAGATCTCCTTGATGCGACGTCTAAGAACTTTCAACGCAACTGCGGCCCTCCAATCACGGACCGCGAAACGCAGCACGCTGCCAGGAAAACTAATCACGCCAGCATGCATTTTGAAGTCCATGTCTGCGGCGACCATGAGAATCATGGGGAGAGGGTAGGCCATAGAGGTAGAATGTGCGTTGTAAAATTTGTTGCTGGATTGCATGATGTGGTAGTATGAGAGAAATTTAGCAATTGAAGTACCCTTGTTGACAGATGTTGGAGCCAAGGTGACGGTTTGGTTATTAGAAATGTTACGCCAGCCTTTTCCTTCGCGGATTATGACCTTAGGATAGAACGCTGTAGCAATGACAGAGTTTACAAGTATATCGTTATTGGAGTATCTATCGTACGGCGATGGTACTTCGACAAAGATACGATGACGCGAAGTGCCACGATAACGCTGTAGGGCACGGCGCTCATCTGTTGAGAGTTGCACAAAACCTGCTTCGACAAGAGATGAGAGTAACTGAGCTTTTAGATCCTCGATATTGCCAAGGTTTTGCGGACTGAGGAAGTTTTTGTGGCAGAATTGCATCTCAGATCTTCCGGCAGTAGTGCAGACTAATCGCCATGCTTTATATGCATTATATGTAGTCAGGAGGTCGGAATCGCCCTTCTTAAAAGCCAGCCGTGCAATATCAGCGCGTTGCTTCGCTCCAAAAGGGGTCAAGAAAGGCGACTTCGACGATAGGATTGCAGCTATGGTTATAGCGACGTCAACGCAATTGAAAGTAGCTGCTAGAAGCACTAGTTTGCCAAGATGAGCATCTAGTGGAAGCTTTGCTATCTGACGACCAAGGTGTGTTAGGTCTTCCCCAGGAGTAAGGGCGTCGACTTCGATGAGCGCATCTATTGCACGGCGGATGTTTCTAGATGAAGGTGGATCTAGGGCCTGTGAAAGAGTTTCCTCGATATCACCTAACTTGCAAATCTTCGTACGCATGACTAGATCCTGTAAAGATAGCCGAAGCATCTCTGGAGTTTGCTGATCAGTCATGAGCGTATCGTGGCGAAACTTTGTGAACAAATGGAAACACAAGCCTTCCTGTACACGTCCGGCTCGACCCCGACGCTGCTTAGCATTTGCCCTTGATATGAAAGACTGTGTCAGTCGAGATAACTGTCTGCGTTCATCGAAGCGCATTTCTTTGTGTTTGCCAGTATCAATGACGCAGGTGATATCAGGAATTGTTACTCCTGTCTCTGCTATATTTGTAGCAAGTACAATTTTCCGAATGCCTGACGACGGCATGAGAAAAGCGGCCTGTTGGTCTTCGCTAGATATTGTGGAGTGGAGTGGATAAATGAGCCAATGCTTGTTAAAAAAAGGATGACCACCTAGTATATCGTTGAGCTGGCGGATCTCAGCAATACCAGGCAGGAATACCAATGTTGCATTGCTGTATCGGCCTAGATGCGGATCTACTGCAATGACTTCTATGAGGCTGACAATCAAGTCGTAGTCAATAGCATATTCATCGTATGTAGAGAGTACATTGCGTGTAGATGGGCTGTATCCCGGAAGTTTACTAGGAATACCAGACTTCCCCGATGTTATCTCGTCTTCTTCATTATCGCTAGTTCTGCTGTCTTTCTGAGCCCCGTCAGATGGGCCAACATAGTGTGTCAACTCTATTGCGTCTTCGAGATACTGAGTTTTAACAGGGAAAGTTCGTCCAGGTACTGTTAAAATTGGTGCATCATTAAGATACCTAGAGAATCGATTCGCGTCGACAGTGGCGCTCATCAAAATAATTTTGAGCTCGGGGCGACGTTCTAGTAACGAGCGCAGGATGATCAGTAAAAAGTCTGTATCAATACTATTTACAGTCAGTGTTGCCCTGGTATGCTTAAAGACACCTTACCTTCGCTCGTGGACTTCGTCAATGATCAAATGCGTAACCTCTGGAAGGCCTGCAGCAGACTCAAGCATGCGCAGCACCACACCAACAGTCGCAAAAACTAGACGAGTCTGAGAGGAGGTTTTGGATTCTAATCGAATCACATAGCCTACGAGCGATCGCATTGTACCGAGATCTTTTGATCCTTCTCCTAGTTCTTCGCTCACACGTCGTGCGAGCGAGATGGCCGAGATACGTCTAGGTTCGGTGCAAAACACCTTACAGGCTTTTCCTTGTAAAAGCTCATGTTCCAGGATGAAAGACGGAATCTGTGTGCTCTTACCACAGCCAGTTTCACCACAAATAATTGTGATTTGATATTTATCAATAGTTGACAGTATTGACTCCCTAAAACCATAGACTGGGAGGTTCTGTCGTCCAACAAGCATATGCTGAAAGGATGGACCTGATGCTTTTTGCAACCAAAGCTCGCGAAGTCCGTCTAGTTCACGAGCTGGCGTATCATAACCGGAGTTTGAGGTACTCGAGCTCACCACCGCCTGGTTACGCATCCTGAACCTACTTGTGAGCACCACGCCATCAGATTCGTCGGTTTCAATTTGATCTTGCACTATTGAGCGGTAGTATTTTACAGCCTCGCGGTCTGCTGCGTCAACCCGGGTTTTGCGGTGCTCCATAAACTCACGGTAAAGTTCCCTCCAATTAGACGGGAGCCGTAGGTAAACCTTTTCCTCCTTTGGTATTGCGACCGATATGGAAAAGAGGGCAGCTGTAGAGATGTAGCTCTCGCTCTGCTCAGCAGATATAGCAGCAACGCTTGTTGCGTCAAATTTGACCTGTAACTGTCGTACTGAGATGGTAATACCTGGGATATACTCATAATACTCTATATCCTGACTTTTCGACCATGATATAGTGAGGGAATGCCGACAGGAATATGTGGTAGGAGAAATCATTTTGTATGTCAATTGTGCGTTGGAGTCCCTGAGTCAGGTTAGCTATTGTGAGGTGAATAGTGTAGAAGATGACAAACCTTGAACGAATAGCTTCTTCCAGTAGCCGTCGTGGAGTCAAGCTACCTGACTTTCCGAAGTCGCGAAGTAACACATCTTCAGGTGCAGTATCGCCGTTTTGTGGTTGAAGAGTTTCAGTACTGTTAGGTACGGCAGAAAACATTCCTCCCAATAAGTCAATTTCGTCCTCACTTTCTACAGGATTGACAGTGGTGGATGGAGAATCCGATTCAATTACAGGTGCTTGAGTGGGCACGGCCTCTTCCTCTTGTTCTGCCTGGGACAAAATAGCATGATTTTGTTCCTGTCTCGCTGCGGCTTTCTGTTGAGCGATCTGGTTTCGCTTGGCTGGCCATCGCGCCTCCGCCTCCCACTCATCGAATAACGCGTCAGATGCTATTTGCTGCAGCTGCGAGAGAAGTTTGCGCACAGCTGCATTCTGCACCATATGATTTGAAGGGGCCTTTTTAGCTTTTGCACTCTTTAACTGCTTTCGTGCGGTAGACTCAACTAGATTTGGATCAATCTCATAAAGTTTTCCTTTGATTCTCAGGTAGGTGGGAACCAGTTCATCAAGCTCAAGATCACTATCAAGATCACTGACATCTAGATCGATCTGCTCTGTACTCTGTGGTTCCGTTGACCCTGTCTTAGTTGAGCCACTTAGTGAATTTGTAGTTCGCTGAGACTTATTGGTTACTATCTCTTGTAGTGGACTGTCTAAAGGGAGTCAGAGTGCTCTTTGTAGTGTCGGAAATTTTCAAAATTCAAGATAGTACAGTATCTTGGTGACTTTCTACCGCAATTCTCTTCCAGAAAAGCAAGTACTTACTAGGACGTGATATATCAGGAGTTTCTACCACTGAACGCTGCGATGTTTGGCCATCGAAAGAAAACGAGTGATGTTCATGATGATTTAAAGCAAGCCATTCCAAAGCTTCTTGTAACCCCCAGATGCTAGTCGATGAATCGACAACAGTGGCGTTGGCGCAGAGCCATTCTAGAACAGGCCGAGTGTGATCCTTTGCGAAGCCAAGCTCATAAAGCGTCAGATCTAGAGTCCAGAGCTTAGATAGTGCTTCTTCCTCTGTTAGTATCTTCAAAAGAGGTTGTGATCCCTGCCTCCGATTGGAATCATTGGACTCGGCCTGGGCGAGATGTATAATATTCTCCATGATTTCGTCTGGCAGCCAGTCATGAACTGTCATGGAGTGTGACTGGCCGCGTAACACTCTACGGTCAGTTTGAAATTTTAAAAGATTACGATGCGATTCTCGGCGAACTTTGGGCGCATATTTCTCAACCAGCAGTTGTAGCTCATCTTGCTCTAATTGAGCCTCGAGCTCTTCTGGAGTCTGAATAGATTCTTGTTTCACAGCCTCAACTGCTTTTGCAGCCTGTGGAGCGGAGGCGTCTGGTGTTTGGCTTGGTTCAGTAGATATCGGCCCACTATCAACTGCGTTGGCATCGACCGCAAGTTTATCCACTTTGGGCTTACTCGCAACGGAAGTAGTTGCAAACCCCCGTGCAGGGTTGCCTGCAGGCTTCTTCTTTTTTGCCATTGCGAATAACTGGCGAAAGGAGAATCAGTGGCTGCCGGTCTTCAGTAAGGAGGTCGGTCAGGCCCGCTTCCGTATAGAGAATATTGGAGCTCGGTTTCGGGCTAGGTCAGGATTCAAGAGGCGCAAAAAACTGCCTGGACTCATGTAGGGCGTAGTGGACTATGGAAAGTGCCGGATGTTTGTAGCTGCAGGAGAGAAGGGCGGCAGCACTGCAGCAATGCAGCCCGTGTGCTATTTTGTTCCCAAGGGCGGCGGGGTTAGTCTCAGTTGGGTGGACCTAATTATGTCATCTATCGATTAGCACGAGTGTGATGCCCCGACACCTCCGCTCGGCTAGTCCTGCCGCTGCCAGCTTAGGGATTTGAGACAAATTGACAGACAGCCATCCTACAACCCCACCAACACCCCGCCCACACTCATGTGGATAACAAGACATGGCTGTCAACGGGGATGCTGATTCAAAGGCTGCCCGGCGCGATGAATTGCGGCATGGACTCATAACCAGCTCTACCAAGCGCCGGACCACGGAACTGTCTGGCCTGCAGCATCGAATTGTCGATAATTGTGTGTAGTGCGCTCGCACCCTATTCTTGACCACACGCGAAGGCTGACTGAGGCTTGCGCCACTAGCTCTACCCACCACCGACCTCCAAACCCTCCTGGAATTGCTCTTCGAGACATACCCGCTGTATGAAGACCGCGAGTCTCGGCGAGCTGCCCAAGATGTGCTCAAATCGCTTGTCACCAGCCAGCATGGCGACGCTATCCTACCCGCCACTGTCAAGTTTTTGAAAGGAGAGTGCCTTAAGAAGGGGATCGCACACGTCAATGCACTGGTACTGGTCGATTGGTGTTCTGTTTTGCTCTTGCTGTTCGCGAAATCGCCAGAACGATGGTCAAAATACGGGCTGGACCTTGTCCTGGCACACGCGCGGGTGCTGGAGACTTGTGTGGGAGCATCGAACACTCGTCGAGGAGTACGCGTCTCACATTCGGCCTTAGTCTCGACACGGCGTGCCCTCCGTGCTCTTCTTAGCTCTCAAACTATTGGACAAGACGCTCTCTCTAAGATAGTCAATACGCTTACCTCAAAAGGCGCTGCATCGTCGGCGGGCAATGCTGTTTTTCTTGGAGTCATCGCCGGCGTATCATCGCGGCTTCCGCTTGTGAAGGTGGAGTTCCAGAAATACAGGCCTGAATACTATGCCTTCTATGTACGGGAGATAGTCGGTTCGAGAAGCCAGCTACCTGAGCATATATCAAATGCACTATCAGATTTCTTCGAAGTCTTCCCTACGCTCGAAGAGCTCCAAAAAGAAGTCATACCACCAATCGAAAAGGCTTTGCTGAGAGCCCCAGAAGTGGTTCTTAACGACATCATATCCCCTATGATTCTTGCCCTTCCCGAATCTATGGATCTTTCTGAGGTGCTACGTGGAAACCTACTAAAACCACTGCTTGCCAATATCAAATCCACAAACCTCGATATAAGAGCCGGCGTCCTTCGAACATTCACAGCATTAGTTTCACGATGTCAAAGCAACGAAACTATCGACAAGGTTGCAGACGAGATTTTAAATCCTCTAAAACAAGGTAAAGTGTCTGGAGCTGACCAAAAGGTCTTACATGCACAGATGCTATCTGCTCTACCACGTGCACCATCATTGGCACAACGGATCCCTACAAGCATTGCTTCAGTGGCGCTCAAAGAGCCTAGCGAGCTCGCCATCGTCGCCGAAGTCTTTGCAATGGCTCATCATCTTACATTCGCCTTGGCCAATGGGGTAACTCTCGACAAAACTGTATGTGATACCTTTGTCAAAGGTATGGCGGACAAACGCGTGCCTGTCCGCAAATTATGGGCAATCCGAGCTGCAGACATATGGTGGACTTTGTCCAGTGACCAGCTTGCGCAACCCGACATACTCGCTTTTTGTCAAGCCACACTCCCAAAGCTAGTAGAGATTTGGCAGGATGTGGTGACTAACCCAATCCTAGCAGCGCAAAGCGGCTTGGTAACTGTGGGCCACTGTGTTACAGCTCTTCTCTTGAGCAAGGTACGAAATATGAAAGACGAGAAACTTGCCACCATTTACAAGAAATCCGATATTCTTTCTCAGTCACTGGCGGTACATCCAAAACCATCTTTCATTTTTAACCCAAAAGTGTATTCCAAACTAACCGCTGAGGATGATGTGGCACATGCAGTTCGTGCCCTGACAGCAATGGCCCAATTTCTTGTGCAGGAGCCTGGGTCAAGAAAGGCTGAGACTGCATGGGCACACGCTTTCATCTTCCTCATTGTGGCGCAAAATGTTCCACCCAAAGCTAGATCTGCTGCCAAGCAAGCTTTAACACAGGTCTACCTTGACGTTTCTCTCATCGGGATTAGCCACATTGTAATCGAAGGAATATGGTCTTGGTATCGATCAAGTGAAGAAGAGGACAAAGACAGCGCTGCAGTAGCATCAAAGACAGCCTGTAACGAGCTTGCTGCCGTCATAGGTTGTATTTGCTTGCCGCGTGAAGTTGTGCAGAAGCACGCAGCTAGCATTGATGAGAATAGTTTACATGCACAAGCCTTGAATTTGATTGTGCTGGCAAGAGCAGAGATTATCCCACGGATTTCTTGGATTGACCTGTGCCTTCGTATGGGGGTTGATCCTGGCGAGCTTGTGAGAGCCCATCTGGAGAAGTGCATAAGTACGATCAACGAGGCTACTGAGGTAGGGTTCTGATCATTTTATGCTTTTTGTCAACCCGGGCTAATCTCTGTTTCAGAATCAAAACAATGATCAATTTCCTGCCATCAGCATGGCGGCGTACAGTGCATACACTGATATAGCATTTGTAGCGCCTGAGGCAGCTCTGCCCGCAGTAGTAGATCAGTTCAACCGGGACCTTGATCCTAAACAGCTAGAAACCATTGGTCCTACTGAAGCGGCCATCTTCAGGACACCAGAAGGCACGACTTACGTAGATGTGTTATCGAAAAAGGCGCCTGTTGCTATCGATAAGAATACAAAAGATTACGACACATTGAAGTGGGAAGAGGAGCTTCGAGCACAGTTAGCACAAAAGAAAGGTCAAACCAAGAAGCTTTCCGCTGATGAGCAAGCAAAAGTCAATGCACAGCTTTCCAAAGAAGCAAATATTAGGAAGGAAGTCGCTACAACTGAACGAAAAATGAGACGAGGAGTGGGCATCATCCGCAGTCTTGCAACTGGACCCCCAACTGAGGCAGAACAATGGATGGGTCAGGCTGTCGATCGACTAATCCATTCTATCCGCTCTGGCGCTGGTCTTCTTTTGGGTGACATGCCTGCCACCGCTTTCATTGCCTGTTCACAGCGGATATCGAATCGACTAGGTCATCTTCGGCCATTCGTCGGTGTGGCTACTTTGAGGACCATAGGCTCAATACAGCTATCTGTTGAGTTTGAACAGGAGAGCCTCGGAGACTTGGTCACACGCATTCTCTACCGACTCCGCTTCCTAGGTGAGCAGAGGCCTCTAGACGCGGTCACACTTGCATATTGCTTTCCTCTCGTATTCTTGGTCCTGGAGAAGGGCGGGATAGGAAGATCATCAGCCGAGGAAGCTGATGAACAGCTCGTTCTGGCTATTGAAATATTGGCATTTCATACTAACTCGTGCGGCGATCACCGTCTTCCTCGCAAGGATTTACTGGAGATATTAGTCTGGTCGATGCAACGTTACCAACAACATTACAAATTGATCAAGGATTGTCTTACGGATCTCGCCAGCGGCCTTGCTCCAAACATAAACAACGATGAACTAGGCGCACTCCTTCGTGGGTCCATTGTACCTGAGGCCGGGGTTCGTACAGCTGTTCTGCAAGCCATCGATGCTGAGCTTGACACCAATGATATGACATTCAGCGAGGAGATCTTTCTTGCTTGTCACGATGATGTCCCAGAGAATGCTGAACTTGGTCGCACTATTTGGGACGAGAATGAGTTAAAATTGGAGGCCGGTGCTGGAGCGCACATACTACCGTACTTAGACTCTACCGACAAACAACTTAGACGAGCGGCTGCTCGCTCTATCGGTGAAATTGTCGCTAAATTTCCAACGACGTTCGATGATCTTCTTAGTCGTCTTCAAGAGTCATATCGGGAGAAGGCAAAACCGCGGATGCCAGAACGCGACGAGTATGGTATGCCTCGAAAAGTGGATCTCCGGGATCCGTGGGAGAGTCGTGATGGCATTGCCCTTGCCTTTAAAGAGATGACCCCAGCATTCACGCCCGATGCACTAGCGGACTTTATCAATTTCCTAGTTCACGAGGGTCCACTAGGAGACCGGAGTGCGGCTGTGCGTAAAGCAATGATTAAAGCTGCCACTGCGGTCATTACTACCAAAGCACAATCCAAGGTAGAACCACTCATGAAGCTCTTTGAGGATGCACTTGAAGGGCCAGATCGTAAATCAGAAATGTATGACCAAGTTAACGAAGCTGTCATCATTCTCTATGGTGCCCTCGGTCGACATTTAGCTGCTGGGGATGGGCGTGTCGCTAAGGTAGTCCAAAGACTGTTAGCCACTCTCAGCACACCATCTGAGACAGTACAATATGCTGTTGCTCAATGCTTACCTCCTCTGATACGCACATCAGAACAAGAGCTTCCAACCTACGTTGAGCAAGTCATGGAGAATCTGCTCCAATCAAAGAAGTATCCTGCTCGTCGTGGTGCAGCGTATGGTCTTGCCGGAATTGTTCGCGGCAAGGGCCTTGGTGTGCTTAAAGAGTATCGTATCATGTCAACACTCAAGGGTGCTGTTGAAAACAAGAAAGACGCCAATCAAAGACAGGGCGCTTTCCTGGCTTATGAGCTTTTCTCACTCATTTTGGGTCGGTTGTTCGAGCCTTATGTCATCCAGCTTGTACCACAATTGCTTGCAGGATTTGGTGATACTAGCGCGGATGTTCGAGAAGCCTGTTTGGATGCAGCGAAGACCAGCTTCTCGACCCTCAGTTCTTTCGGAGTGAAACAAGTCCTGCCAATTCTACTTGAAGGTCTAGACGAACAACAATGGCGAAGCAAAAAGGGTGCCTGCGATTCATTGGGTGCCATGGCATATCTGGACCCGAATCAACTTGCCCTCAGCTTGCCAGACATCATCCCACCTCTGACAACAGTCTTAACGGATAGTCACAAAGAAGTTCGATCGTCGGCTAATCGGAGCTTGCAACGATTTGGAGAAGTCATCAGTAACCCGGAAATCAAGAGCGTTGTCAACATCATTCTCAAAGCTCTCAGCGATCCCACTAAATACACAGACGATGCCCTTGATGCACTCATCAAGATTCAATTCGCCCACTTCCTTGATGCACCTTCCCTTGCGCTTGTGGTTCGCATTCTTGAACGAGGACTTGGTGATCGATCAGGCACGAAGCGCAAGTCTGCTCAGATCATCGGCAGTCTGGCATATCTAACTGAGCGTAAGGACCTTGTGTCACATCTACCAATTTTAGTTGCTGGTTTGCGGGTAGCTATCGTGGATCCTGTACCCACTACCCGTGCAACAGCCTCGAAAGCACTCGGTTCCTTGGTTGAAAAGCTAGGAGAAGATGCCTTGCCAGATCTTATACCCAGTCTCATGGCCACCCTCAAGTCAGATACCGGAGCTGGTGATAGGCTGGGTTCGGCTCAAGCTCTCTCCGAAGTACTTGCAGGTCTTGGAACTGGCCGCCTTGAAGAGACCCTGCCAAGTATTTTACAAAATGTCTCAAGCAATCGGCCTTCGGTGCGAGAAGGCTTCATGTCTCTTTTCATCTTTTTGCCGGCTTGCTTTGGAAACAGTTTCGCCAACTATCTCAGTAAAATCATCCCTCCAATTCTTGGTGGTCTCGCTGATGATGTCGAATCAATCCGAGATACTGCTTTGCGAGCTGGTCGTCTACTGGTCAAAAACTTCGCTACAAAGGCCATTGACCTCCTTTTGCCAGAACTTGAAAGAGGCCTGGCGGATGACAGCCACCGCATCCGACTCAGCTCGGTGGAGCTTGTGGGAGATCTTCTTTTCAACCTCACAGGTATCAGCGGTAAGGTCGAGGGAGATGAGGCCGAAGAAGGCGCAAAGGAAGCTGGGCAGTCTCTACTCGAGGTTCTCGGAGAGGAGAAGCGCAACAAGGTCTTGTCCGCGCTGTACATCTGCAGGTGCGACACCTCTGGTCTCGTGCGTACTGCAGCCATCAATGTCTGGAAGGCATTGGTTGCTACTCCACGTACCCTGCGCGAGCTCGTTCCTACACTTACCCAGCTCATCATCCGTCGCTTGGCGAGCTCCAACATGGAGCAGAAAGTCATTGCTGGTAACGCTCTGGGAGAACTCATTAGAAAGGCTGGTGATGGCGTACTCGCTACTTTACTACCAACGCTAGAGGAAGGATTGCATACAACAGATACTGATGCTAAACAGGGCATCTGTATTGCCCTTCGTGAACTCATATCTTCTGCTTCACCAGAGCAACTTGAAGACTACGAGAAGACACTTATCCAAGTGGTGAGAACAGCATTGGTAGATCCTGACGCAGACGTACGAGAAGCGGCTGCGGAGGCCTTTGATGCCCTGCAGCAAATTTTGGGCAAGAAATCCGTTGACCAGGTTCTGCCATACCTCCTCAACCTGCTGCGTAGCGAGGAAGATGCACAGAATGCCCTTTCGGCGCTCTTAACACTCCTCACGGATCAAGCACGCTCTAACGTCATTTTACCCAACCTTCTTCCTACACTTCTTACCTCCCCAATGTCTGCCTTCAATGCACGGGCCATTGCTTCTTTGGCTGAGGTCGCCAGCTCTGCCATGACCAGACGACTACCAAATATCATCAATACCATCATGGATAATGTCATCATTTGCAAGGATGATTCCCTAAAAGAGGAACTTACGACATCTTTCGACAAGGTGCTATTGTCGGTTGATGAGTATGATGGACTCAACACTGTTATGAGTATCATGCTTGCTTTGTCCAAGCACGATGACGAACGACGACGTGCCCGAGCCGATCTTCACCTGGCTAAATTCTTTGCAGAGTACGAGGAGGACTTCTCTAGGTACTATCCGGATCTTATCCGGGCCCTGCTCATCTCCTTTGACGACAGTGATACAGAAGTACTCAAAGCAGCGTGGACAGCTCTCAGTACACTCACTACAAAGCGGTTGCGGAAAGAAGAGATGGAATCGCTCGTCATTTCAACACGCCAGACGCTTAACCAGGTCGGAGTCGCTGGCGCAGATCTTCCAGGTTTCTCGTTGCCGAAAGGTATCAATGCTATCCTGCCAATTTTCCTCCAGGGTCTCATGAACGGCTCGGTCGAGCAGCGAACACAAGCTGCATTGGCTATTTCAGATATCATTGACCGCACAAACGCCAAAGCACTCCAACCGTTTGTTACTCAGATCACCGGGCCACTTATCCGTGTTGTTACGGAGCGTTCCACAGATGTCAAGGCAGCCATTCTTCTCACACTGAATAACTTGTTGGAGAAGATTCCGACATTCTTGAAGCCTTTCTTACCCCAGTTGCAACGCACATTTGCCAAATCGCTTGCCGATACATCATCGGATATACTGCGAGCGCGAGCAGCCAAGGCACTCGGTACGCTGATCAAGTTGACACCAAGAGTTGATCCTCTGATTGCCGAGTTGGTGACTGGATCCAAGACGAGTGATGAGGCTGTGAAGACGGCTATGTTGAAGGCGTTATTCGAGGTGGTCAGCAAAGCTGGCAAGAACATGAACGAAGCGAGTAGGAACGCGATTTTGAGTATCATCGACAACGAATCTGATGATTCTAATGGTACGCAGCACTTTCTCGCTGTTGTGTTCTCAGAGCACAAGCTAACATTTTGTAGATGCAATGGCAATTACGAATGCGCGCCTTCTCGGAGCGCTCATCAGTTGTCTCCCTGAAGACGTCGCCGCAGGCCTACTCAAGGCACGCGTTCTCACGACGCACTTCAGTAAAGCATCCATTCTGGCTCTGAACGCCATTCTGCTTGATGCTGCAGAAGCACTTGCGGGACCATTTGCAGATGACACGATTCACGTCATCTGCCAGGGCATTGCACACACGCAGTCCGTCATCTCGGATAACGCTGTACTGGCAGCGGGAAAGTACCTTCTCAGCGAGAAGACAAGCAAGACATTTGAGCACACTAAGCCCATCTTCGAGGCACTAGCGCCGGTAATGGAGCCTGGCCACCCAGTTGATACACGGCGCCTCTCGCTTGTTGTTCTCCGCACTGTTGCTCGCGAGCACAACGAAATGATACGCCCGCACATCCCTCTTGTCACGCCTCCGGTGTTTGCATCCGTCAGGGATCCTGTGATTCCAGTCAAGCTTGGGGCTGAAGCCGCCTTCCTTACACTTTTTTCCGTCGTGGACGAAGAGAGCGCGGTATTTGACAAGTACATGGCCGGACCGGGCAAGACGCTGCCAGCGGGGCAGCAGCGCAGCATGGGAGACTATTTCAAGAGAGTTGCTTTGAGGCTGGCAGGGCAGGCCAGGGAGAGGAGAGAGGCCGAGGGGGGAGCTGGTGGGCTGGGGCTGAGCAGCGACGAGGTGGAGGACGAGCGGGAGATTTGGAGCGTGGGCATGGTGGAACTGGGCGATGTGTTTGGGGAAAACTAGCAGGCGCAAAGCCAAAGCATGGAGTCTAGGAATAAATGATTGGTTGCCGATGCATAACTAGTAGCGAGCAGAACGGACCTGCATGGCGTCTGCACGGGTGTGGTGTGTGCCCATGGGCGATCGGCCTTGTGCTCTGCAAACCTCCGACGGCCCTAGCAACCTCACGACGACGGGCGGCCTCGGTTTCCGTCTATCTGCATGCGCACCCACAGCGTCTGCGCCGGCGGACCATCACCATCACCACCGCCATCACCACCATCACCAGGCATTCCCGACAGGCCGCGCGACCCGTTTGGCAGCGCTGCATCGCCCCGCAGAGGCCCACGGCGGCGGCGGACCCCTCGCACGCCTTCCACGCGCCCGGCACGCTCCCTCGTCCCTCGAGCACAGCAATGGCGGGCACCATCCGCCCCGACGACATGAACATGTCGGCCACGCCGGCCCTGTCTGCCACGCCGCTGCCCGCGCTCAATGTGCAGACGGACGTGGCCAAGAAGCCCAGCGCCCCCCGCACGCCGCGGGTCGACATCGAGCCCCTGTACGCAGCCGTCAAGGGCGGCATCAGCGACGCGGAATGGACGACATACAAGAAGTCGCTCTGCTTCTTCCTGATGGGCAACCTCAACCAGGAGGAGCTGTCGCACACGCTGGCCGGCATGCTCACGACGCCGGCGCTGGAGCACGCGCACAACGCGCTCTTCGCGGCCATCTACGCCAACGTGTGGCGCGACCCGCCCGACGCCGGCATCGCCAGCTGGGTGTCGAGCAGCGACAAGCCGTCCAGCGGCGCCGCCAAGGGCGTGCACGACGAGAGCGAGAAGCGCCTCAAGTACGAGGTCATGCAGCTGAGCCGCCGCGAGCGCAAGCGCCTGAAGACCATTGCCGCCGGCGATGGCCCCGATGCCGCCCTGGGCCCGGCCGGCGTCGGCGTGGCCCACGAGTATGTCGATGCCCGCAGAGTCAAGCAGCCGGAGAGCGGGCCTGTGGGCGGCAACCAGGGCGGCGGCTTCGGCAAGACCAGTGCGTCCTCCCCCTCCCCTTCGCCCTCCCCTTCGCCCTCCCCTTCGCCCTCCCCCCCCTTCCTCTCCCCTCCCTCCCATGCTAACCCCTCCCCCAAGACTGGGACCTCGAGATCCGCAAGCGCTACACCACCTCGCTCTTCGCCGAGACGCACGAGTTCCCCACCCCCACCACCATCACCCACCGCCTCCTCCCCACCTGCTACGAGTTCGGCCTCCCCCAGGGTCACGCCCCCGACTGCGCCGACTTCCTCAACCTCGCCACCGAAACCTACATCAAAGAAGCCCTCATGTCCCTCCTCGGCAAAGTCTCCACCAACGGGCCCGGGTTTGTGCGCACCGGCGCCTTCAAGAAGCGCGTCGCCATCGAAGAGCGCCGCGCCGACCGCGGAGACCTCCTGCGCATCCCCGGCACAAACGAGCTGCCCGTCGAGGCCGACGAGCGCCGCAAGCGGCCCATGCTGTGCATGGAGGACCTCAAGCTCGCCCTGTATCTCGGCGACGGCTATCTGGGCCAGACCCCGCTTATTGCCGGCGGCATCCTGCATTCGCGCTGCTTGGATACCCGTGGCATTGACGCCTTGTATGCGCGCGGGGAGGGTGCTGCTGCTGCTGCTGCTGCTGCTCCTGCGCGCCACGCGTGGAACGTGGATGTCGGCGGCGATGTGGCCATGGCGGATCGGGAAGACGGGTGGGCTGGGGGTGGGGTTGCGGATGGGGATCTGCTGGACGGTGTGTTGGACGATGTGTTGAATCTGGCTGAGGGGTGAGGAGAGGAGAGGAGCATGTTGTGAGGGGGGGAGGGGGGGGAGGGTTGCATTTTCGGCGTTTTAGCATGGCATCGCATGGGCTTGCATTGCATGGGATGATACCCGGTTTCGTTGGTGCGTTTTTTTTTTTTTTTTTTTTCTTTTCGCAGCATGGCAAGAGGGATAGTCGTGCTGCCTTGTATTATGGGGCAGTAGGTACATGTCAATACAAATGCATTACATCCATCCATCAGCCATCCCTCCCCCATACACTACTCGGCCTCCCCGACCGCAATCCCCAACACCTCCTCGAACCCCATGCGCACATACCGCGGATCCTTCCTCACGCGCTGCCAAATCTCGCCATGCCGCGGCTCCGCCATCTCCGCCTTACTCACCACCTCGGCCTTCTTCTCCGCCGTCCCGTGCTGCTCCAGAAACCTGACATACCACACCCACGCATCGCCATAATCCGGGTCTAGCACCACGGCCTTGGTAAACCACGTAGCCGCCTTGTCGAGCCTGCGCTCCGCCCAGAAAATACGCGCCACAACGACAAACAGCGACGCATCCTTTTCCACCTTCTTGATGGCCTCGAGCGCCCGTGGTTTGCGTTGCGTGCGCGTCTCGAGGTGCATGATTTTCTCCGACCACAGGAGGCCGGACTTGGGGCATTCTTGCAGCGCCGTGGCCATGAGCTTTTGCGCGGCGGGCATGTTGTTTTGGCGGCGTTCGAGGCGCACGGCTTCGCAGAGAAGGATTGGATTTTTGGGGTTTTGCTGGCGGCCGCGGTCGAGGGTTGAGCGCGCTTTGACGATGGCGCCTTGTTTCTCTTGGAGTCGGGAGAGCAGGATGAAGAGCATGGGGGATTTGGGGGCGGCGCGTGTGCCGATGCTGAATGCCTCCTGTGCTTCGTTCAGCTTGGAGAGTTGTTCGTAAATTTGGCCTTTGACCGCGTGTAGTTTCCAACTACCGGGCCAGTTCTGGAGCGCGTGGTTGCAGATATCAATTGCTGCTTCGAAGTTTCCCAGTTGACGTTCGAGGACTGCGGATTTCATGTAGATTCGGTCGGTGGCTGCCGAGTCGCGGGCGACGTTGAGAAAGTTGCGAGCTTGTTCGTAGTTACCGGCATTGACCTCAAAGTCGACGGCTCGCGTGTAAAGATTCTCGTTGCCTGGGAGTGCCTGGAACGAGCGGCCAAGAATAATTCGAGCAGCTTCTGGGTTTCCTGAAATCCACATTTCACGGGCGTACAGCAGCCATAACGACTCCGAGTTTGGACAGGCATTTACTGAACGCTCGAGAACATCGAGTTGGGAGTCAGCGGTACCATGATGCTTCTCCAGGTCGGCTGATGCATGCCAAACAGTCGTAGAGTACGGGAATATTGAAACGGCGTGACCAAGAATAGCTCGCGCAGTCTCGTAACGCCCTCGGCTTGATGCACCCTTCGAGTCCTCCAGCCACACATCTCGTCGGTCGTCGTCTTCGTCAAGGCCCCATCCGATTGTTGCCTTAATGATAGACGCCGCAGTGCCCTTGTCACCCTCCTCCTCGCAGATCTCGGCCTGGGTCAGCCACTCCTCGCGTTTGATCATGGCATTCTCCTTGATCAATGCTTTGACGGCTCGTTCCATAATGCGATCGCACATCTCAACCTTACCCAGCTCTTCTTGCAATCTACAAGCATGAACCCAAATCGCCCAGCTCGTGGGAATACATTTACGGGCCTTGTTCAGGACCTGTTGAGCCGCATCCGCATCGCTTACTCGCGCGTATGAGATCCACAGTTCTTCAGCCAGCGGCACAGTCTCGGTAGCTTTTGCGAATAAAAGTTTGACATTCTCGATATCCTCAGTATCGTTGATGAGGGTTTTCCACAGTTCTACCGATTGAGGATTGTGGTCGAGTGCTTGTCGTGTCACCTGCTTCCTTGCCGCGGGTGTTTGCTCGAGGTCAATAGCTGCTTGCCAAAGCTTGATGGCTTTGGGATTTAGCTTGATGCCGTTCGCTGCAATGATCTTTGCGTTGTGTAAATTCTCCCGGTTAAGTCGGATTGCCTCTTCCCAAACAACTATTGACTTTGGGCACATTTCACAACCTTTCTGCATGACTTTCTTTGCTGTGTGGACTTTTCCAGCCACTTCTTCCAGACGCGCCAGTGCAACGTAACCAGGGCCATTATGCACGTTTGTCTTGACGGCCGACTCTAACAGCACCCGAGCGCGGTTGATGTCTTCCACAGGAACTTCCTCACCCATAGCCTGCTTCTTATCTAATGCCGTGATATAGCCTTTCGGATCGACCGAAGTGGCGGTTCCCGATGTGTTCGTCTGCGTGCCAGGTGTATTTGCTGCCGAGTCTAGCCGTACCTGAAGCGCAGAGAGTTGTGCAGCTCCAATAGATGCAAAATTCGTCATGGTGCCTGAGTCGCCATCGTTTGACGAGATGGAAGTTTCAAGCTCGCCAGATTTCGATGCTGCTTGGAGAACGCTGTCTGGTACAGCATATGACCGAGAGTTTGCCATTCGAGCTTCTCGTGCTCGCTTCGCCTTGCCAGTCATGTCTCCAACCTCGGGCAGCGCTGCCCATTCTTGTTCAGACACGCTACCGAGCGCTCGTTTTAAATCGGCGAATTGTAGTTGAATCTTCGGATTGTTCTTTTCATAATCTTCGCGTTCTTGCTGCTCGCGAGCTTCCCTAGGTCGGACATCGGTATCTGTTCGAGGAAACAACCACGATGAATACTTTGAAAACAAACATGAAGGAAGGAGCTTGGGGAAAAGAAAAGGGAAGAACTAACCTTCGTACTCTCCGTCGCTTATCCATCTTCTCGTCAACTTCCTGGTATATCCGATCCGCCTCATCGTCTTCTTTATCATAATTCATGCCGCTTGAGAACAGGCCAACTTCATTGTCGGGGTCCTGGAATCGGTCCTCTTCCTCATCCTCTTCTTTCTTCTCGGTAACACCATATGCTGAGGGAGCTGCCTGTCCCAGAGATGCCGCGCGCTTTGCCAGCATCTCCTTCATCTGCTCCTCTGAAGGACCCTCGCGCGCCGGACCAAGATCACTTCGAGTCGTAAATCCAGTCGCTCCTCGCCCGAGACCAGCTACATAGTTCTCGGGCGCGGCCTCCGACAGAAAGTCGCGTCGGCCGCTCATGCTGAATATGATATGTTGAAGGCGCAGGTAGATTCAAGGTGGTGTAGTGGCTTCCTGCCAGTTGCAGCTGCTTTGCAGATGCCGCTCGGTTTGATTCAGGGTGAGTAGAAAGACTTGATAACGCTCGGTGAGTGGAGCGGCGAAAGAGGATTTCGCTCTTGTATATGAGGGGGGAGAGTTTGGCTGGTCATCAGTTCACTACCAAAATGTTTGGAGGTTGAGCTAGGTCGCCGCATATCACGTGCTCTTGCGATAGCTTCGTGGAGCGCTAACCGTTTTAGTGCATTTGCGCAGAAGGCATCCATGGAAATTCACTTATGCAACTAGAGTCTTTAGTGCGGGTGTTTTGAGGAAAGACTATCATAAATATGTATTGGGCATTATACCTTTGTGCTCCAGATTGCCACAAACTTTTCCACCAAGTGACTATGTTTCGAAACACTTCAAAGGTCAAAAGACATGGATCATGATATCATATAAATACATAGAGAACCCAGTATACGCCGCCCAATAATACCGAATAATTTGCTCCCATATTACGGTTTTTTACCAACCAAATCTGCTATAATTTATTCCTCTCATGTCGAAGTTCGCGTTGGCTGCGACAACTGAAGTGCAGCCATAGGTGGTAGCTGTGGTAATGGAGGAACTGCGTCTTTGTTCATCTCCGATTTCAAGTCTTTGCCACTATGACATGTTAATATATCGTCATCATCCATGAATTCAAACTCACCTCTTGGACTTTCTCAACCTCCCACCTATCCACTGCTTGAGACTTCTGCTCGTCGAAGGTCTCTCCTGGGCTTTTGCGCGGACACCGTCAGCCCTTGACACACTGCTTCGTTGGCTGTTTGGACTAAAGTGAGATTGCGAGGCTTCCGTTTCTGTATCGTCATCCTCATCATTCAACGGGGGTGCCCATCTTTCAGTGTCCCCATTGACAACAACAAACCACCCAAGCTTCTCTCCTGGGGCGATCTTGTCACGCAAATCTGCAATGGCCGCCCATTGATCTTCCGCTACTCCACATCCTCGCAATTCATCCACATCAACGCCCAGTTTGACATCGTGTACTTGGTCACACACATAGGCGTAGGGTTGATCTTTGGCAGTCAGATCTTCAGGATCGTATTGCTCGATGAAACGCAGGCTGGGCAATTGCTTCATCTCGTTTGGCCATTGTTGTTTGAAGTTTTCTATCATGCATGCGGTGGTGGCAGGTGCCATGAGCCATTCCGGTGCAGCATCGTCGATGTTTTGCAGAATAACGTGGATGCGAATCTGTGCTCGCGGCCACCGGAAACCGTGAACAACCCAGGTAGGCATTTCGGATATTGGCCAAGATATGGCTTAAGTTAACTTCTGGAGGAGCAAGATCAAGCCTCGATTCGTGTGTCACCAAAGGATGGTGTGATGTGCAGTTATTGAATGGCTGGGTTAAGTAATTATAGAAATATTTTTATTGAATTTGCTTTTTCAGCAGATCCTTGCGCTCGAGTCGTACATTGTCATACATAGAAGCAAGGTGGCTAGTGTCAAGTTGAAGTCTACGTAGGTCCGTGATGAGGAGGCTGGGACCGCCTCGTACAGGGAATGGCTTAGCCTCACGCCTTACGTGTGAGATTCGAGAAATTAAGGCCAGCCGTCAGCCTCATAAACCTACGGTTACTGAAATAGTGAGAATATGATGAAACAAGAATTCAATCAGGTTGCGGGGGTAATGTGTGAGGTTCACTGTGATATGCCTGTGATCAACGGGTGGTATGTGCACTTCCACTAGGTTCAATGCTAATGCAAGTGCTCAATGCATCATCGTCTTGACTGGGATGCTGATGCCGAATCTCCTCCCCCTCAACACTTTCACGTTTCTTGACCCAGAATAGCGCATTCCATTGTGTTGATACGTCTTGCTCGTTTCAACATGCCTCTGTACGTCTTCCTGCAACCAGGCGCGGTGCTTTGCCTCACTTGTCATATACGCTGACGAGGTGATAGCCACCTACTAGGCAAAAAGGTGATACCCTCCATAGGACCTCCATTCAGAGCTTCAATACTAAGGTGCTTAGTCATGGAATGTCTACAACTCCGCCAATATTGCCCGTGTCAAGGCAGACGAGGAGGCCGCCGCCGCTCGCGAAGCTGCCGATGAGCAGCGTCTACAAGAGCTTGATGCTGCACGTCGCGCTGCAATCCTACGGGGCCAAATACCTCCCCCGCTACCCGAAGAACTAGACAAGAAAAATCCAGGACATAAAAGGGGACGGGATGATCGTGGACAAGACCGAAAGAGAAGAAAGCTTGCAGGGGAAGATGATACCGACATGGACATACGTCTAGCATCATCCAGATTCGCCCCAAAGGATGGCAAGGATGATGACGCGAAGATCTTGAAGTTGCGAAATACTAAGATAGATGCCCCGTTGACCGACCATGCTGGCAACATTGACTTGTTTCCAGTAGATTTGAAGGAAGCGCTCAAAGACAAAAAGAATGCGGAGGCTGAGAAGGAAAAGCGGAAGAAAGAGCGCAGTTTCGAAGATCAGTATACAATGCGCTTCTCAAATGCGGCAGGCAAACCCGGCCTAGAGAAGCCTTGGTACGCAACACGTCGAGAACCTGGCAAAGAAAATGAAGTTGATACTACCGCGCTGGATTTATCTGGATTCCAAGACAAAAATGTGTGGGGGGACGAAGACCCGCGACGAAAGGAAAGAGAGCAGGCTCGTATAACATCCAACGACCCCTTCGCATTCATGCAACAAGCTCAAACGCAGCTCAAGAAATCGAAAGAAGAAAAGAGAAGATGGGCGGCAGAACGCGATCGTGAGCTGAGAGAGTTGCGAGCGACACAAGAGCGAGGCGACATAAGGAGTCGGCATCGCAAGCGAAGGAAGGAAGATGAAGATTGCGCTGAATCTCGCCGTGATAATGCCAAGATTGCGAAGGATAGCCATGGTTATAGACACAGAGACCGAAGCCGTAGTCGAGACAGGTTGACTCGTCATTCATCACATCGACACAAACTCAGGCGTAGTCGAAGCCGCAGCAGAGACCGCGATCGTGGAAGTCGGCGTGAGCGATCCTGAGATTCTCGAACTTGTGACAGCAGAAGCAAGAAAGCTTGCCATTGATGGGAAAAGACTAAAAAAGGCAACAATGGATTTTTGACTAATTCTATCTCTAAGCATTTATTCGCAAAATCTGCGAGGCACCGAGTCCTTTTACGAAGCGCAGACGAATGCCGTATTGACGTTGCGATTGGGTTTAGGACGCCACATCAGAGAATAGTGGCTTGTAATAACAGTACCCTAAGTCATACAGACTCAGATTCCCTCGAGTTATCCCTCCTATACCTTACTTGAGTACATGTATCATGTTTTTTTTTTCGTGCCAACGAACGCAAGGGCTCATTTGAGAGCTTCCGACATCTGTGCTAAAAATGGCTAGCACTTCTAGCATATGACTTACCTTCAGCCTGACGTGCTAGTCACAATACAGTTACGCTGCCATATTTTCCCCTCAGCTGAATCTTGATGAGAATGCTTTCCCCTCTGATCTACAGTTCCCCGCATCTTGCTCACCAGGACGACATCTATATATAAGTAGTGTTGCACAACACTTCCTAGCTGTCCGCTTCATCGCTTCACCCTCAACACACACATTCCAGGTTCTTGAGTCTAACAGACAAGGACGAAGTTTGGGACTGAGATGATCTGTCAAAGGTGCCGCACAAGGATCCAGGGCGCTCTCGATGCCGTTGATCTGCACTACTCTCATAGTATGGCCTCGACAACTTTTGAGATACTCCACAAATCCCTGGGTGGCCTCTACCAGTCGGTCTTAGAAAACTGTTGGATCTGTTAGCAAGTTTGGACATTCTTATCGGAGCTGAGAGATATTCTTCCTAAAGAAACTGGCAATTCCACAACTCATGTGGATCGCTCTCTGGCAACTTATAATACGCTAAACCCCATAGGAAATGGTCAACAGGAACCAATTCAAATATGTATTTCGCGTTCCAAAACGGAGGCTACTTTATTTCTGGATTCGATAGTATACGAATTCAGATTATCGTCTAAGGTCTTTCTCGTTCCCACAATGGAAGACGACAGGGATTTCCTGCTCCTATACGATCCAGTCTTGCAAGTGAAATTGAGTCTTCGGCTGGCACTTCCAAGTTATGGTATCACTGGGTTTCTAACTGCGCTAAAAACCACGCAAAAATGTCATAAGCTGGACTCCAAACCCCAAGCATTTATGCCTCACAGGCTGATTGAGATCCGCACTGATAAGGGCGAAGATAGTCTCAGTTGGAGGCTTGTCCACTCCAATGACACTGGCAAAGTCCCATATCTTACCCTGAGTCACTGTTGGGGCCTAACCAAACATACAAGTTTGGCAAAAATGAACTACTTTGATTATTCAAATTTTGCCACTTGCTTTGTGTTACCAAAAACCTTCATACACGCTATCAAAATCACAGTATTTCTTGGCTTTCGCTTCACTTGGATCGATTCATTATGCATCATTCAATATGACCCCGAGGGCAGGAAAGAACAAGCATCCATGATGGGAGCAATCTACAAATTCGCATTTTGTAATATCGCTGCAGCATGGGCAGCAAACGGTAATGACGGCTGCTTTAATAAAAATAAGCCCAGAAGAATTAGGTTTCTTCACGAAGGAAGAAAATTAAAGCGGTACCATCTCAGTACTCGAGGACTCTACTCCGCCGACATTGCTAGAGCGCCAGTAAATACGCATGGCGGGTTGCCCAAGAACGTTGTCTGGCAAACAAACAAATAAGTTTTGCCAAGAATCAGGTATACTGGGATTGCCCAAAGCTTGTTGCATCTGAGCAGTTTCCCAAAGGTATACCGAAGCCTTTGTATCAGTTGCGATCCTTTGGCTGGGCGGTGCCACCGTCCGGAAAGCCAATTTTACGTTTCATTAATCAAACAGATCTGCATACGGCCTAGGCTGCATTGGTGGGATTTTATTTGAATTGTGGCTTTTCTAAGCTTTCTGATAAGCTTATTGCGCTTACTGGCTTAGCAGAAGAGATGCGAAACATAACAGGTGATGTCTACCTTGCAGGATCATGGAAGAAAAATCTTCAAGAGCAGCTTTGCTAATCAACCAATATTCGGATGCGAAAAGGAGATCGTTTTAGGATCCCGGCGTATCTAGCACCTTCATGGTCATGGGTGAGCGTGGATGCACCAATGATTTGTGACCGGTCTATTCTACTCCGGGATGGCGTTCAACCCCCGTTGCTGAAATCCTGGGTGTTTCCATCAGCTCAGAGCACTGGTCAGGACTACATAGTTTTGTACATCTCACTTAGTTTTGTGACGAATCGCTATATGCATGGAGGTGGAACTAGGATGTGACATAGTCGGTTACTTAAGTGATGGATGCCAAGAGCTCGAGGTCATAGATCTAGAAGACGCTAACGAGCTGTTCAAATTAGACCTGGGCTTTGAATTCTGTTGGGACAAAAGCATGGCTGGCCCCGAGGCAGGTACAGCAAAGTGGCAATATTTCCGCCAGATGAGATGCGTAATCCGGAGACTGAGCGATCCGAAGATTCAGGGTCCCCCTTGTTGAGCAGGCTAGCGCGACGATCACGAGCACACAACACGCTGGATCGGCTAGAGCGCGCCACTCAGCTATGAGAACAAAGGGATCGTGAAAGAGCGCCGGATAGGTATATCTCAGAGGCCCCGAGCATAGAGAGACAGAGGGCAATCAATCAATTCTATCCATCCTTTTGATCACATGAATCATCGAGTGACTATCAAATCTGACAATTTCCTAGAAGGCAGAAATGGTGAATTCCTCTGCATGTTCTTGAGTGTCGGACATGAAACTTCACTGGGGCGCGGCTTGATATTGAGAAAAATGCCCGAAGGGCCGAACAAAGGCGCCTACGTCAGAATGGGTGTATTTGAAGAGAATCATCAAACTCATTCTTCCTTCATCCGTCGGCTAGTGACTACGAGACTTGAAGGCGTATTCAATGAGCTCTTCAAGACGGAAGCCTTGATGATACTTATTTGGCCTATTTTACCCACACTGTCACTATCAATTAAGGTAAAGAGATAGCTAGCTACTGAGTCAAATACGGGGAAAGATCTATGTGCTGTAGTTCAAGAAAGCAAGGTGACGCGAATTTTTTATTATTATTCACTACAAATTATAGTATGCCAGTTGAGAAAATTCATAGGGTAGAATGAAATAACAGGCAGAATTGCTGACGTGTTCGTGCCAACAATCAGTCTTTTGCCGATGGTAGTGCTTTTTGACACAGTAAGGTTGTTTATGCACATTCAAAACCAAAACCTCATGTGAGAGTATCAATCAATCAATCAATCAATCAGACAACAAAGTCCAGATGGAGCCCATGCTGTGGTATGCTAAGCTATTTTGGGACCTATCTAAATCCTCAAGCTTGAAAAAAAAAAAAAAAAAAAAAAAAAATCTCCCCGACTCTTCAAAAGTTCAACAATTTCTCTAAACTGCTGAGAAGGTTTAGACAGGTGACTATGATCACCATATTGCTTGGCATTCATTGTATCTCTATCGAATTATTGAACATCTACCATGTCGATCGATCGGAATGGTGGGGTGCGGCAACGGAATGCGCGGGGAAATCTTGAGGGAGTATATGTACCTGTCTATGTACCTGTGCATAATTTATAGGAAAACGAGTTCCCATGTGCCGTGCGTTGCTTCGTGTGACAGACACGCTGTCAGAGCAACGCCACAGTTCAATCCGTCAGCTTGAGTGAACACGAAAAAGTGTCAAACGTGCCAATTTTTCCCCGAAGCCATATTGAAACACCATCCGCTGGAGTGATCGCAGCTATTCTTCGGATTCCATACTCTAGTGTAGTCACCATCTTTCCATGTAATGTCGCCCGGAAACTCGGATTCCCTATCTGTTTTAGCCATGTATAATTGATTCACTGTTAGTGGCGCTATATTCTCCATGTCCACACACACACACACACACACACATCAGCACGACCGCAGCACATCCTTCATCATCACCATCTCCCCCTTTCATCATAATCACCACAACAGAACTCCACCCCCACAAAACGTCACCCAGACCCAAAATCTAACCCCGAAAAAAGCTCTATAAATCGTGTGCGTCTACTCCACACAAGCCGAAAACATGCGCGCCCACACATCACACTGTACCACACTACGCTATCCTACAAATTTTGCACACGGCAGCAAACCACGTCCCAAAAAAAAAAAAGCCTTAGGGTATACTACAGCTAACGAAGATACCGTCCTTGTGCCTTTCACTTCACTCCTGCTCCTCCCGGTCGTTCACTACACTGTCACTGCCACTATTACTACTACTCCTCCTCCGCACCCCCCTCATCAACCCCATCAACAACCTCCTCCCGCGCTCCACCATCCCCACACTCGTGAATAATGCGCTTCCAGCCAAGCGCCTCGTCTGCATCTTTGACGTACTCGATGGTCGGGAAGTAGTGTTCATTCTTCTTCATAGTGGCGACCCAAGGGACGTTATCGAAGGTCATGACTTTGAGGCGGAAGTACTCGTTGTCTGCAATCTTCTTGACTTCGGAGAGGAAAGTGTTGAGATCCGGGGTGGGGACGTTGTTGACGTGGGTGAGGAAATTAGTTGGGGCGAGCTGGGGTGGGGTTAGAATGGGTTGTGAAAGGGGAGATTTTTTTTTTTTTTTTTGGGGGGGGGGGGTTGAACTTACACCGTACATGTAGGCTGGGGAGCCGCGGGCTCGGCTAGAGATATAGACGTCGGAGTGGATCTTGCTGATTTGTTGGCGGACGGCTTGGTGGGGGCGGTGGAGGGTGGCGCCGCAGAAACTGACCATGCGGTCTGTTTCGAGATCTTCGGTCGCGACGGTAAGAACTTTGATAGTCTTTTCTTCGCGTTTGCGGACGATAACGGCTTCGAGGAAATCATTGTTGCACATGACATCTAGGTCTGGTGATCGGGTGACAAGTTTGCCATTTAGGGTGAGGAGAACATCGCCTTCTAGCAGACCGTCGCCGTGGCCAGAGTCGATCTTTCGAACCATGAAGAGCTGGTGTCGCTCTGGGTCGGCGTGCTCAGTCTTCTCAATCCATTCTTCGGAAACGCCCATGACGCGCGCCTGGCTCATCTGGACAGTCTGGAACTCAACGTTGAGAATGCGAAGCTTAGGCGTCTTGCCGCTCTTGATCTCGTTCAACACTGGTAGAAGATTGGGCGTGGCTAGGCCAAGGTGGTACTCGACGTCCTTACCGCTATGCGAGGTACGTTCACCAAGGTAGGAAAGCCACAATGCTTGTACAGTGCCATCTTCGGCGATGAGGACTCCAGAGCCACTATGTGAGGCTTGGTTTGTATCCACCGTGATAGCATCAAAGTTGGTAGCCCGGTAGCGTGGCGTAATGGCGCTGGCCGGAATGGCAACAGTAGTTATGTCAGTGACGACAGTCTTAGCCACAACAGGGCGGAAATTCTGATTGAGACCAAAGAAGATTGTCTCATCGCCCTTCTTGATGAAATCGACAGCGAACTTTGGGGTCTTTACAGGCGCATTTACAAGTGAAGGGTCGTACTTCACGATTGCATAATTTTGCAGTGGATGCATGAAGACAACCTTGGCATCGATGAAGATACTGTCAGCAATGATCAAGGAGATGTCGCAGAGGTCATAGGGCAGAATCGCTCTTGAGACAATGACAAAGCCTTGCTCAGCATCCACGACTAGGCCGTAGCCTTGCTTGCTTGTCTTGGGGAAGCCGTCAAGCTTGATTGGCATTGAGACATGTACTCGCACGAAGCCGCGAACAATGTCCACAGCTTCAGGGTACTTTGAGCTCATTTTGACAAAGTTTGCACGTCTAGATATAGCCGGCACAGCTGGGATTGGGTCTGCAATGGGCTTGAAGTCCCACAGGCCTGTAACGTCATTACGTGTTGCTATCCGAATCTTTGCATGCCAGTGCCTGTCGACAGCAGTAATGCTGGTATTAGCAGTGTGCAGGTCGCGGAGATGCTTGTACCGGATGACAATTCGCTTGCGGTCGGGTATCATTTTCATTACTTCGATGAAAGCATCTAGATTTGGTGTAGGCTGGTTGTCAACTTCTTGTATCAACCACCCTGACGCATATCCGTCGGCAAATCTAAATGAGCCTGATGCCTCACAGACATACACTCCGGCATCTTTTAACGAAATGGCATAAAGACGGGCTTGCTGATACGACAGGTCATGGAAAGAGGCTCCTGCTACCGACACAAACCTGTCGGGGGTGATGTCGTGGAGATTGCCGACTTCGAGTTCAACCTCCATGTTCTCTCCAGCGCGTTGTATGGTTACGGAGATGGGCTTGCCAACATGGTCATCCAGTATCGAGTCCAGACGCACGAATTGTGTGATGAACTCGCCATTGACCTTGATCAGCAGATCGCCTTCTTCGACCTTGGTGGATGCAGGGCCTTGAGGAAGAACGACTTCAGCGACAAGCATGCCCGTCTCTTTCGGAAACTGAGTACGCACAGCCTTCTCCAAGTCTGACGACAAGCCCAAGCGCCGACACTCGTCAAATGGCTTGAGTATCCACTGCGTCTGAATGGTGCCACGCGAGACGTGTTCGCCGCGCCGAACGAGTTCCAGTGCTCGGAGTGGTCGATCAAGAGGCAGGAAGTAGTCGGTTGCTGCGCCATCCGCTCTTCCGCCGGCTTGCAAGGCTACAGCGAAACCGTCTCGATTCACAACAGGACTGCCAGAACTGCCACCACTTGCTGCAGCCGCGGCCTGGATGTAGTTTGTATTGAAATCCGAGTATCCCTCGCCATATTCGGGTGCATTGCGGTCCAAGCGACTGATGACACCGGACAAGATACTGAGCTTCTCGCCCGCATCGTTTCCGACCACGCGGATCTCGACGCCGACCTTGGCGCAGTCGGGCCGCAATTGCAGGGCGGAGACGGCCATGTACTTGATAACCTTGGGGTCGAAGCGGAGGATGCCAAAGTCGTGGACGGGGTCGCGGTAGACGGGGTAGACATCGCACTCTTCGTGGTTGTCGAATATGCAGTAGCCGATGAATGGACCCGCACCGACAACGTGCCTGTTGGTCAGGATGTAGCCCTTGTCGGCGTCGACGACGAAGCCAGTAGCCTCGGAGGAGATGGCCGGGTCGGTGTCGAACGAGCAGGTCTGGCAGAAGTGGATCGACACAACGCTCCTGACGACACCCTCAATCGTCTTCTGCCACTCGGCAGTGTCGTGCACGGCACCCGCGACGGGGGCGGCCAGAGGCTCGTCGAGGCTGTAGACGCTGCGCACGTCGTCCATGGCTTCGAGGTCGGGAGACTTGGGCACGCCGTTGCGGGTGTGTGCGTCTGTCTCGGGCTTGATCTGTTTCATTGGCCGGTCGGCTGATGGGGATGATGGTGGTTGTTTCCGTTTGCTGCGAGCGTCTGAGGCCGTGCCATTCTGGTCCATGGGCGAAGGCAGGGTGGATAGGCGGCTGTGGCGGCTGGGAATAGGGGGACGTCGAAGAGAGGTCAAGGTGAATGCGAGCGGCCGTTGGGCGGAGGAATGTGCCGCTATGGGTGAAGGCGATCGAGGGAAACTTCTGCTGCAGACGGCGAGAGATGCGCGGCCAAGCAGGTGCATGC
The DNA here is from genome assembly GCA_028456385.1 of Ophiosphaerella korrae. NCBI lineage: Eukaryota > Fungi > Ascomycota > Dothideomycetes > Pleosporales > Phaeosphaeriaceae > Ophiosphaerella > Ophiosphaerella korrae. Next base: position 48,006 of record JALNQF010000021.1, read on the forward strand.
CAATCAAGACACGCAGTGGGGGTACAGTGCAGCAGGCAGACAGACAGGCAACAGCGGCTCGCTCACAACCCCTCGGCGGCGAAAGAGTAACGGCAGAATTGGAGGGCACAGAACGCTTCTCTCGAGTCTTGGTGCAGGGCGTTCCTGGAGAGCCCTGCACCTGCATCCGCCTGCATCGCGCCCCGGACCCCGGCACCATGTCGCGAACCCATCGTCATTGTCTTTGCCTCATCCCTGTGCCTGTGCCAAGGCCTCACCCCTTGCTATGTTTGCTTTTGCCTGCAGCATCACAGTCACGCCGAAGAAAGAGATGTGATTGAGCAGACTCATCATCGCGGCCGCTGTGCAATCATGACTCGGACGGCCCTCATCAAGACATGGCGTCCATCAAAACCGCCACTGGCTCTCGCTACGCACGGCTGCCACTCTCACGCGCCAGCACTAGGCGTCGTCCTGAATCTCCTCCTGCCCTCGTTCTCGCAGAGGACAATGAGCCACGCAACCTATGCTTGATGAGAATCTGGAGCCAACGTGTCGAGACTCGGCCGTGTTTACCTTTTCAGCATCAGATCAAGCAGCACCCGCTTGCGCCTGTCTTGTTTGGCGTGCTGTTTGCGTTGTCGCCCATGTTGATATCACGTAGATCTCGGTTTGGTTGCGGTGTGGTGGGAGTAGGAAAGCGAAGTCAGGACAGATCAAGAGTTTATTTTGTTCCTGGGTGAGGAGATGACGGCACTCCCAGTTCACTTTCACCTCATGCATACACGCACGTATTGAGGCATTTTAGTGATGTAAGGAGGGAGGGGTGGAGTGAAAGGAGGTCGTACGTCACCCAGGAATCTTGGAAATATACAAAGATCAGTTTAGGAGTATAGGCGGATAGAGGTCACCTAAATCAGATACTATATCTACACTCAAAGTATCGCACGAGATTGAACCGAGCGCATATTTTACGGTAATCTCGCTTTTTCCCGAATTTGTCATGCATCTCTAGTAATATTGACATAATTTCTCCTTCAAAATAACAACGCAGGAGGCAGTGTTTGTTTTCCTATGCATGTTTATATTCCCTGACCACAAGCTTCTAGTAGAACAATGCTTTGCCAAGAGTAAGAGCAAATCTTTCTCAGGCTAGAATGAGTGAGTTGCGTGGGCTGTCGTCAATCCCAGTGAAGGTAACTGTTCAAGCCCAGCTCTATACAAGTCCATTTAATCTCAAACTCCCTCCTCTTCACAACCTACAAAGTCATCTCAGCTTTCGGTCTGCTTCGTGACCGCTGCACCATAAACATGGATGAACGTGTGACGGAGGTAAACACTTCGATGGAAGACACTAGCGAGAAAGCAGTCGAGCCATTCAAATGCTCAGATATGAAGGAGATATAGCCTTCTCCTTGGATGTGTACCGCGTCGCAGACAAATGTGATTTCCCCGCGCTCCTCAAAGAGGCCCAAAAATTCTTCGGCAAAGAAATGAAGTTGTTCCTCAAGGGGGAAATACTTGATTCGCCTAAATTCTGCAAAATCATTAGGAAACTTTACGATCTCCCTGGCGCAAGCACCAGCCATCCTATGGTGTGCACAATGTTGGAGCTAGTGCGCGCGCAAAAATCCAACCGGATTATTGGAGGGCTCGACCATGCAGCTTCAATGCTGACCGAAGCGTCCAAGGAAATATCTGAGTTCGGTAGAGACCTCTTTTTGTTGCTTATGCAGCATCCTTAGGCGATAGGAAACAAGGCAGATGTCCGCTACAAGGCTGTGTTAGTGTTAGAACCTTCCACAAGTAGAGACAATATAACTATCTATACCTTATAGGCTATATCTAATAGTATTCCTACGTAATGGTCTTATACTATTCAGGATTATAAAAATAGCTAAGTGATAAGTTAAGTATCTCTTATATATCGGGAAAAGGGCTTTTTTTCGTAGTACTAGTTGCAGGTGTTGTGCAGTCGTGCAATAACCTGCAATGTGTGTCCTAATGTCGAGAAAAGTTTTATTTATAGTACTAGCCGCAGGCATCGCACGGTTGTACCATGACCTACAACGTGCCCCAATGTCCCCAATGTTCCTAATATTCCCAACGACAAGTCCCCAAATTGTAGGCATATTTTTAGGCACATTGTATACTTTGCGAGCTGAGCTCTCCTTGCTAAGGACTTCTGGTACTCGGAACTTGAGAGTAGATCTAAATATAAGAGTTATTGTAACACAATCTCAATTGTTGGGGCACAAACGGTCACGCTATAAATTTAGCCTCACTGCAAGCTATATCCCGACCGTTGAAGGGCGCTGACTGGCTCTTCACAAGCCAGTGAGATAGACGACTTTGGGGGCTAAGAATCTATGCATCTAATAAAATGTCAACCTCGTAGCTTTCGTCGTTGGGAGTTCCGCTGAACTCGCTATCAACGAGTGATGCGCCCAACCTCTCACCACCTAAAAATCTATCCGGGTCAAGGCCAGGCCACACAGTATATTCCTATTCAGGAACATAATGGCAACAATGATAGTCTCTACGACCCCTGGCTCCAGCGTGAGCCAAGCTCTTCCCAACTTCAACCTAACGATAAATCACATTCCATCGGGTCGACGGCTGAGATACCGTTAACGGATGGAGTTCATTTTCCAAACCGAACGCGGTCAACTCGCCAGAAGATTTCTGCATGGGCGCTGGAGTTAACTGCAATCACAGCGAGCGTAGCTGCACTGGTCGCGATTATCGTCATCCTTTATCGAGAGGACGACAAGCCTCTGGTAGCATGGTCGTTGAAAGTGTCGCTGAATACTGTCATTTCAACCCTTGGCACAGTCTCGAGAACTTCGCTGGCTTTTGCGTTGAGCGCTTGTATCGGCCAACAAAAATGGAACTGGCTCGGAAAAAGACCAGTGCACCTAATCGCTTTTCAAAAGTTCGACCAAGCATCTCGAGGGCCCTGGGGTGCTACCTTGCTCCTAATTTGGCTGAGACTCAAGTGAGTTGAAGATTCTGTTGAGCCTTTGTTTCATTCCTAATCATCATAGGCACTGGGCCGCTATTGGAGCTGTGGTCACCATCGCCACAGTTGCCTTCGACCCGTTCCTGCAAGCTGTCATATCTACCTATGGGCGCCTAGATACCATCATAACGTCTAACGATAATGCCATTGGGCAGGCTCTCAAGGTCGATCAGGGAGAAATCATCGAATTTAGGACATCTGGGATTGGTCACATAGTTACGGAGGCGGGTACTATGATTTACATTCCGATTAGAACTCGGCCGGACTTTGGTATGATCAGTTCGGTATACAGAGGCTTCCACAACGGAACGGGAAGCAATCAAGCTGTGCGCTTCGATTGCTCGACGGAGAATTGTATATGGACGAACTTCGTCTCAACTGCGGTCTGCAGCACGTCCAACGACGTTTCTAGCCAGATCCAAAAGTCTTCCGCGATGGGGAGAAACGGCTCAAACGTACCGTTACCCCAGAATATTATTTTAAACGCGACCTACACGACGTTCCAGTTGCCATACTCAAACATACGAAATTTCCATGCATACTCTGATTTTTTGGGCTACGTGTCTTTCGATACTCTGCACCTGACAAGTGCAAAAACATACATGACGGCAAACATAACATACGACGTCTACAAAACCACCACATTTCAAAAGTACGAGACGCTTTTGATGGCATTCACAATGATGCGTGCTTCGGAAGACTACCTCAAGAACAAGACATCGTGGGAGAAGACGACCCCGACTGCTACAGAATGCGCCCTATATCTATGCGCCAAAGAGTTCAAATCTTGGACCAATAACAGCATATTGGAGGAAAAAGTAGTTAATTCGTGGGCTACTAGGGACCCTAACTCCTTCAAACAAGACAAGAACTCTTCTCGTCATGACCCTGGAAACAATACTTCAGCCTGGATTGAAGCACAAGGGAACAGATTCTACGATCCCCTAATCGACCCTCCCCGCACCGACCTCCGCCTCACCATCCCACCAACTGCTACCGCCAAGCTCAGCAATGTCTCGGACCTGTACGTGACTCAACGCTTCATCCGCAGTACAATCGAGTTTCTTCGTGAGTTCACAGGCGCAGCAGCTCTCAAGCAAGACGAGGTTCTCGCTTTCCCACAGCCATCAGGAACGCCATTCATCGACGCTCTGTGGAGCTCGAACAACATCTCCGAAACTTTCGACAACGTCGCGCGCAGTCTAACGAATCAGTTGCGCGACGTTGCGCAGCAGCATCACCATGGCACGGCGCAGAACTGGACCATACACGTCAAAGTCAACTGGCCGTATCTCAGCTACACAATTGCCATGCTAGCTTTTGGCATCTTGTACGTCTTGCTTACGATTGTCGATTCCACGCGACTGGGTCTGCCGGTGTGGAAAGAGTCGTCGTTGCCTTCGCTGTTGTATGGCTTCGACGATGAGACGCAGAGCTTGCTGAGGAGGGCAGACGAGGAAGGTAAGATGTCACAAGATGGGCTTGCCAAATCCAAAGACGACGTTTTGATTGCTTTGAAGTACGATGAGAAGGCCGGGTGTACGAGGCTTGCTGTGATATAGATAAAAGCCATATAGGGGACCCACACTCAAGCTAACGAAATGCATGTGTTCATCGCAAGGCAAGGATATATTTGTTCTACGGACTTCGGTGCAGTGGCTGCTGCAATGTTTGTAAGCTTTAAACGTAAGTGCAGTTCCCACGCAAATATGCCATCCATGATAGGGGAGTGTTAGTTTCGAAACAACTGACCATTAGGATATGCATTTAACAAGGAATTATAGAGGCTTCTTAGCACGGCTTTCAATGCTTAAGACGCTTAGGGTGGCTTCACGGTCACTTTAGTATTTGCTTGCATTAGTGCTTGCATCTAGCATGAATGCTATGGCAGACTATGAAGAATCCTGGTCCCTTGTATTATACTGACGCTGCGTCATATGTGGCTCTAACCTGATAGAGAAGTACGGTAAAATGTGTATGTACAAAGACAATTCCGCCACAAGCTGAGAAGACATACATATGAGTGGAGCAAGTGCACTCTTTTTCTATAATAGAAAACATTTGGGAGTGATAAAGCAGTATTAAGAAATGTATATGCGTAAGTCTCTCGAGGGCTCAAACAATTTTCATTTGGCACAGCGTTTAGAGCAAAATATTGTCAACACAACTGAAAGCTGTGGATAGCCACAGACCGCACGTTTTTTTAAAAAAAAAAAAAATCCGTCCCCCTCCATAATTTGCATGATTCTCGCAAACAACGACCATTGATCCGGATTTATTCAACGTAGCCTTATCATCCATGACGCCGCCCTACGTGCCCGTGACATACAATAAGGCATTGAAAGATGATATGAGCTAACATGTTGCCCGCTTCAGTCTTATATTCGCTTCTGAATATCGAATATTAGCGGTGTATATTCAAATTAACTGAACACTGCCCTAGTCTTGGCTGAGAGTCGGCCTACTAAGTATTTCGATCACGTTGTTAGGTGTAATTCCATAGTGTGCGAGTTAGAACTAGACGATGCTTCCGTAGTATGTTTGGTCTTGTCGAGACAGGTTCTCATCATTGTTGAAATTTTCGGCTTTGGTGATTGTTACACGCAGAAAGTTCTAGCCCAGTTACATAAGTACGATATATTATGCTGTCTACGCACATGCCTCCCGTTATGGCAATCCTTTGGTCAAGAGATAAAATTCCTTCAATATCATTCGAGATTCACTGGCTGGTGCACCACGAGAGCCAATTCAAGAGACTTGAAGCCAAGGTCTTTTGCATGATCAAACTACGAATGCGCTCATCCGAGCTGCCGCATGCCGAAGATAACTGCTCAGTATTTTCGTTTTTCTCAATAAATGGTTCTCCTGGCTGGGAATAGTACGCTGTTGAGCTGTCGTCATTTATATTATCTTCACTCTACTGATAAGGGAGCACAACGTATGATGAGGCGTGTTCCAAACAGGGCGCTCGAATCAGCGGATACGGGCTCACCTCAGGCCTTTATGGTAGCATGGTAGTCTGATGGAGCTTACGGTGTCCTGTTCCTGAACTATGTATGAACAAACCCGTAAACAACGTGACTCCGGACCCGAAAGATTGAGCAGCTTCAGTACGCCTCCGTGCAAGGGAGAGAAAATTTCTCAGCAAGATCCTGATGACGAAGTTATAGAAGCCGCCAAAGTGTCTGTGTGCATTGAGGCTAGACTGAAGATATGTTTCGCTTGCCTTGGAAACGAGAATTTACCAGCAGAAATGCGCACATACTTATTCTATACCTCAGGCGATCTCAGTGAAAACTTCAAGAGGAAGCACTGAGCAAATTATAGGGAAGAAGAGCAAATCAGAAGCAACCTTTGCAGGATAAAATTCGAAAACAAGATGCAATGGCAACGATATGCTTATGAAGTTCACGACAATGTTTCATAATTCTTACCATTCAGAAACCTAGAATCAACTGTTAGGTGCAGTGGGCGCCTATTGCCAGCTTTGTGGAGAGTAGTGTGATGAATGGGAGGATTGCATCGTGCCTATCTAGCACGTGCTTAGGTAGTAATAAGTAATAGAACCGTCACCGGGGTTATACCGACGCTAGTGCGAAGGAGGTCGATGTTTCAAGCTCGAGGGGCACTTGTGACTCTCAATAGATACAGATTGCCTTGACGACTTTACGAAACATAACGAATTTCACTACTATACTCTGCTTTGCTCTTCTTCTGCTCTTACTTGAACACTGTGACTGTGCTTGGCCCCGCCATTGACACCAACTGCACATTTTGGCTACATCACACGCCCTCGTTTCGTAAGCTCACCGCCCTTGCCCGCCTGTACCTCGCCTTGCAACTGGCGTTCGCTCTACATCCCTCTCGATCTTGGAGCATAAAAATTTACTATTATTTGTGAAGATGCCCGAAACTACCAAAGTGGTACCGCTCACTTGCCACGGACACTCGCGACCCGTTCCCCACATACACTTCTCTTCAATTGTCAATGAAGACCAATTCTATATCATATCAGCGTGCAAGGATGGAAATCCTATGCTTCGCGATGGCACTACAGGAGACTGGATCGGTACATTTTTGGGACATAAGGGCGCAGTATGGCAGGCGAGGCTCTCCTCTGATGCTTCATTAGCAGCTACCGCTTCAGCAGATTTCTCAGCGTACGCGGCATCCTTGCTATCTCATTTGCAAGAATCGAGTTGCTAACAAAATGCAGAAAAGTGTGGGACACACACACTGGCGAAGCCCTCCACACCCTCTCGCACAATCATATTGTCCGTGCCGTCGCATTCCCAAGCCAACCTCATCCCCAAATCCTTGCGACTGGTGGTATGGAAAAGAAGCTGCGCATATATGACCTTTCTCGAGGCGATACAGCAACGAGCTTTGAAATCGGCGCTGGCGTGCACACCGGAACCATCAAATCGATTGTCTGGACATCTGACTCTAACATAGTCATTACAGCAGCCGAAGATAAGAAGGTAAGGTGGTGGGATCTACGACAGCAGGCAACCATCGGGGAGCACACAGTAGAGGGTGTCGTAGGATCATGCGAGTTGGATAACACCTCCTCGGATGGTACTTTGAGCGTAGCCGCTGGAAACAGCGCCTACTTTTTCAACAGCCTATCACCTGGCTCGCTCATCAAAAGCATCAAGACCCCGTACGAGATTGCAAGCGTGGCGCTGCATAATGGGGAAAGAAGATTTGTCACTGGTGGCAGCAACCAGAACGACACTTGGGTGAGACTCTGGGATTTCGATGAGGAAAAAGAGCTCGAGACAAACAAGGGACATCACGGGCCAATCTGGTCAACCAGCTTTTCTCCAGACGGAAAGATATACGCGACTGGAAGCGAAGACGGCACAGTCAAACTCTGGAAGTTCACGTCAGGACCCTATGGCTTGTGGAAATAGCTGTGACTTTAAAGTCATCTGACTGTGACAGTGTATTTATTGCCTGGCTCACCTCAACTATCTTAAGACTCCATACACAGCATCAGATCAGAAACAATACATTCTCAACGCCATCATATCGCTTCTCATACTCATATCTCAAGCGGGAGCAAGCATGCGTCCCGAGTTTGCTGTCAGATCCACTTTATTGAACTGCTTCACCTTCCTCGATAGCATTCCTCGGTTCACCGACCTTGCGGGGTAATGCAACCCGAGCTATTTCCCGATAAGGCCTACCGAACGATGCACATCAGTCGGGTTGCGGCGATAAGAACTGTAGGGTACGATACGATAATAACATCTGTAATACTGTTGAGGTCACCACCAAGGACCACAGCCCTAGTTAGAGTTGTGAATATATAGAGCAACCGTGCCCCGCCGCTCTCGATATCAGAGGTCGCCGTTATCCTGATCCAGAGTCTACACCTACAAAACTGCATAGGATAAACAACACAATGGCAGAGAAACAACATGAAATCTCGCCTGTGAGGGACCCAAGTGTCGATGAAGGGCATATAGCTGCCGAAAAACAGATGCGTGATATTGGCGCTGATTTGTACTTGGAAGTCAGACAATATTCAAGAGAAGAACTGGATGCGGAACGCAAGGTCGTCTTGAGGAAGATTGATCGGATTATCATGCCTATGGTATGTTTAAAACTCAATTGGATTTGGTCACGCACTCAATCATCTTAGATATGCATAACCTACACCATCCAATTCCTCGACAAACTCTCTCTCAACTATGCAAATGCATACACCCTAACGCCTGACCTCGGTCTTCAAGGCCAACGTTATAGCTGGGTTGCCGCAATTTTCAATTTCGGATATCTCTTTTGGGCACTCCCAGCAAATTACCTGATCCAGCGTCTGCCCGTATCCAAATACACTGGAATCATGATCCTTATCTGGTCTGTCCTCCTATGCTGCCACGTCGCAGCAAAGAACTATGCCGGAATGCTCGCCCTCCGATTCTTCCTTGGCATGTTTGAAGCAAGCATAAGTCCCGCTATTATGAACATTGTCTCCATGTTCTACACACGCTCCGAACAACCACTCCGCATGTGTATCTTTCTCTCCTTCAACGGCGTTGCAACCATGGTCGGTGCTCTCCTGGGCTATGGACTCGGCCACGCCCACTCTCCCCATATAAAAACCTGGCAACTCATCTTCCTCGTCATCGGCCTGGTCAACTTTGTCTGGGCCTGGATCTTCCTCCGGGTCATGCCTGATTCGCCCTCCACTGCCAAGTTCCTCACACACAAGCAACGTATTGTCGCTATTGATCGCATAGCCTCGAACATGATCGGTGTCAAGACAAAACAGTTCCAAAAATCACAAGCCATAGAAGCCCTCCTCGACGTGAAAGTCCACTGCCTAATCCTCATCGGCCTCGCCTGCGGCGTAATCAACGGCGGTGTATCCAACTTCGCCTCCGCCCTTATCCGCGGCTTCGGCTTCTCAGGCCTCTACGCCACACTTCTCCAGCTCCCCACTGGAGCCATTGAATTTGTCGTGGTCCCGCTATGCGGTCTCGCAGCAGGTTATTTCCGCAACACGCGCTGCTTGATCCTCGCCTTCATCTGTCTCCCACCCCTGGCTGGCCTACTCGGCATCCGCCTCACATCCCTTTCTCACCGCTGGTCCCTCGTCGGCTGCACCTGGCTCCAATACATTGTCGGCGCGCCCGTCATCCTCTCCTGGAACCTGCTCACCACCAACATCGCCGGACACACGAAGCGCAGCACCGCCAACGGTCTCTGGTTCCTCTTCTACGCTGCGGGTAACATTGCTGGGGCGAATTTGTTCTTTGCCAGGGAGGCTCCGAGGTACTTTTCTGCGTTGACGGGGCTGATTGCGTGTTATTGTGGGATGGTGGGTGTGGCAGGCGTTTTGGCCGGCTGGATGTGGAGGGAGAATAGGAGGCGAGATGAGGCTTGGGGAACGGGGGGTGAGGAGCAGGCAGTGGAGGATGGGTTTAGGAACCAGACGGACGGGGAGTCGAAGTATTTTCGGTATGCGCTGTGAGGATAGGATATAAATCGATATACCTGCACATTGCCTACTAAATTTAGTATCAGCTCCCTTGAGACGCGGATATATCTAGTCTTTGCAAGCCATCTACCACATCTTCGTCATTCCCTTCTTTCCCTTCTTTCCTACCAAAAAACCCCACTCCCTCACAACCTCCCTCCCCATTAAACCGCACCCCCAGCACCTCGCCAGCAACCCACATGGCCGTCCTCGCATGCAAACTCAACTGCGCGCCCTCGCCCGCAAAAACCGTACTCGTGCCCTGGGCCAGCGCCTGAAAAACAACCAACTGGTCGCGCGTATACTCATCCACACACCCACCATGCGCCATCTCACCACCCAAGTCCGCGCCAACTCGGCGCACCATGTCCGCGACAATCAGTGCAGATCGGTCGGGCCGCACCGCGCGGTCGTACAGCCAGTCGCGGCCGAGCGTGGCGCCGCACGACGACGAGGTCGCGACCAGCAGGACGTACCAGATTTTGTCGTGGAGCGAAGATTCAAAGGAGAAGGTGAAGTCGGCATTTGCGTCTGCGCCGAAGTAGTGCTGCGCACGCGTGTCAAACCAGCGATTTAGCTCGTCGCGGAAGAGCGAATGCGTGGCGGCGGGCGCGATGACGGTGGCGCTGATGTGGGTGATTGGGCCGCGGCAGGGAAGGTGGAAGGTGGGGAGGGGCTGGGATAGGGGGGTGATGGTGTATGTTGCGGAGCCGAGGCGGGTGGTTCCCTGGGACCAGCCGCGGGCGTGGAGGTGTGATGTGATGGGTGGGATGCCGATGCGGACGAGGGTTGGTATGAGTACTTGGGCAATGTATTCGTGGGAAGGGGAGTTGGAGACATTTGTGCCGCCGGTAATGTGAAGGCGGACTGGGGCTGGGTTAGGGGAGAATAAGAGGTAGGGGAGTATGGCTTGGAGGACGAGCGAGATGGCGCCTGGGGTGTTTTGGGCGATGTGGATTTCTCTTTTGGGGTCTTCTGTGACGCGAGATGGGCTTTGGGATGGCGCAAATGTGATTTCCTTGCTCTTGAGTCCGATGCCGCTTAGTCGGGCGTTAGATGCCTGGCCTAGCCATTGGACTGAGGTGAGGTGTTGCGCCTTGAGTCCGCCGCCGCCTGAGCGCTTGCCACGGATGTTTGTGATGTTTATGGGCCTTTTAGTGAGACTGGATAGACCGAGGGCTACTCGGAGAAGCTGGCCTCCACCTTCAAGGGTTGTGCCTTCGAGCTGAATGGGTTTTGGAGTGGTTACTTTTGGAGCCATTTTCGGAGGCAAGTATTGCTTGTGTTGGTGAGGCGAAATAAAAGCAAACTACATGCTGGAGTATCAATGGTTTTGTTAGGGCTACGTCTGCCGCCTGTTGACGATGAGTCGAAGTGAGGTCTAGTCATAGCTGTGGCTGTGCTGACATGCATGATATGAAATTGATGTCTCGCTTGACCAGAGATGCAGCTGAGAGAGCCGATTTTTGAGATATAGAAAGGTAGTGTATACTTTAGATATTAATAGCTGGATGTTGTGACTGGTGCTGCAGTGTTGTGTGGAGGTTGTCAGTGCTAGTGGAGCTGGGAAGCATGAGCAAAGAGGCAGCCACGAGCTTGTGTGGATGAGGTCGCGCGCACGCGATGGAATTGCGCAATCACAACCGAGGCCTATACGAATTGATTGGTAAAATCAATATTAGAGCATTGGGGTGAATGTTGGGGTAGTCAGGGTATCACGTGGCCGGATCGGGGCGAAGACTCGTCCATTTTGTCATCTTGATTGCCGAGGCGGCGGACAACTTTTGACCGTCGCCAGTCCATGCCCATGCCGATTCGGAGCTGCGGGTATTGATTTGCAACACCCACCACCGCCATGTCGACGCCTTCAATCCACGGCCAATCCACCCCGAAATCTAGGTAGACGTTGTTCTGCCCCCAAAAGCCAAGCCATGCGCACGCCGCTGGCCTGGCCGCAGCTCCCAATCCGCATTTCCTCGCGGTCAATATGCAGACAATTCTCCACCAGCCCACCAAGTGCCCAACGACCCAGCAGTAGCCTCACAGTACCCCCGCCAGGCTGTGCGCCATGGCTCTTTCCTGCCTCGCCCCTCTTGCGGTCCGTCACGGCAGGCACCACCCGCCGCAATGGCCTGCACCGCCCAATCCGCATGTTCACTGCTTCGAGACTGCTGGCCGAAGCTGCAAACGGCAATAAAGCCATGGAGAGACGGCGCAAGTCGTACAAGGATGAGATTAAAGAGAAAGGCCTGATTGATCTCGAGGAACATGAGCCCGAGGGCGACGGCAAGGAATTCGCAAAGTCAGAAAAGGCTGCCGCCGCCCGGCAGGTCAATCTGAGTGCAAAGCTCAGCAAGGACGGATCTGCCAGTGCAGGCGCTCCTGGCGGCATGGGCGAAATGTGGAGGCTGATCAAGATCGCCCGGCCAGAGATGGGAACGCTGTCGTGGGCTTTCCTGTTCTTGATATGTGGATCGGCCATTTCCATGTCTGTGCCTTTCTCTATCGGCAGGATACTGGATGCTGCGACGCAGGCTGAGAAGACGGATGGCCTGCTTTTCGGTCTCGACCAAACCACCTTCTACTTCGCCTTGGCTGGCTTCCTGACAGCGGGTGCTGCCTTCAACTTTGGCCGCATCATCATTCTACGCATCGTTGGCGAACGCATCGTTGCTCGTCTCCGCTCCCAGCTGTACCGCAAGACGTTTGTCCAGAATGCCGAGTTCTTTGATGCCAACCGTGTTGGTGATCTCATCTCTCGTCTTGGTTCAGACACCATCATCGTCGGAAAGAGCATCACCCAAAATCTCTCCGATGGCCTTCGTTCGCTCGTCAGCGGCGTGGCCGGTTTCATGATGATGGGATGGGTGAGCCTGAAGTTGACTGGTATCCTCGCACTCATTGGTCCACCTGTAGCCATTGTTGCTTTCTTCTCTGGACGAGCCTTACGAAACCTTAGTCGCAAAATCCAGAAAAGCTTGGGTTCCTTGACCAAGATCGCGGAAGAGCGTCTGGGCAATGTGAGGACAAGCCAAGCCTTTGCAGGTGAAGTCCAAGAGGCATCGCGCTACAATCGTCAGATCAAGCGCATCTTCAATCTTGGGAAGAGAGAGGCTGTCGTCGCTGCAAGCTTTTACGGTAGCACAGGTTTAATGGGTAACTTGACTATCATTGCTATTCTCTACGTGGGCGGCGGCATGGTCAAGAACGGTGTCATTTCGATTGGCGAGCTTTCGTCCTTCCTCATGTATACCGCATACGCCGGTTCAAGCATGGTGGGCCTATCTGGATTTTACGGCGAGATGATGAAGGGCGTTGGTGCTGCCAGTCGACTCTTCGAACTTCAAGATCGCAACCCTACCATTTCTCCAACCAAGGGCGAGCCTGTCAAGTCAGCACGTGGCCCTATCGAGTTCAAAAACGTCGACTTCAGCTACCCCACTCGACCAGCAGTAACTATCTTCAAAGGTCTCAACTTCAAGATTGAGCAGGGTACTAACGTGGCTATTGTGGCGCCTAGCGGTGCTGGAAAGTCTACAGTAGCTAGTTTGCTGTTACGATTTTATGTCCCAACTGCTGGTACTATCACCATCAACGGAAAGGACATCACTACCTTGAATGCGAAGCAATTGCGACGAAAAATTGGGTTTGTCGGGCAAGAGCCTGTTCTATTCTCAGGCACCATCGCAGAGAACATTGCATATGGTGTTCCGCATGCAACTCGCGCTGAGATTCTTGGTGCGGCACGAAAAGCTAACTGTCAATTCATCAGCGACTTTGTAAGAAGAGTCGTATTTTATCATGTGAGATGTGCTAACTAGTCATAGCCGGATGGACTGGAGACACATGTCGGAGCACGAGGCACCCAGCTCTCTGGAGGGCAGAAACAACGAATAGCCATCGCCCGAGCATTAATCAAAAACCCTGACATTCTCATCCTTGACGAGGCCACGAGTGCCCTAGACGCAGAGTCCGAGACGCTTGTCAACCAAGCGCTCAGCAAACTTTTGATGGAGAAGAACACCACTATTAGCATTGCCCATCGTCTGTCGACCATCAAACGCTCAGATCGCATCATCTGCATCAATTCTAATGGTCAAGTTGCCGAAGAAGGCACATATGCAGAGCTTTCCTCGCGTCCTAACGGAGCATTCAACAAGCTCATGGAATGGCAGATGAGCGGGGGCGAAGTAGAACCCAACAAAAGGAATCCTCGACCAACTGAGGAAGAGGAAATAGAGGAGGACTTGGAGGACTTGGAGGAGGGCGAGTTGGAAGAAGAACCAAGCCGCACCAAGATGTGAATGGCGCCTCAGCGATAACATCACGGCGGATCACAGCAACTATTAGGCGTGAAATCTACACTCTCCCGCAAATGGTCCTCGGATCCGAAGCGTCAAACGTGCAGTACAATCCTTGAATTCCCCTGGCGCCCTCAACAACATACATCTCGACCTAGCGTACATTGCTAGCCCAGGGTATCATCACTGATCTACTTGCACGGTGCAACATTGACGTGGTGGCGTACACACATGCCACCACGTACGACGAGGTGGCCTTGACGCCCCATTTGTAGTACTAATTTCGTGCAGAGGAAACGACTTTGTATATTAAAACCACTCTCAGTAAAAATTTTAGACTAACTAAGGAATACCCTTCATTCTGTTTGAATCCATTTGTGATGATCATGGTGATAAGGACGGGGGATGGTGTTGATGTTTATACAATGCACACCTATATACTTTCGCCCTGCACAGAGTAGAGGTTGGTTAATATCGTTACGGGATATGGGGTATCGAAACTGTTTTATTATGCTTAGCGTTTACATCAATATTCATGCTTGGAAATTTTCACTTTGTCACGCAAGGGCAAGGTCCAGATAACAAAGAACATCCCAAGCTCTATTGTGCTACGGTTTGTCTACTAGTCAAGCCCCTAAAGTCAATTCAATCAATCCCAGCCCAATATTCGACCGGCGCACATTCGCGACCTCCAGCCTCCGATCTACCTGCTTGATCAAATTTCTCCAGTCCTTCTCACTCCTCTGCTTGGCGCCCAACGTGACCATCATGCAAATGTCCACTTGTCTCATATAATTCTCTTCAAACCTTGTAACCACACCGCGATCCGGAAGCACCACATCGTTGATGAGCAGCCGGGTGCCGGGCTTACATCGCTCTAGCGCGGGAACTACTTGTTGAATCAACTTGATCGCGTCGCTGTCGTTGTTGTTGTGTAAAACCTGTCGTAGAAGGAATACCAATGGTTCGGTTTTGGAGTAAACAGGCTGAGGAGTAAAATAATCATATGCCTGGAATGTTATCCGCGAAAATACGTCGCGTTCTTGAGTAAGCGAGACAGGCATGATGTGAGCGGATTTGTCCTGGACTATAAATTGCAGCAATGGAAAAGCCTACGGCCGGTTAGCAATGGGGATTTCAAGAAGACAAGAGCGTAATAATTCACTTACGCGCGCAAGGCCCACGGAGATATGTCCATTTCCACCACCGATATCAACAACGGTCCCCTCGCCCAACGATGCCCAGGGGAATCCATTGTGCAAATCACTGATTTGTCGCTCAACTACACAACATATTAATCAGCGGTTATTCCTCAATCGAGAGATAATTTTTGATAGACTCACACTCTGACCAGCTAACCATCGCATTCGCAAATCGCTGTGCTTGTTGCGGGTGTTGCTCGTAGTACTCATACAACGCAGCACCACCATATCTATGGGAAAATGGCGAATGCTTGGCATCCGAAACCATCGGTGACGCCTGGATCGCAGCAGATGCCGCAGAAGCAGCCGGAAACATGTCGTCCAGGCACATATCGCCTACATCGTAGAACCCGGGGTCTCGTACAAGGAGCGCTGAGCTAGCGGTATGCGTGTACGCTTCCTCATCGCCCTCGCTCTCCACTTCAGCAAAGATGCGACGCGTTGCAAGCAATTTCATTATGCGGCTCGCTCGGTTCACGTCCATTTCTGCGTCTTGGGCAATCTCCTCGATCGTGGCCTTGGGCACGTCATTTGGACCTTTTGCAGTCTTTGAAGCCTTTGAGGGCAATGGGATGCTGTCGAAGAAACGGCGATTAAGCGCAATTTGCATGCATGCAATGTCGTATTGGGAGAAAAAAAGTTGCTGGAGACTGTTCCTGGGTCCATTGACTAGGCGGAGAAGGTCTAGCGCGGCATCGTTTAAAAGCCCACGGAGAGCCTCATATTCCGCTGTTTCTGGCGTTTCTGATGCGTCAGGCGTGAAGTTTGGCGAGGGGAGGGAATGGGCAGCAAGGTACGAGGTTAGTTCTGAAGACAAGGAGGATATGCGCTCGGCTAGTGTGGCGATGGAGACGTCTTTGAGGTCGCCCATTGGTGCTGGATTTTTGAATAGGTGAATTTCTCAAGGTTTGAATGAAGTACTGTGGTGGTCTTGCAAATACGATTATCGGTAGCGCTCTATATAGCTAGCGCGACAAATATCACGTGGCGCAAATTACGACTCAAGAAGCGACATATATATTTGCCAGGAGGCCAGCCAATCATGCATGTTGGGGATCAACGGGGAAGTACACTTAATAACTGGGTATCCGGCATTGCGAAAGCTTATTTGGCCGAGAATTCTACAAATGGATAAGCGCGGGGCTGAATAATTGGGAGTTGCAACTTCTGATGGAAAAAGGAGTCGTTGTGTTACCAACAATCTTGAAAGACCAACTCTAGTGGGAGGGTAGGAACTTGACGATCATACGGTTTAAGGGTACTCCCGTGTTTTGACTGTCCGCATTTGGACTGGCGGGACGAAATTTGTCCCCGGTCAATAATAGATTTAAGTTTGAAGCGACGGACTCTGACATTCTCAATATTAATTGTAACTACAATGATAGCCAAGATCTTATTCAATTCATGTACACTAAGTTCACTAGCGACTTATTCTGAGTTCATATTGACACACCCATGACCACAGCTGCGTGCTTATTATCTTCGCCCTGTCAAGGTGCGTCGTCTGGGAGCTTCTGAGCTTGTGTTTGGGCGTCGCAACAATCTGAGAACCGAGTCAGCATCAACAGTTGGGATGAGATGAAAGGGGGCGGACTTTTCACTATCCGATATGGGACCTTGCCTATCTTTAATCCTTTACCAAGTTCCCGGGCGGTCATCTCGAGTACCTCTTTCACAAGCTCTTCACTATAGAAGCTCTCATTCCAGGTTGCTGAAAGGGTGATTTCGTCGCCCCAACTCCATGGGTTGAATGTTATCATGGGCGTGGCGCTCTCTGGAAAGACCCAGAAATCGGTAACGCGCAATTGAGTTCCAGATACGTTGTTGTCATCGCTGGGATATTCTCTTTTGATAAGAGAGTCCATTTTTCCGAAACTGCTTATAATTGGGGTTTTAGGAAACGGACACCCTGGCAATGAGAATGAAGAGAACAGCCTCGTCATCCTTTGTATGTACGGCTCAGCAAGTTGTAATAAGCTCAACGTTTTTCCGTTCGCTGAACCAGGATCTTTGTAACTTTGGACATCCTGGGAATAGAATGTGTTCAGTTCATAGGCCAGGGTACTGAAACTCTTTGTGGGGACAGTTGCGCCATTTTTCAAGTGCTTTACGACTCCCTCAATACGTAATGGAAGTCCCGAGACATACGACCCAACTGGCTGCAAACAATCTTTGGCACCAGCTACAATCAATGACTTTCGAAGATCCACGGGCGCAAATATGGCATAGGAATCTGCGTCTGGATCCTGAGGGAATTCTGCAGTGGTCCGGATAATCGCTGCGTTTATAGCGCTCGTAACTGACACTGCTTGGTCATGGCAAGCAATGGCTATTTCTTCTGAAATTTTAGTACCCATGCGTATAGCTGCTCGAGCGCAAGTCGTCGGATTTGCTGTGTCAGAGCCTGGAAGTGTAGGAATACCAATGCTTTTGCCTTTAGTCAATGTGTTCATCAGATCATCAGCGTCCTCTGCGTCACTCCTAGAAGATATACTGCGGATATGTTTGTGTATAAGATATTCGAGGCTTGGCGATGCTTGGCTGATTTGCTGCTGCTGAATAGAACTGCTAGGAGCAGCATCAAGCCCATTTTTCACTAGATTTGCCAGTGTAGATAGCAAAACATCGCCCAACATGACTAATCCGAAACCATCAATACGCCAATGTGGGGCCCGAAGGACTATTTGACTTGGATCTGGAAGCCAGTAACATGTAGTAATACTCGGTTTTTGAATGAGTTTGGAGAAAAGTGAATCGACATTGGGGCAGCCAGGCTGTGACGAAAAGGTATCGCGGAAGTTATAGCTGCTGGATGGCTGTTGACTGACCATCAATGGATGGCTACGGCTGGTAGCATCTGGTGAAAATATCTCAGCGCGGATGCTTGGGTACAGTCGTCCAACTTTTTCCCAAGCTCGTGCAATATACTCGTCCCCTTTTACTACGTGCGACGGGAACTGGACCTGGAGGACCACGTGTACGGAGGCATGATCCAGATTAGATGAAGCTCCAAAGGTACTTAGTTGCTCAAAAAAAAGCTCGAGCGTCCCCGCTGGACGACATAAATTGTCAGGATTGTGTATTGGCGTTGTTGGTGGCGTTGATCTTGCAAGTGGAATTGTATGTACCAATTTTTGTCTAGGCCGCCTCAAAGGATTTGTCCATAGCCATTTGTAAACAGTTGAAAAAACTGAAAGTGGACTATACATTCTATAAATTGGACTAGAGAAGCGTTTGTGGTGCATAGAAGTTGGTTGTACGATGAGAGAACAGACCGCGGATTGGGCAAGCCCGCATGTTAAACTAATAAATAATGGAAGTCAAATCAAAATAGTTTCTAAGCCCCAACATCTGGGCTTATCATGCGACGTGACTATCTTTTGATAATTGTATTGAGGCTGAATATTTCATATTTACATCCTTGCGGAAGGGTTAGCTAAGAGCTACGCTTACCTTCCTGCGAAAAAAGTAGATAGGGATGACGACACCCTAGTAGCCCATTAACTGTTCAAACTGAAGCGGGACAGGATGATAGCAGCTCTGGAGATTGTAATATCGAATGGGAGACTTCGATTTACCTGAGCAAAGAAATCCTTGACATTGAGGCTGGGTGCGAAATCTTTGATAGGCTATGAAATCGACGTTGTTGTTTGTAATTCCTAACGTAAGGCTTATTTTTAGGGCGAGCTTAATCTTGCGCTGTGCCTTGTTAGGTCCCGAACTAAGTCCCGGTCTTGTCGGAGTCCGAGGTTTACTGGGGTGACGGTTGATATTACCCGATGAGTGATGGCGATGTGTTGAAGTTCTTCAGATTTGTTCCACATCCCAATTCGCAAGCACGCCCCGCGCTTTCAGCCCACCTGGGCACAGTAACAATAGTTGCGATGACATGCATTCGTGCCCCTCACACGTGATACCGTCAAGACCAACCTTTGTATCAGCGGCGTCCAGCTGCTCGGCTGATAGAAGCATTGAATTTCCATAAGCTTTAGAATTAGAAACTACCGATGACTGCGTCATGGAATATTGTATCGCAATACTAATCTTTCTCATCGGTTACGCACTCTTCACAGCCGTCTGGCGCCTATATTTTGGGCCCTTGAGCCATATTCCAGGCCCACGTCTCGCAGCTCTCACAGGGTTGTAAGTACATAGAGTTAGCTACTTGAGGCTACAATCTTACTATTTGTCACTTAGATACGAAGCTTACTACGATGTATGGCTTGATGGACAGTATACCTTCAAAATAATTGAGCTTCACAAACAGTATGGACCTATCATCCGGATTTCTCCCAGTGAGCTCCATATTTCCGCTCCAGTATGTTGTATGCGCTTCAAACGGACAAATCTCAAGTGAACGATAATAGGATTTCTATGAAATCATCTACGCCAGTTCTTCTCAAATACGGAAGGTTGATAAATATCCCTTGTCTACCAGGTTTATCGGTTTAGACCTGTGTGTCTTTTCCACACTCAAACATGAACTACATCGCCAACGTCGTTCTGCCCTACAACCGTATTTCAGCATGGCAAATGTGAGAAGACTACAGCCAGTCATACAGGAGAGACTACGTGTCATGATTAGGCGTATGAATGAGTTTAAGGATACGGGTGAGGTGCTGAATGCGAGCTACATGCTTTCAGCACTCGGTAATGGTGAGATCGATGATGACAAAATCAAACTGGGGCTGACAAAAACCAAAAAGATATTGTTAATATCTACTCTTTCGCACGATGCGATTATAGACTTGGTAAGGCTTTCATCGAGTCTTGAATGCGGTAGTATCAAGGCTGAAAAACACCAGAGTCCCCAAATTTCGACCCTTCTTCGAGAGACGCAGCTCTCGCTGGCCTTCATTCAATTCATTTTATGAAGTATGTCCCATGGGTCCAGAACTTGATGAAAGCCCTGCCAGAGGCTATGATACAGTGGTTACAGCCAGCGCTAGCTTCGTTTCTCGCACAACAACATACATCACGGGCACAAGTCGAGAGAATCAAAGCAGGCAATAACGAAGAGTGGCGTGAAAAGGATCATCCAACAATTTTCCATGCTATCATGGGCTCAAAACTTTCATCCTGTGAAAAGAGGGTGGAACGCTTATCTGACGATGCCCAAATACTGGTTATGGCCGGAACGCTGACTACAGCGTCAACTCTAGAGTTGATAACGTTTTGGCTGCTTAGCAAACCGGAAATGCTCCAGAAACTCAAGCACGAATTGCGAACGGCAATACCCTCGATCGAAGATTTGGGCACAGTTCCGCTTGCTGCCCTAGAAGCCCTACCTTATTTGACAGCTGTCATCAAAGAGGGCTTACGATTGAGTTACGGCCTCTCGACACGCTCACAAAGAATTGATCCTGATAATCCTATCTTATTTAAAGACAGTGTCACAGGCAAAGAATGGTTGATACCGCCAGGAGTTCCAGTTAGTATGAATAGTGTGCAGCTTCACCGTAATGAGGATACCTTCTTCGACAATCAGAATTTTGTCGCTGAACGTTGGCTTGGAGAAGGTAAGAAGCTGGATCGATATCTTACTTCGTTTTCCAAAGGGACTCGCAATTGCTTGGGTATTAACCTTGCGTATGGGGAGCTCTATCTTACATTAGTTTACATGTGGAGGTTGTGGGGCAGCAAAGGTGCAACACTATGCGACGACATAGGAGTACTCGATTTGTTCCATACCACTCTATCTGATGTCGAAATGAAAGCGGATCATTTCATCCCTACGCCACAAAAGGGATCTAAAGGCGTCCGTATCAAAGCATATAGGACTTGAAATTTGGGACCATGTGGGGGTGTCGGAATGATATTTGGCGTGAAGTTGATCATTTATTTTCACCGACTTCCGAAGACCTTAAACCGCGACCAAGACTTGTGTTGACTCTGAGAATCGACGACGGGGCCCTGAGAATCTCCATTATCGTATATCTTTGGTTCTCAGTAAACACTACTTAAGTAGTATAAGTAATGCCGACTGGTACAGTCACGGGACAAAAGTTTGGTTCGCGAAGCGACGCGTCGATGCGCCCCTCATCAACACCCAACCCCCAAACAACTACCAAAATGCCACAACGCCGTCAATTTGGCCGGGAAATAAGTGGCAATGCAAGAATAGCCACCCGATTAACCCCAGAGCAACGCGAAAGAGTTGGCAGAAGAATTTCGCGTCACCTCTAAATGTATACGCGACACCTTGCGACGATAGTAGCTCCACCACACCATAAAGGACCTACCCCGATCTAGGCGTCCTAAGATACTATCGCAACGCGACAAGCGAGTGCTGTTTCGAATAGCTCGAAAATATCCTAAGATAGAGTATAGGCAGCTCCTTAAAGAAGCCGCCCTTACTAAACAAATATTAGCCAAAACTGCGTATAGAGCACTTAAGAGATATAACCTAAAGAACTTTAGATGTAAGCGTAGACCTAAGATTACTTAATTTACAGCAAGGAGAAGGAAGGCGTAGGAGAGGAAGTAGTAGTATTTTAACTAGAAGAGGAGGACTATGCGCTTCTCTAATAAGTGTTCTGTTTAGAAAGGCTCTAGTGCTAACTAGGAGTAGTGCTTCTACTATCCTTATAAGAAATAGAGGCATAAGATAATAGAGGAGCATAATACGTTACGTCCTCCTGCGTAGATAGTGTAGGGGTTAATCTAGATTAATAGGAGGAGGAGGGTGCAGAAGAGCCTACTAGTAGTTATAGAGAGAGACCTTAATGCCTGCTATAACGGCTACTTAGCTTAGAGTTATATCTAGGTACTAGAGAAAGGCCTCCTCTGTAATTATTAGAGAGGTAATCTGTTCTAGCAAGATAATGCGCGTATACACACTACGCGAGCGACTAGCGACTAGTTGTAGAGGCATTGTATAAACGTCGTTAACTTTCTACCCTACTTACTAGACCTTAACTCTATTGAGCACATATAGTGGGCACTTAAAAGGAAGGTACACAAGCTTTACCTAGAGCTAGCTACAATTAGCAAGTCTACAGAGAACTAGGAGCGACTGTGCAAGGCATTAAAGGAGGCGTAGAAGAAGATCCCTGATTCGTACATCAAGGCGCTTATTCTATCTATACTGCGACGCCTTGCTGCTGTAAGGCGTACGCATAGTTATTAAACAAAATATTAAGTTTTTTACAATAAAATAATACCTCTTTTATGTTACTACGACTTCTGGGTGGCAAGCAATGGTGGGGTACAGAGCTGTGTTGAGATGTTCAAGCCTCGTATTCGGCTGTCGGTGAACCGAACTTTTGTCCTAGCACTGTACCTTGATTCATGCAACCAAAGTCTTCGATATGGCGCCAATAACCATGAAGGCCGCGCAAATTATTCATCTTTTTGCTACTTAATCTTCTCTTTCAAGGTAGTCTCATAAGATATTTCTCTAGTTGATTTTCTTTGTAAGTTAGAGGCGATATTTTGATATGCCACTAGCACTTGATCGTTGTTGAAAAGTCTTTTATAAGGCAAGGGGGGGGGGGGGGGGTTTGGAGTTTTGTCTCATTCGACTACCGATGCTGCGGTGGCATAGCCAATTCTACCTCACTCTCTGCGTTGGCAGAAGGTCTACCGATTAATACCCATCTTTTTTTCCTTGGGTTAAGGTTCGCAAGTGGAATCGAATCTCTTGCCTCATCCGCATTATTGTAAGCAGCTAGCTTTACAGGCACGCTACCAGTCGCGCGAGCATTATCGCCACTACCACCGCTACCTCCAGACCTGACCAGTCGAGAGATAGAACTGCCAGCTTGTTTGGCTAAGTAGACAGACGGCTTAGGAGCAGTGGGTACTGTTAGAACAAGTATTGCAGCGGTCATTTCGAGGAGAATACAGATGCCAGCTTTGGAGAAATTGAAGGTAACGTCGTTTGATTCGGCGTACACAAATGAAAGTACTGTTCTAGCAATAGCTGCGGCAACTGATCTATAATTGTTCAATCAATACCGGGGTAGAAATTATATAGCTTGAATAGGTGCAACTTACATAGCTCCAATGAAGAATACAAACGAGACGCCTATCCGCCTATTCAAAGGCAATCGTAGCCTCCAAATGATGCCCTGCGGAAGCATCAGAATGATGAAGTCTATCACCGCATTGAGGACCCCCGTGACGATAGGTAGTTGCCTTGTATTAACGCAATGGCCTCCGGGGATCGACCTGTCCCACCAGTACTCGCGTGGTTTGCAGGAAACAGCATCAATCATGATGGCGATGAAATACATGAGGACGTTAACAATGGCAACACTGTAACAGATCCACTTGAAACCGACACGTGTCCCGTTTGATGCAAATAGGTTAGTCCATTCGATCAGAATGAGTGGTTTCAAGGCCATCATAACAGCCTCGTAGAAGATAGTCCCGTAGAAACCATTCTAAGCCTTTAGTTAGTTGGTTCGCTCAGATTAGGAGAAAATTGGATGCTCCAAGGGAACTTACGCGATAGAATGGGGCCAGGCCACTAATACGGAAATTCCACATATGAACGAAGTGTCCTGTAGTATGGTTCATCTTGAGCCAGAATGCGCAATGCGCAACGTATACGCCCTACCAACATGTCATAATCAGTACGTTGCATCCATTGAGTAATTTTTACGTGTCAGACAGATTTGGCAGAGAGTGGATGTGAACATACAAACGTCGGGACTAGGAGATCTGTGGACGAGTCAGATATATAGATGATTATCAGACGCCTGAATGGCCAGAATCTAAAGCTGCTTACAGTCTACAAGTCTTGGAAGCTTCAAGAGGACGAATTTTGCGTAGAGCCTGAGGGCAACGAAAATTGTCGTAATAGTAAGACAATAGGTATAAATTGCGATTACGGCATCGTTGTGATTTGGTGGGTTTTCGAGGTTTTGCACAGCACCATCAGGTGCAGGCATAGCAGGACCATTGGGATCAAAATCAGCCATTGCCGTTTTTTACCGAGTACGGTGGCTGAGGCGAAAACGTTCATGGGAAGTTGAGTGAGAGATGAGACCGGGAGAAGTAAGCAAAATTGTTCTCACCACCGAACCCCTGCCAAAGGATTGTCTTTCTCACTCCCGGGCAGTTTTGCCGCTGATAAGCATAGTGATGTGGTGACACAGCATCGCTAGCTGTCAGCTTCGACATTTGACCAATCATGCAACAAAAACCATCGAGGTGGATTCGGTGATCTACAGGGAACTTGCTGCCTTTCCACTGCCTCGGTTGCTTATATTAAGCGATTATGTGAGGTGGCGTAAATGCCATAGTTTTTCTATATCCCCGATCGCCAGCAGCCCTTGTTCTGGAGAAATTGACCTCATCCCTTGTTATCTTCGATGGTACTTGCTTAAACAGCCGCGCAGTGATTGAATACATACTTAGTAGTACCAGAGCTAGAAAGAGCTATAAAATTTTGGTATCTATTACTAGTCAATGTTCGTAGTAGCCAAAGCTTAATCTGCCTCAAAGTGGGGCGGAAACGTGGCTCTAATGTTACACATCATAGTATCCCATCCATACTGGGTGGTGCAGCAAAAACATCGGCAGATGATGACATCATCTTATTTTTAATTTATTGGTGATACAGAAACAGAAGACCCCACATCTGGCGTACGTAATACAGGGATTTCAACACACAAATAGGCACGACTGTTTCCACACCACTCCTTGTGACTGACCGTCCTACTAGTAACTGATTCCAACGTGAATTACCATGGCTGCGCCTTACGAGCTTATCTACTACGTTGGCGTCCCTGGACGGGGAGAACATGTTCGGCTCATTCTCGAAGAAGCTGGAGCTTCGTACACGGATACCCAGTCTCTCCCTATGGACCAATGCCGCGAGGTTGTCACGAAAGCCCTCGATGGCGGGCAAGGAAATCCGCCTTATTATGCTCCTCCTCTTTTCAAGCACGGTGACCTTCTCATCTCCCAGACCAGTAACATCCTCATGTACCTTGGTCCCAAACTCGGACTCTCGGGATCCAAAGAGAATGATGCTTATCGAGTCAATGCACTTGCGCTTACGGCACTAGACGGTTTGAGCAACGAAGTGCACGATTGCCATCACCCGATCGTGGTTGAACTATACTACGAGGATCAGAAAGAAGAAAGTGCGAGACGCAGTAAGGAATGGGTGAAAAACCGCCTTCCTAAACATCTCGGATACTGGGAGAAGGTGTTGAATAGTGAGGAGAGCAACAGAGGTCCATGGCTACTGGGCGAACAGTTCACATATGCCGATTTGGTCTTATTCCAGGCAAGTTCATTTGATTCCTTCCGATTTCCTCACCGGTTCTGGTTATGTGTCGTGCAGGTTGAATGCTTCAGTTGCTAACCGACGCAAACCTGGAATAGTGTCTTGATGGCACTCAATTTGCCTTTCCTAAAGCTATGAACCAAGCCAGAGAATCTGGTAAATACAACCGCGTCTTCCAATTGTACAAGGATGTTAAGGCCCGCCCAAATATAACCGCCTACCTGGGAAGCGACAGGCGGCAAAAGTACGATTGGGGCATTTACCGATACTATCCCGACAACGATGTAGTTGTCGAGTAGTTCTGGCCGTAATTTCCGAAACGAGATTAGGATAGACTAGGAGACGATCCGAATGATGGAAAACAGGTAACGACACCATGGAACTGTGAAATTCATGAACCCAGGTAAATGGCTCTTAATGCAAGGCTGCATTTTATTATTCAATACCACACCCTGCATAATACAGTGGCCCTCGTGTTTCAATGTCCACGTTTGTCATTTATCCCGCCCCTGCATGACTAGAGGTGCAGCTGTGCTGCAGCCTGGTCCCAACGGGCCTTGGCATACCGCCACAGTGGTAATTCATCCAATCCGGGTTCAGTTGGTAACGTGTCCGACTGTGCCTCATGCGTGCAATATCTCTGGATACGCAGTGTACTAAGGCAATCCTGGGTAGAGTACCTCCCTTGAGCTACCCGTTCTGACTCGTAACGTGGTGCGGTCGGCAGCATTGCGGGCGGAATCAAGCACCAACGTCGCGGTGGCTCAAACTGCCCAGGTAGGCCCTAGGTACACTAAAGCGATCACGGCATAATAACTACAGGCTTCCGCGGCTGCAACATGCGTAGTTCTTACACTCTATCTTCAATTTGAGTGCGACACTAAGCCATGTTTGTACCTAAACGGGCTTGATTATGGTGAATAAATCACTTAGAGGCCTAATCAAGCTAGTAAACAGGACTACCAGCCACGTGGAATAGGCATATCACTTTGTTTCCCTCATATAACTCACATCTTAGCCATCCTCGATACTAAAACCCCTCAACTCCAGCCTGAAGAGTCCAAAATGGGGGGCACAGAACAGCCTCAGGGCTTATCACCTGGTCATAGCCATGCCGAAACATCGAATAAATTCCCTGATTACCCTCCTCACTCGATCGCAGTCGTCGGCATGGCTGGGAGATTCCCAGATGCAGATTCGGTTGACGAGCTTTGGGAGCTGATGCTTGAAGGCAAATCAACGGTCAAGCCAGCACCAGTTAGCCGACTTCAACTACCACAGGTTGGGCCTCACGCAGACACAAAATGGTGGGGGAATTTCCTTCGTGATCCAGAGACATTCGATCATCGCTTTTTCAAGAAGTCGTCCCGCGAGGCGATTGCATGGGACCCACAGCAGAGGATCCTACTTGAGGTTGTTTACGAGGCATTAGAGTCAGCGGGTCACCTAGGAGTATCTTCGGCTACCGAGACAGACGATTATGGCTGCTACATCGGAGCCGCCATGAACAATTATTATGATAATATGTCATGCCATCCACCTACCGCCTATGCGACCGTCGGGACTTCACGGCCTTTTTTGAGTGGCGCAATGAGTCATTATTTTGGGTGGACGGGGCCAGCCTTGACAATTGATACTGCCTGTTCATCATCACTTGTTGCCATTAATACGGCATGCAGAGCCATATGGTCGGGGGAGTGTTCTCGCGCTATCGCTGGTGGCACTAACATCATCTCCAGTCCATTTGACTACCAGAATCTACATGCAGCAGGATTTCTGAGCCCAAGTGGGCAATGTAAACCTTTCGACACTGCTGCCGATGGCTATTGCCGAGGAGAAGGTGTAGCGGTGGTGGTACTCAAGAAATTGACTGATGCCATTGAAGAAAACAACAATATCCTAGGTGTTATTGTTGGGTCAGCAGTAAATCAAAATCATAACTTCAGTCACATCACAGTTCCGCACTCAGGTTCTCAGGTTGACCTATATCAAAAAGTAATGAAGCTCGGCAACATTGAACCAGAATCGGTGTCCTATGTAGAGGCACACGGGACAGGTACCGGTGTTGGTGATCCAGTCGAGGCGCGAAGTATCCGCGATGCATTCGGTGGGCCTCAGAGGAGTTCTCTGCTACACTTCGGCTCCATAAAGGGAAACATTGGTCACACAGAATCTACGGCCGGCGTCTCCGGGCTGATAAAGATCCTTCTTATGATGAAACATGGGATAATTCCGAGACAGGCCAGTTACACTGCGCTAAACTCTAAAATCCCAGATTTCAGCCAAGACCATATGGCGATAAATACAACCAACTTGCCTTGGAATCCTTCTACTCGATTCGCATTTGTCAATAGTTATGGGGCAGCTGGCAGCAACTCAGCCATATTGGTTCGAGAGAAGCCGTCCTTGGGTGCCAGGGTGGTGCCTGAAAAGCTTACAAGATATCCTCTGTTCATCTCAGCTGGGTCTACTGAAAGTCTCTCTATGTACTGTAAGAAGTTGCTCGAGTGGTTGAGAAGATCTAACAAAAAGTTTGAGTATGGCAGTCTACTAGCATCGCTAACATTCAATCTTGCGGATCGAGCCAACCACGAACTAGCACACATTGTTTCTACGTCCGTATCTAGCATCCAGGATGTTGAGATGAGTCTGGAGGCTGCATCTTGCGGGTCTGGCATTACCACAACCGATAGCCCTAAGCCTGTCGTCCTCGTATTTGGAGGACAAGAAAGTGACTTCATCGGTCTGTCTCAGGAGCTATATCGATCCTCCCAAGTGTTTCGCGGTCATCTAGATCGCTGCGACCAATATTTGGTTTCGAAAGGGCTAGAAAGCCTCTACCCAACCATATTCACATCGGAGCCTATCAAAAACCTGACAACCTTACATTCTGCTCTTTTTGCCGTGCAGTATGCCTCAGCAAAAGCATGGATTGACTCTGGGCTAAAAGTCAATGCAGTAGTTGGACACAGTTTTGGCCAGCTGACTGCGTTCTGTATTGCCGGCTCGCTTTCCTTACCTGATGCGTTGACGTTGGTAGTTGAGAGGTCATCACTAATGCAGAAGCACTGGGGCCCCGAACAAGGTTCTATGATCGCGTTACAAGCAGATCGACGAACTGTAGACCAAGTTCTGGACTACATGAAAGTTCACAGTAGCGACTTCTACGCAGAGATTGCCTGCTACAACGGCCCCAAAAGCCATGTTATAGTAGGCACTAATAGCGCTATTGAGTCCCTGGGACGGCATATTAACAGTCTTCCTGATCCAATCCGAAGCAAGAAACTCAATGTTACGCATGGTTTCCATTCAAGGTTTACTGAGCCCATGCTACCTCATCTCACAACTCTAGGGCGAAAATTAAATTGGAGGCATCCTGAGCTGCATCTCGAGATCTGTGATGATGGAAGTAGAGTTGCTGAGCCTGACTTCTCAATTGTCGCAGAACATACGCGGTCCCCGGTCTTCTTCCAACAGGCGGTGGAGAAACTCAACAAACAGTTCTCCCAAATTACCTGGATTGAAGCTGGCCGTGGGTCGTCAGTGATGCAACTTGTAAAAGGATCAGTGCAGGATTCACAGGGCCACATATTTTTATCTCCACAGCTCGCCTCTTCAGAAGCGACAGACTCTCTCCTTAATGCATCTATCGGCTTATGGAGAGCTGGATACGCAGTACAATTCTGGCCGTTTCACCGAAGTGAAAAGCTGGGTTATGAGCATATGAGTCTACCTTCATATCAATTTGAGAAGACAAAACATTGGCTCCCATTCATAGGCAGAGGAACTAGTAAGGAGATTGAAAGCGAGGTAAATGAAACGGCGACACACGAACTGATCTCTTTTCTAAGCTTCAAGGACACATCGGAGACAGAAGCCACATTCAGGATTGATCCCCTCTCTGATCGCTTCAAGGCTATGTTAGGAGGTCACGTCATGGCTGGCCAGATGCTTGCTCCAGCATCTTTGTATCTGGAGCTTGTCACTCGTGCAGCATTGTTCCTTCAACAGGACACCGAAGCCAAGGAATACGTTCCAACAGTGGACAACTTGCGCATGAAATCTCCCATCGGCCGTAATACCTCAATGGAAATATTGCTTATATTAAAGCGTTCAGGAAACACGAGTCATTCATGGTCGTTCTCTATCACAACCAAGAGCAGCACACTTCCCAAAGCGCAGCCCTACGAACACTCAACCGGTGAAGTGACACTTAAAAAGAGAAACAATGCGCATGCAGCCCAAGAATTTCGGCGATATGAGTCGCTGACAGGTTATCGCCGGCACAAGGCGATATTTGATCACCCTGATGCTGAGAAAATGCAGGGCAACCACATCTACCGTGCTTTCAGCACTGTAGTTAATTATAGTTCGGCTTTTCATGGCATCAAGAAAGTGGCTTGCGTGGGGAATGAAGCTGCAGGGACGGTAGTTCTTACGCCAGATATATCGGCACCTCCGGATCAGCGTCTTTGTGACACTCCCATGACGGATAGCTTTATGCAATACGCTGGATTCCTGGTCAATTACTTCAACAATCCGAATCTTGAGGATGTGTTTGTCTGTGGAGAAATCGAACACATTGAGATGGGCGGAGGATTCAGTCCGGACGCGAAAGAGTGGATCATTTACTCCAATATGAGTGAGGGCGGTGATTGTGATGCGTCTTCAGATGTGTACATTTTCGAAGCCGGGAGTAGGAATATGGTCATGGCCACGTTTGGTATCCGCTTCACAAAGATGTCAAAGGCTTTACTGCAAAACATACTGAAGAATGTCAATCAATCAGGGCCCTCCAGCACGAAGTCCACGAAGCGAGTCTCTCAAGCGACTGAAAAGCCGGGTTTTCATGCGCAAAACGCCCAGTCTTTTTCGACTACCAAGTCCTCAAGCAACCAAAGTGAGCTTCTCCAGATTTTGTCCAATATTACGGACTTTCCGCTCGACGAGATCAAGCTTGACTCTACTTTGGATGAGCTTGGTATTGATTCCCTCATGGCGACCGAAGTGCTCAACGATGTTCGAAAAACCTTGGGTCTTACTGTAGACCTAGCGAGCTTTTTATTCTTCCCTAACATCCAGGCGTTTGTGAACCATGTTGATGATATCTTAAGTGTTAGCAGTGAAGACTGTGGTATTTACACACCGCCATCAATGGGAACAGATCAGGACCAAGAAGATTTTAGTGATCTCAAGGAAAGCAGCGTCGAGAAGCTGGAGCCTCAGACCCATGTTACCAGACCTGACATCATTTCCGCAGTAGGGGATTTCAAAGATACCAGGCTTCGGTACGACCCGATTGCTAGGGAGACCCAAGCTGTTGGTTTTTGGTCTGAAGTTTACCCGCAACAGGCTAGGCTTGTGCTCGCCTATGTGGTAGAAGCGTTCACCAAAATCGGGTGCGATTTGACCAAACTTCAGCCTGGTGATCGTGTTCCTCAGGTCAAGGTACTTGAAAGACATACGAAACTTGCGCATCAACTCTACCGCGCACTTGAGGATGGGAAACTGATCTCATCCACGAACCGCGGTTTCATTCGGAGTAGCGTCCCTGTTGATAAGACGCCTGCTGAGTCTGTTTATCGGCAACTCATTGGTCTTCACCCACTGCACAACGATATATACAAATTGATCAGGACAGTAGGGTCTCGCATGGCTGAATGCCTATCTGGTGAAGAAGATGGCCTGCAAATAGTCTTTGGTGATAAGGAGACGAAGAAGTCGCTGGAAGCTATGTACGAGTTCTGGCCCCTGTTCCGGGCCGCCACCCTCTGGCTCGGTGAATTCTTATCCAAGGCTTTCAAGAATGCAATTGGCAGTGGAAAGTTCCGCATTCTAGAAGTAGGTGCTGGCACCGGTGGTACTACCCGATACATTGTCAACCACCTCAGAAGTCAAGGCATTCCCTTTGAGTATGTTTTCACTGACATCTCATCCTCGCTTGTGGCGGCCGCAAGAAAGAAGTTCAAGGATGAGGATGGCATGTCGTTTGAGATTCTAGACATTGAAAAGCCTGTCGGTGCCGAACAGGAGAACGCGTACCACTGCATAATCGCGACCAATTGCATCCATGCGACGAGGAATCTCGAAACCTCTCTTTCTCACCTCCGGAAGATGCTCCGAGAAGACGGGGCACTGACGCTGATCGAAATCACGAAACATATGTTCTGGCTTGACATTGTCGTCGGGCTTTTCGAAGGCTGGTGGTTATTTGAAGACGGGCGCTCGCATGCTCTGGTAGACGAAGAATACTGGAGGCGGGTGGTGAAAAAATCCGGCTTCAATCAGGTCCTGTGGTCGGATGGTGCCACGCCGGAGTCCAAGACAGTGCGTGTCATTGGCGCATTCCCACGTGAAGAGGCAACTCGCCTGGAAGGTGCGCCGCAACCTAAAAAGACCGTGAACGCTACAGTGGAGACAGCCGTGTACAAGACGATAGAGGGTCAAGATATCCATGCTGATATCTACTACCCCGTTCAGGACGACTTTGCCGACAAGAAGATCCCTGTCGGTAAGTACTCCAATTTAACCTAGTTACCTAATTTGCATACACAACTAACTACTCATAGCATTGATGATCCACGGTGGAAGTCATGTAATATTTTCGCGCAAAGACATTCGGCCGGCTCAGACACGCCTCCTGCTCGAGAAGGGGTTTCTACCAGTCAGCTTAGATCACCGACTTTGCCCTGAGGTGAGCCTTTTAGAAGGCCCAATGGTAGACATTTGCGACGCCCTTTATTGGGCCCGCAATAAATTGCCGCACATCGATCATGGCCGACCAGGGTTGCAAATTGACGGCAGTAGGGTTGTGGTGGTTGGATGGTCGTCCGGTGGACAGCTCGCCATGTCGCTTGCATGGACTGCTCCTCAAAGAGGTCTGCAGCCCCCGGAAGCTATCCTTGCACTCTACTGCCCCACAAATTATGATGACGAGTGGTGGAGACACCCAATCCAGCCCATTGGTGCCGAAGACAAAGGCTACAAATACGACATACTCGAAGCGATTCAAGACAAGCCCATCACCAATTACGGCGCCGTAGGCGCATGGGAGCCACTTTCGGATCCACGCATCCTAACTGACCCCCGATGTCGCATCGTCCTTCACATCAACTGGAAAGCGCAAACGCTTCCCATAATTCTTGGTGGACTACCCAGTAGAAGAAATGCTAGTCGATACCCTGATGTCCAAGATTGGAACGCGCTTCCGCAGCCCAGCCTAGAAAAGATCGAGGCTGCCAGTGCTCTGGCACAGATTCGCAAAGGCAACTACCGAACGCCAACCTTTTTGATACATGGCACAGCTGATGACCTGGTTCCATGGAAACAGAGCCAGGACACGTACAAGGCGATGGCCGAAAAGAACGTTGAGTCGGAGTTGGTGTTGATTGAAGGTGCTCCGCATATTTGTGATCTTAGCAGCGACCCGGATTCGGAGGGATGGAAAGCCGTGGCGCGAGGATACAACTTCCTTGCTTCACATGTATTTGGAAAGTCCGACAATTAGTTGCGCATGCAAGCTTGGATTGGATGATTTGGGGCCGATGTCTGGTCAGCTCTTTGGCCAACAAAGATATAGGTGTCTCAGCCTCCGGATTAGCATATTCGGGAGAGTAAAGATTGAAGAGACCCAGCATATAACCCCCAAAGAATGATGAGATACGGGGATAAGTTTTGGTTCACCGGCACTGGGTAAGTATCCCAAACGGTAAATCAATTCTATGATAGCCTAGATTTATGACATGGTATTCACGACTACTGTACAGAAGAGGATATCGCTAGCCTCGGATGATTTTGAACAGAAATGTAGAATTATAATGTAGCTGAATTCAAAGTTAATATAATTTCGGAAAAGAGACTTAGCTTCCTTTTTTAACTAAATTAGCCGTTACATACGGTTTTTTTGTTGACTTTCTACTTGCCAATATCCCCATTGTAGCGCTGTTGCATCTTACTATTCTGAGACTGGTTTCGTTATATCTTAGCATAGCCACCATTCTGGTTTTTTTTTTTTTTTTTTTTTTCGAGAGGTAGATTTCAACAGCAAGGTTCTAGGGTACATTCCTCCGTGCGGCATTCTTCCTCTTCGAGTAATTGTTCTTATAGACGCTACTAGGACTGTAGATCGAATAATGCCCTCAACTCCGAGATATTCAAGTTCGTACCCAACTCCTGTTGAAGAAAAATAATTTAAGCATATATAAGTACGTTGTATACATGCTACTGCCTCGTATTTCACGTTCCGGAGACCTGAACGCTCAGATGGCAGGAGGATATGGTATCCAAAAGAATTAAAAATTTTACTCGGGACACAACTTCACACCCTTGTCCCAAATAATGCAAGGCATAGGCCATTGTCGGGAAACATGGAATTTTGGGTGCGAGCCAATATATATACGTTGTAGGTAGTTTGTAGTATGGCAACTATTGCACGTGACATGTATCGTTCACTGGCAACCTTTGAAGTAGCTTCTTCATAGGTACATAAAGCGAGGGTTTATTCGCATAATTTCTGAAAATGGCCAGCTAAATGTAGTGTGCTTACGCCTCTTGCATCCAATCACGCTATTTGGGTGAACAATGCGTTTCCACCACGACGACAAACGGGCGTGTTGCTCTAACATAACACACATCTCTCGCACAGACCACACACTATTGCCTCGCTCAATAAGACAGGCTTGGCAGGTTGCTCCACTAGTCTTGAACATTTTATTGTCATTACGCCTGTCTCTCGCTCACTCATATACACTCTCTCACGCTTTCAACTCTGGACATCCACGCTGCCCACCGTTCCAGTGGGTAGTTGTCAAGATGCCCTCCAGCACCTTGGACCTTTCGAGGTTCTTCGATCCCGCACTTTGTGCCAACAACAAGCAAGAGAACCATGGCACAGCCAAAACGATTCATCAAAATGAAACCTTCGCTTGCAGTGGTTGCTACTTGGTCCACGTAGGATGTTCCTTGCTTCTCCTACCACTACTACTCATGACCGCTGACTTTGCTCTAGTACTGTTCAAAGGACTGCCAAAAAGCTGACAGGAAGTACCACAAAGCATCATGCAACTCTGTCTTGATGAAAGAAACATGGGTTCCTCAGTGGGTCTCCGATGGTCGCGAACCCGCCTTCATAGGCGGCGGCGTTGCCCTCTCCCAGTTCGGCATGAATAAATATCTCTGGGGAAACATGCCAGCTTTGGATATCTTAAAGATTAAGGATAACGAAGGTGAGGTTAAAATCGCTAACCAAGATTTGGCGCTACTGTTTGCCGCCTCTGGAGATCTTCGTAATGTTGTCAAGTCCGTCGTGGGCCTTCCAGAGATCTACAAGGGCGAATGCCGCGTCGTGTTGAACGACATGGAGTTTACTATCGTGGCGCGAAACGCAATCATGTTGATGGTGGCTCTGCAATTCGACACGAAGACGGCTGTGCCTATGATCATTCATCTCTGGTATTCGGCTGCACTGCCTTATGCTATGGCCCAAGCGCTTCAGTCTACGATACTAGTTATGATCGAAGATGTATGCAACAAGATCAAAGACAAACCTGCCGGGTCTTTACAGGGGAAGACGTTTGTTATCAACGGCTGCATGTTACGCCTTGTGCTTGCGAAAGAGAAGTGGTTCAAACTTCCTGCATACTTTACCGTACCAAATGCACTCACACTGGAGAAGTCACAGGAGCTTCGTCGCAGAGTTACTCTGGCGCCAGAGAGAGTCGACTATCGTCATAGGGCTATGTTGCAGTGGCCACGCGCTCTGCGCGAGGTCGATGCGAATTTTCGTCAGGATGGTGTATTCCTGCCCTATGGCTGTTCGACCGAGGCTTTTGACACCCCAAATCCGTGAGTAAAGCCCGCCTGCCCAGTTCAGAGATGAGAGTATGGCTAATTGAGATGTAGGACGCTCTTTCAAAACGGCCAGTGGCCCATGCAAGATAGCGCGTCTCCTCGTGATGGCTGGGACCACCATGAGTACATAAAAAAGCCACTTCTGGCCAAATCAGATCAGCACGGTGCCCTTTTCTTCTACTTACGCGATCTGCTGGTTAAATTCTGCGTTCGCCTGCGCAGCTTCAAGATATCTTTCCAGATGTTCTGCACGGATGCACAGTACCTAGGAAAGCACGTTGGAGGTTTGAAGTTTGACCGTATCGAGGTTTGTTTTAACATATGTCCTGCTTTCGGCAATCCTTTGCTAACGGCTCTCAAGATTGCAAACATTTGTGACCCCGGTTATCTTGGACCAGATATCTCGGTGAAACTGTTTGAGCCGCTGCTCAAATCTAGGTCTGAAAACCCAAAGGCGACGCTCATTATGCTCTTCCTCAATGCTGCTCCCCTCGCAGAGCGCATCTACCAGGGGTCCGACAAATGGAGATCTGATATGAATCTTGCTATGAAACGTCTCCAAAAATATGTTCGTGCCGACCCAACGACGCTGCTTCAGAGCCAACAAACTACTGGACATCCGTACTTCGTGCGCGCCCTGAGCAGTGCCGGAATGCTGAAGAATTGGGATCTCTGGTTCGACATATTCGCAAACGAGTGTAAATTAGACGATTTTGCGAAAATGCGTCAAGTGAAGATCAAGAGCAAGCACACAATCGTGGGTCGTTGGCCTTGCAGGGTTGGATGCCGCGCTACACAGCAGGAGTTCGATGTTTTATGCGCCAGCAGCACTACCGGCTGTGAGCGTTACGTGGAAGTCGAAAGGCAGGACGATGTACTTGACGGGTAGTTGTGCATGGCTCTTTGGATCTTCATTGTGGTGTTGAAGCACACGGTATTGGTGAACTTGGCCGAACCGCAAGACCTGACAGTAGTCTAATTTTGAGTAACCTAAACGGCTGTAGAAATGAATTGAGAGATACTAGATATTCTGTCCTAGCTCCCCCACAGCACTCACTTTACCAGCAACTCTCATTGTCTTTCACCATGTTAGGGCCAGTTCCTAGCACTCCTGCCCTATTCATAGCGACCTGGAAAGGTGATCCGAGGTCTCCAAGTATTGTTCAACTGCCGCTTATCGGGTGGCCTATTTCTAATATTACGTTTGACTAAGAGGGTTGGTTGTGCTATTGGCCAGCCGCGGTTGATGCAGGAAGAGGCTTTTTCCCCCAAGTCAAGGGGGGTGTCGGGGCAGATTTTGGTGGCGAACTCTAGTTCGACGGAGGGGCGTGGTAGAGCCGAGTGGGGCCACTACAGCTTCTTGCAAAACCGGCCTCACCCTTTAGGATAGCCCTGCTTACCTCTAACGAATCATCGATCACGCAGCCATCACAGTCCTAAGTAGGCTAGTCCTCGCTAACTAAACGGCTGGCCTCTGTGTCTAGCTTGTATTACTGCATGCGTAACGTTCAATAATACAGTATTACATACAACTATCTCATGCCTTGTCAAATTAGCGGCGCATTCCCTAATTACGCCGCCAAGTCAGCATCTAGTTGCTCTGCTTCCCATTGAGCTAAATTAGATAAGAATATTCTAGAGTTAGGATGATTGGGTTTTAAGACATGCTGGCAGAGCTGCACACACTCCCTCATAAGATGTATAGCTTCGGCAGTCCTACCCTGTCCTGTCCAGGTATAAGCAAGATTGTTCATACTCAATAGTGTATCAGGATGGTCCGCTCCCAGTTTCTTCTTGCTCGTCTCCATCACTTGCACCTCCAGCTCTTCCGCTGCATCCCACCGCCCTTGATTCCGGTAAGTCGACGCCAGATTGGCCATGCTGGTTAGCGTGGAAGGATGGTCCGCTCCCAGCTTCTTCTTGCTCGTCTCCATCACTTGCACCTCCAGCTCTTCCGCTGCATCCCACCGCCCTTGATTCCAAAGAGTCGACGCCAGATTGGCCATGCTGGTCAGCGTAGAAGGATGGTCCGCTCCCAGCTTCTTCTTGCTCGTCTCCATCACTTGCACTTCCAGCTCTTCAGCAGCACCCCATTGGCCTCCAAGTTTGTATGCCAATCCCACCATTCCCATACTCCACAGCATGTCCTCGTGCTCTCTGCCTAGCACCCTCTTCCGCGCTTTCATTGACTTTACAGCTAGTGTTACAGCGTCAGCAACGTTGCCCATCCTCTCGGCATACCATGCCGCACGATAGAGCAACGTGGCCCATTCTGCTAACGACTCCTCCTCTTCCGGCTGCTGCCCTATAGCCGACTTAGCGTGCGCGAAAAGTGCCTGACATGCTGTCCAGTTCTCGTACTCTCCTGTCGGAAACGCTGCACAGAGGTTGCTGATGAACTGCTGCCTCCACCGCCCGAGCTTGCCGCTCGAGTCAAGCCACTTCCGTGTTGCTAATTGCACTAGTGCGTGCATCTCAAAGCTCGTGCCCTTAGTGTCGACAGAAATGAAGTAGAAGTTACGTAGTGTTACTACGTCCTGTTCAAACTCCTCGTCTGTGCTTAATTGTGATGTACTATCTTCTTCGTCGCTATCCCAGTCATCGCCACCGCGCTCCTTCTGACTCCCTGGAGCGTCTCCTTGCTCCGTTCGACTCCGAAGTAGGGTCTCTGGAATCCCCTGCCGGTCAAAGAAGCTCATCAGCGAGAGCAGGTCTGCCGCTGACTGCCGTGTCTGTTGTATATACTCGAACGAGATCTGCCACGTGACGATAATCGAGTTCTTCGCCTCCCAGTCTCGCCGGAGCTGGCCGTTATCATAGGTAAGAAGGCTTGACCGCTTACGCTCGCTCTTCTGGAACTCCTCGAGATACTTCGCCACTGGACATCGGGGTGCTCTCTGCAAGATGTATGCTGCTGCTTGAACGACAGCAAGTGGCATGTACTCGAGCGCTGCTGCAAGTTCAGCCAGGTCGCTGCCGTCCTGTTGCGCTCCCAGCTTCTTCTCAAAGAGCGCTAGCGCCTGCAACTTGTCCATTGGCTCTACAGCAACAACATCGCGCTGCTCGACTAGCTTCAGCGCCGCTTCCTTGTTCCGCGTTGTTATAAGGATCGACCCACGCTCGCAGTGGGGGAGGTACTCGCGCAGCGGTCTGGAAGCGGTTCTCGAATCGTCAGCAGGCTGTCCTTGGCCGCTAGCTGGGATGTGAAGAAGAAAGCGCGCATCGTCCACGTTGTCGAGGATAAGTAGCCACCGCTCCTTACTGTTACACAGCCAGTCATGCACCAGCTTGAAGATGTTAGCCTGCGGGTCCCACCGCTCCGCGATCTTGACGCGGTCGGCGATGTCACGGAAGCTCTGCTCAAACCGGGCGGCATTGCTGGCGTGCACCCAGAACACCCACGTCTCGGGTGACTGCTCGCGCATACGATAGGCATGCTCGATGGCAAGCTGCGACTTGCTTCTTTAAAGTTAGCGTGAGCTGCCGTTGATCGGGTTGTAAGCTAATCACCCTACGCCGCCTAGGCCGACGAGCGCAGCCCGCGAGTTCGGCGCAGCGCATCTTTGGTAGACCTGGTCGAGTGTCGTCCCTCGCTCGACAAAGTCAGCGTCGCGGGCGAACGGTATCACAACCGATGGGCGTGGTGGAGTCTCTAGTCGTTCTGAGGCGAGGCTCTGGTTAGTGCTCGCTTGGACCCCGCCGCCTTCGGGCGGTCTCGCAACTCACCAGGTGGGAGATGGAACGTAGCGTTCACCGGGCCGTTGACGATGCCCGCTTGCAAGCTGGCGTTTGCGTCGCCAAAAGAGATCGCAGAGGCCATGATAGTAGCAACATCAAAGGATGCATCGGCGGTGGTTCTTGCGGATGAAGCGCCAGCTGAGGCTCAGCCAGGGCTCAGCCTGGCGTTCGTCCAGCTGGCGTGCAGGTCTCTTCCCGACCACCCAGCCTTTCTCTCCACCCTAACAACATCACCACTACTGGCTGTGCCGAGTCTGCGGTCTACAAGATATGGCGCCAAACCTCGCGGTTTCACAGCGCCAGATGATTCACGATATGATTATAAGTAACGAGTTCTGATTGTCAAACGTCGCGCCGGTCACTGTGGTTGAACTGCCCCGGTTCTTTGCGGCGGCTTTGGCAATAGCTTCTTCCTGCGCCTTCGACAACAGCTCAGCTAGCAGTCTGCATGATGCATCCAACGCTTCACGTTCTTCCAATTGTTGCAATGCCTCAGCTTTGCCTTCTAAGCTGGAGGTGCAAGTGATGGAGACGAGCAAAGAAGAAGCTGGGAGCAGACCATCCTGACACCCTGATGAGCATGAACAATCTTGCTATTATCTAGAAAGAACAGGATCGGACTGCTGAAGCTATACATCTTATGAGGGAGCATGCATAGCTCTGCCAGCATGTCTTGAAACTTAACCATCCTAACTATTTATCTTACTCAGCTACTTTAAACTCGATAGGAGGCAGAGCAACTAGATGCGGATTTAATGTTATATAGTGGCGCAATTAAGGAATGCGTTGCTGAGGGTAGGCGAGGCATAAGATAGTTGTATATAATACTGTATTATCGAGCATTACGTATGTAACAATACAAGGTAGATACGTACGCCAGTGCGTAAAGGGTGAGGCCGGTTTTGCAAGAGGCTGTAAGAAGCCGTTGACGGATTGAAAGCAGCCAGAGATGTCTGGGCTAACAGTGGCTGGCATAGTCTTCAAGGTAGTTGTTAGTACAGCTGGAGGAATTCAAGGTGCCTGGCATTGATAGCAGGAGAGCCATGCTCCCATTTCCAATTGATCGAGAGACGGGCATTCGGGATTTTGTCGGCCAAGATATGCGGGTCTCGGGCGGCTAGCTGGCTAACAAGCCATGGAGATAACTAGCCAAGCGGACGCTGACAAAGAACGGCGAAGACGAAAGGCAATGCATGCGGGGAGGCAGATGCCGCGATGCTTATCAGATGAGATGCAGCATTATCCGAGACGGCGAAGCGCGCACGTGCCACAGTGGGCAGGCCGAGAGCGCGCCATCATGTGCTGAGGGCGGCCGCAACGGAGGCCCAGAAGCGAACAGGATAGACAGGCGGTGAAATGGGCGTCTAAGTGCACAGGATGATGGTCAGGAGATGCAATGAGAATAGGAGCGAGTGCGCGGGCTCCTAAAGTCACAGCCCGGCAGCAGGCGCCCGGCACTGGCGATCGGATGGATCAGGGTAGCTCGTCCAGGAGCAGCGGTCATCGGCTTCGTTTGCCAACCTGCCAACTTACTGCTCCTCGTTTGCCCTCACGACTATTATTACACCTGCCACCGTGTCTAGCCCCTGAATTGGCCATCCACGGTGCATCCACATCGCGCCCTCAGTCGAGCCAGGTGGCCATCGGCCTTGCTGGAGAGCGGTATGTCACCCCACGATCTGATAAGACGCACAACCCCCATTAGATCAGATAAACATGGGCGTCTCGGCCCTGCAGCCGCTTGCTCAGCAGCGGAACTTGTGGGCAGGCGATGACATTATTCACGTCATACCGCTGTTGGGCATCACAATTTGCTTTGCCTTGCCTGCTTCTGAGTAAGGAGCTGCTAACCATCATGGCTCGCGCTATTAGTCTCCGCTGTCGCCCATTCACGCCGGCCGCGCTTCTTTTGCGTGCATTTTCCCTCGCCTCCACCTGAACACCTCCGCTGCATGGCCTCGCCCTCCAAGCCGACCATGGCCAGCCACAACATCCCCACCACGGCGGCTTCGCACCCTCACGATCCCATTCCAGCAGAGCCACGTGACCTCCCCCGGCTGTCGCTGCAGCCCTCGACGTGCTCGCAGGGCCAGCCGCAGCCGCAGCACCTGTCGCCCAAGTCGTCCGGCGAATCTGTGCTGTGGAGCACCAACAGCACCGACGGCTCGGAGGCCCCCAATACGCCGCTGACTGAGCCAGACCATGCTGTCGACGAGGTCATTGACAAGCTGCAGGACCTGCCTGCCGCCGCTGTCTCCCTCTCCGACCAGCACCAGCAGCAGCGGCCTCGGCGCGCCTCCACCACGCTCATTTCAGACAACCCGACCGACATCAGACGCATCCTCGGCGACGGCGAGACGGCCACCAAGCTCATCAGCCAATGCTGCGGCGGCGGCTGTTGCTTGCTCAAGACGTTGGCCCCCGACGCCGCCTCGCCCTCGTCTGTGCCTGTCGTCGTTCCGGACAATGTCGCCTTCCGCAGCCTCAATTTGCAGTTGGGCCCGCTCGCCCTCGACAGCGGGCTCACCGATACGGCCCCGCTGCCGCCCGTCACCATGTCCTTCGAGCCCCTCCCCAAAGGCAGCCGCCATGTCTCCGAGGTGCACAAGTCGCCGCCCAAATTTGTCCAGCCCCACCCACCCTACAACGTCTATTCTGCCCCGCTGTACCACGCCCGCGAGCTGACCAAGGCCGGTGCCGAGAAGCGGACCGTGCACTTTGACATTGATGTCACCGACTACCCGGACGAGGGCGGCGTTGATTTCAAGGTTGGTGGCGCCATTGGCATCTGCCCGCCCAACTCGCAGGAGATTGTGGACGAGGTGTTTGATGTCCTCTGCATCCCCAAGTTTGTCCGCGACAAGCCCGTCACCCTCAAGACCACAACGGGGAGATGGCCCACCATCTGGGGCGACGACCAGGCGCGCGAGCTGGTCACTACACGGCGCGAGCTCTTGACCTGGTGTGTTGATGTTCAATCTAATCCGCCGACCAAGAACCTGCTCCGCGTCATGGCCGAGTACGCAGACGCACCTAGTGAGAAGAAGATACTCACCTATCTCTGCTCTGCTCAGGGACAGGCTGCTTTCTGCGACCTGCGCACCACCTCCCACCTTACTGTCTCCCAGCTCCTGCACGCCTTCCCGTCCTCGAAGCCGCCGCTGCCCGCCCTCCTCTCCGTGCTTACCCAGTTGATGCCACGCTTCTACTCGCTTTCTAACGATCCTCATATCTCCTCCGCTCGCCCCGGCCTCCCAGGCAGCCGTCGCCTCATCGAAATGGCCGTGACTATCCACGAGACACCAAATTGGCATCCCGATCGCCCTCAACGGACCGGCGTAGGCAGTGGCTTCATGGAGCGTATAGCCCATACTTTTATCAAAGCCGAGAAAGAGGGTGTTGACCCCAGCAGCACACTCGACCTCCGCATCCCCATGTTCAGAGGCCTCATGGCCAATCCCCTGTCGAAGCGGTTTGGCGGCGAAGGCCCTATGGTCCTCATTGGCGCCGGTGTCGGCATGGCCCCCTTCCGTGGCTTCATCCTCAACCGACTCAAGAACGCCAACTGCGCTAATAAAATCTGGCTCATCCAAGGCGTCCGCGACTCCATGCTAGACGAGCTCTACTCAGGTGAACTAGGTGACCACGAGCGCGAGATCAAAAAGGTTGTTCAGAGCCGTAAAGTGAAAACCCCTGGCGAATCAAGTGAAGTCAAGTACGTCCAAGATGAAGTGCGTGTCCAAGCCGACATCGTCTGGTTCGTCATCAACGCCCTCGACGGCCGCATTTTCGTCTGTGGCAGTAGCAGGGGCATGGGCGAAGGCGTAGAAGAATCCCTTATGGAAGTCGCCATGCAAAAGGGCGGAATCAGTCGCGCTCAAGCGGAAGAATTCTGGGCAAGAAAGAAGGAGGATGGGCAATACATCGCCGTAAGCTTCCCCCATTTCATCATCATCATCATCATCATCATCATCAAATAGGTATGCTAACTTGGTTTTCAGGAAACCTGGTGATCTCGCACACAAAACCGACTTGTATAAATACCCTCCTCGTCCTCCCGAATTGCGTATATACCTTTTTCCTTCTTTCCACGAATTTATGCCACGGCGTTTCTATGATCCAAAAAAAAAAAAACACTGCTAGAGTCTTGTTTGCCCACGTATTCCGTTTTGTAGGGCATTTTGCATACTCAAATCTAGAGTCCTAAACACGCGGGAAATTATTGGCGTTTTCTAGAGGTTGGGTGGACTGATACTGTTTTTGAGAGATTGTGAGCTGCCATGTATTATATGATTTGAGATTTGGAGATGAGTACGGAAGTACCGTAGATGGTGTGTCGGATGCATGAATTGTTGTGAATGATTTGATGTTTATATCTGGTGGTGTGCTAGCACGCCAGGGACAAAAAAAATGAAACACTTTTCTGATGGCTTAATCAGCTCCCTTCTTCGAGAAGCTATATCTCCATCAATATTCAAAGTTTTTTTTAATAATAAAGAACATAAGGATCTTTTACTATGCCCTGAATTTTAGCTTCTAATTTTCAAAGCGTCGTAATTAACAACTTCTTAGCCCGAGGACCCGCTTAGGTCATTAGAAAAGTGTTTCATTTTCTTTGTCACTGGCATGCTAGCGTGATGGGGTTGTGCATGGAGTGGTTGATGATGGAGAGAAATATATCAGTCGCCGGACCTAACTCAAGTAATATAAGAGACGTCCCACTTTTGCAACTGTCCTATACTTGTTAGCACAAGGTTAAAAAAAAAAATTCATACTTAGAAAGTAGAATCATATATGAGAAGGCACTGACAAACCATGTACCGACCTTTGGTCGAAACAGGAAAAGAGAACATTAGTGGATACAGTACATGTTTTCGGAACCATTCTATTCCATTGCCCCGTTCACTGCTTCTCTGCAAAGAGAAGGCGCAACGATGGTAGAGTCCTATTCTCAACTCGAACCCGCCACTTCTTCATCTTCTGGTCATATGCGCCGTACAACATATCGTCTTGCTTATGCGACTCGACAATTGCCAGATCGTGTTCGAGCGTCGAAAAGCACCACGGATGGGCGGAATCTGCTCTATCTGTAGAACAACATCCAAATCTATGCCAGTTGCACCGTATCCCAAGGCCTCTAAGCTCGTGTGGAAGATCTGTTGAACGTCTCATAGATTGAGCAATATAGACGGGCATTTCCAATAAGCTTGGGACGTGCTCGCTTGCCATTGTACCTACTTCTTGTACCCAG
The DNA here is from genome assembly GCA_028456385.1 of Ophiosphaerella korrae. Taxonomy (NCBI): domain Eukaryota; kingdom Fungi; phylum Ascomycota; class Dothideomycetes; order Pleosporales; family Phaeosphaeriaceae; genus Ophiosphaerella; species Ophiosphaerella korrae. The sequence continues at coordinate 92,579 of JALNQF010000021.1, forward strand.
TGAATGATGAGCCGGGGAAAGAAAACCACGCGTCAAAAACTAGCTCTCGCAATCGGCGGGAGATGGCCTTGCCAGGCTGTGTATCCACAAACTGCACCCACGGGCACCACCAATCGTCTCAGGTTGGGAAAGAAGCCCGACACACACCGCCGATACGCTTTATCCACGCCACGCAAATCCATCAACGGGGAAGTCGTTCCGGAGCTCCTCCTCCTCCTCCACCACCACCCATGAGCCTGGGGCCCGGAAATCCAAGCCATGTAGCTCAGGTTTGGGAGGTGCCACCAACTGGCAATCACTTAGCGGCGGCTTGTTTGGGCTGCATCAGCACCCACGCTCCAATCTCGCTAGTTCATCGGCAAAATCTTTGACGGTGGGGGAAGTGGTAAAGCACGCTCTCCTGCCTAGGAACATGTGCCTCGCGTTGGGCAGAATAGCAATCGCTAGACTGATGAGTGGGTCGTAGAATACGGACGGCTCGTCGTCGTCGTCCATCGCAAGCACCCAGTCTGACTGCCTTTTCCGCAAAATCGGCAAACCGGCGAATCTCGTGGGCAGAAATTATCGTACAGTGTATAACTGGGACGACGGATGCGCTTCGCTGGTTGTAGTGGGATCCAAGGCCGTTTCTTTTCCGCTTTGGTCTCGATCGTCAAACTATGCACTTTCGGATAGAGGTCTTCGTACTTTATCAAGCATGGACAGCATGTAGCCCGTCTCGTACGAATTCATGATTGGATCTTGGAATAACGCATCTCGTGCGATTGATACTAATCTTTTTGCGAACGAGTCCCGGGTTTAATAGGTTGCGCTGTGGGCCGGGGTGCTTGAGGTTTTCGCGCAGATTGGAGACGATCTGGAGTAGGATCTCAGAGGGAAGCTCCAGGAATGACGCGATTTAAAAAGAATTCTGTGCTTTAAGTTAGGCGTCGCAGATTTGGGACATGTGTTGGGATGCCGTGGTAATCATGTTGAATTGGAAGAGTAAATATATCAAAAGGTCGGAGCCGAACTGATATTTTTCTGTTTCCATGGACTTCTGTTGCAGAAACTCCTATATTTTGGAGCTGCTCGCTGGAGCAAATTAACCTCGACTCGGAGGCTCTCCGCTCTATCTCAAGCCTCGGGCACTAAGAGCTTTGAGCACCGAGAGCTCAGATAGCGAAGCTCCCAGTGTAAGAGCTCTACCAATCAATAGCTAGTAGAATCAATGATCTATCTCCCACTCATTCCTAAGCTCGTGTTATCCGTCACCACTTCCCATAGCAAAAAATTCTATTAGTTGCCTTTATAGACACTGTTGGTTGTGATGGAGGCATGTCGTAGTTCACTTTAGGTGATAATCTAGAGGAGTCAGTCCAATAAGGCAAGGCATGTGGTTTTTATGTCTGTGGAGAATGTTACCGTTGTAAGCATACATCAGTACTGAGACATTCACAATGAGGAGAGCGTTGAGAAGTTTGGCTGTTCTCATGACACGTCTCTGTACGTTGGCAAACCGTGTCCCTGCCTTCATTGTGTTGCTTCAACAAGGCTTTGATTCCGCATTGATGTTGAAATGTCTTGGATTGAACCGTCTCCAAACGGAGCTTTATATATTGCTTCACAGAATATAGGCATTATTAAGTAGAGCCCTACTAAGTTGTATACTGTCTAGGATAGATTAGTCGCATGTTTTCATTGATGATCACGTCCACAGCAGCAAACTTGAAGTCTCATTCGCCCAATGCACCTTATAAAATGAACACAGTAGGAAAGTTTGACGTCAACAAGCAAGAAGCGAGCGGCTGCTTGAATGTGGAAAACTGCGTTCGGACATCTCATCAATGTCTATGCTGATTTGTACTCCTCCTGTAATTGTTAACATCAATAAATCAGATGGCAACTTACATTTATGAATAATGAAAATGAAGTTGAATTGGCGCTCCGCTCCTCCACCGACAATATCACAACCCATACTCTTCAAGCTCGCCCTCCGCCCCCAACGTCCAAATTACACATGGGAACTCCGGCGCCACTCCTTCTTGAAACACCCCTTTAAGCAGTCTGATAGCCCTCTGTTCAAACCCCAGCCTTTGAAATAACTTCAACGATCTTTCGTTTTCGGCGTCAGTATATCCTGCAAAAGCCGTTTGGCCTCTCTCCTCTCTGTAGTACCTAGTGTCATTATCAGTATAATGCATTTACGTAGTTACATTCGCATCTGAAATCGCCATACTTCAACAAACCCTGAGATGCTTCCAGGGCATAGCCCTTGCTGTAATACTTGGCCATGATGGCGAAGCCAAGATCCGGAATCGTAGGCGCTAATGGAAACCGATCCTTTACCAACGAAACACAACCGATGAATTCGTGGGAATTAATGGCTTGCGAGAAAGGCATGTGATCATCTACTGACTTGCTGATTGGCATTGCAGGATCATCAAGTGGGCGTGATATCAAATATCGCCCGTAGCCCGTTGCCTCCAGTTGGACTACGTTCTTTTCTAGTGTGCTAACTAACACTTCCCGTGGCTGGGGTCCGCTTGATCGTTTACGGAGGATGTAGAGCATCTCTGGGCTATTCGAGAGTTCATGGACGAAATCGCAGTGTAGTTCATTGGCTGGGTTCAGGTAGGAGATGGTAAGGCGGGGGGTCGTGATGTGGAAGTTGTAGTCGAGCATTTTCAAAGATACACTCGCTGAAGGTACGCTTGGGAATCATATGTCTTGAAGGCAATGAGGGAACCTTCATACTAAATACTGGTGGCTTGATTGCGCCTTGCAGGGCGCATGGATAGCGGATTGGCTACTACTGATGAGTCAGCTTGATCTTACCCTTCGTAGGACCTGGCTTACTTGGGGCGACATAACAAGAAGGTGGTGGATCATAACTCATCATCAGTTCAAGGTCATGAGGTATGGTTCGCAGTGCCATGACGAATAGCGCACTAAAAAACGTTCTTGCTGCTACTATGTTTGTTGTACGTTCGACTAATTATAATTCCGGTAGAATCAAATTCAAGGACCAACGACTGGAGGTCTGTGACGGAGCAGAATATACGTAGACTGAGTCGCTCAAGGAATGGTACCTAGGAATTAGCCTTTGCTGAAACTATTACACCTGTTCGAAATTCGCAATAGTGTTCATCCGTCCAGTATCCGTACCTTATTCCATTGACCAAGGTTTGAGAATAAATTGTGTTAAGCATGTATAACGCCTAAATAAAATACAGTCTACTATTTGATAAAATCAAAATTGATAAAATGGTATCTTTGGAGAATTCAATATTTCTGGAGAGGGTTGCTCACGAGCGAGTCTGGGTCGCTGTCGGTGCGCTCCGCCAATTGGCGTGCCGTTCCATGGCTGGTGTAGTTGTTGCCGGCGCATTGTCATTGCATCTGCCGAACCAGCCTTTACTAGTACATGTTGTAGTGATTGCTTCACTTGACGAGGTCGTGGTTGTTGCCAAAGTCTTGTCCTTACAGCCAAACCAGCCAGGCTATTTCATTTAGCGAGAGCCATGGAGAGAGGATACGAAAAACTTACTGTGTGACATGTACTCGTACTGGTAGAGGTGCTTGGAGTGCTTGTACTAGATGAACCTGTGGTTGTCGTGCTTTCATCCCGGCATCCCCACCAGCCCGGTGTTTTGCAGGTTTCAGTTCGCGTCCGTGAAGAGGTCGTTGTTGGCATGGTCGTGGTTGTTGTCGACGGTTTAGTGTGTGTTCCATTCTCAAATTTCCAAAGATAGCAGTCTACACAGTCTACATCTTCATCGACGCATGTCGCCGCCTGCTCATACACCTTGTAAACGTTATCAATAGCGTATCTCAAACGATGCGTTGATGTGCTTTGTCGCCAGCCCTTATCTTTGACAACATCGTATGCACAACGTTTCCCCGTATGACATAAAGTCTCAAAAGCGTAACCGCCAATGGAGCAAAAGCTGGAAGCGCCACTACACGTTCCCATGTACACAGGATCCGCGGTATGGCCAAAGTGGAAACCTCCAGTATTTTTTCTTAGGGGCGTGATGTCGCCCGCAGCTGGTAGTCCAAGACGTCGTGCCGCTAGGGCCTGAGGATATGCCTCAAAGGTCACAGACGGGATGCCGTGTTGCAAGCCGATGAGCGATGCAAGCACCCCTCCGAGACTATGACCAGCGGTGATGACGTTTGCGCCTGGGTACAATTTGGTCACTTCTTCGTACAACTCCAGTGTCGCAGCATAATATCGGTTTGGCTTTTTTAGTTCCTCTTTGACACATGTTTGATCACAGGTGTAGGTACCGGTCTGACAGTCGCATACTTTACGCCAAAGGTATGCTCCACCCTGACCGCAACAGCAGGAACCCATTAGGTTGTCGTTCTCCTTATCATGACCAGAAGTACCATTCCCCTCAAACATCGCCACAGTTGTGCCTTTGACAGCTAAGATGATAGTCGAGTTTGTATCATCACTGAACACGTGACCTCGAATGCCACTGTCATCCCAACCAAAGGGGATAGAGGAGTTGTATTGGTCATCAACATCCAGCCACTCTGGGTCATCATGACCCTCTTTGTACGCATCCTCAGACATGTAAGCAAAGTTGATGACTGTTTCCTTGTCCTCTACGTCCGGCCCAGGTACATCCTCAGCAATCCAAAGCGGCGACATGGGGACTTGGGCATCATACATCCGGGTCGCAGGTCTATCGATCCTTATGGCCGATGTTTTGATAGGAAAAGGCCCGTATTGGCCTGCAGCATCGGCCACAGCTATACGGCCTGCTGTGATATCGAGTCTACGCGCTCTTGGGCCCGGCTGGCCGGCCCCATGATGGAATATATGCCGTAGGGTTAGCCCATCTGAAGCCTTGATATCCGGCTTGATGGTAGACTTGATTCGTCTGATGTCTGGGGTATCACGGAACGAGTCATATCCGCCGAAAGAACATAGCACGGCAAAAGCAAACGCGACCAGCGCGAAGATACCGAGCACAGAAAGTATATTTGAGAAACGAAACCAGGAAGTATTCGGTGCTTTACGCTGTGGCATAGTGTGTGTTGAAGGAGGAATGGATGAGTGAGTTGTGATGTTGAGTTGTCGCCTGCGCACGTCCGCAGGCGGGCGCGTGACAACGGCTAGACTAAGAATGTACTAGTTTCATACGTACGTCATCTTCCGGGTCATCCATCTATCACGTTCGAATCACATCGCCCGTGTGCCAATTGAGATAGCTGATGCGTGGTGGCTCATCTTAACGAGATTTCTAAACCTCAGTTTTTCCATAGAATCGGCAGTTTCCGTCCAATATTGAAAAAAGTATCCTGGTGACTCTGCGACATCGCCTGTTCCGTCAACTGAGCCAAGCATCTCACAGCAAAGAGGAGTAATGTAAGCTCTTCGAGAGAATGGAATTATAAGCGCAGATCAAATGCATGCTTGGTGCGAGGGGATATGGACAATCGCCGCCTTGGTTGTGGAGCCACTGGGTTCGTCATCATGAAGCCCCAGTCGCGAAACATTAGTACCACTGATCAGGACAATGTAAGTTAGTACTCATAGTTGAACAGGCGACTCTGCTTTGTGGTCCGCGAAAATTAGGTATTTCGTCGCGTCAAAAGCAGACGTTGATTCAGGCGCAAGAGCTTTCATAAACGGTTCTTAGTTATTCCGACGCGGGGCCCACCAGTCCCCATTAAGCATAGACCCCAAAAAGTTCTGAGATGCGATTGATGAGGCCTGTAGAATCAACACTCCGACAAAATTGACAAAGTATACGACGGCCTTAGCCCATTACATACGAAGATGGCCTTGAAACGCAAATTAAACGAGCACGATGTCCCGGAGCCCGAGCTCTCACAGTCACCCAAACGTAGAGCAAGCGATGCATCTCAGAATAAGCCAACCAACAAGACGGCGCCATTGACAGCGCCTGCCGCATCTTTTGCTGAGTTCGAGCTTGAACCGCGACTGCTGAGAGGAATCCGAGATCAGCGATGGAGTTCGCCGACTGTTGTTCAGTCCAAAGCCATACCACTAGCATTGCAGGGCCGCGATATTCTCGCACGTAGCGGCACTGGCACTGGCAAGACAGGCGCCTATCTCCTACCCATCTTACACAACACTCTACGACGGAAAGGAAAAACCTCTCTCATCCTTGTACCCACCAAAGAATTAGCCCTACAGATTACAAAAGTGGCAAAAGCGCTCTCAGCACACTGTGGACAGGAAGTCAGGGTGCAGAATATTGCGGGCAAGGAGTCTGAGGTAGTGACGAAAGCGAAGTTGGCGGATAATCCAGACATTGTCATCGCAACGCCGGCACGCGCGAGCGCAAACATCAACAATGGCGCATTGGCAGTCGCTGAGTTGGCACATCTGGTAGTAGACGAGGGCGACTTAGTCATGGGCTACGGCTTCAAAGAAGATCTAGATCAAATTGCGCAAAACATCCCAAAGGGTGTACAGATGTTTCTCATGTCGGCCACCCTCAATACCGAAGTTGAGTCGCTTGGCAGCCTTCTCTGCAACGACCCTGTCGTGCTCAAGCTCGACGATCTCGACAAGGACTCGAAACGAGTGAAACAATACGTCATAAAGTGCGCGGAAGAGGAGAAATTTCTTCTTATATACGCCATGTTCAAGCTGGGGTTGATCAAAGGCAAGACAATTGTTTTCGTCGGGGACACTGATCGATCATACCGAGTAAAGCTGTTCCTTGAGCAGTTCGGTATCAAGTCTTGCGTTTTGAATTCAGAACTTCCGCTTGCATCGCGACTGCACATCGTCGAGGAGTTTAACAAGAATATCTACAATATATTGATCGCATCAGATGAGACCGAAATCTTGGGCTCTCGGAAGAAGGAAGACGGCGCACCACGGCCAAAGAAGAAAACGAAGACAGATAAGGACGGTCAGAATGATTCTGGTATCTCCCGCGGCATTGACTTCCTCAACGTGTCCTGCGTCCTCAACTTTGACTTCCCGGCCAGCTATAAATCCTACTTCCATCGCATTGGTCGGACAGCGCGCGCTGGCAAGTCCGGGACTGCCATTTCGTTTATAATTCCAAAGGACAAGTACAGAAAGCACAAGCCAACCACCTTTGCGAGCTGTGAGAATGATGAGGAGGTACTGAAGAAGGTTGAAAAGCATCAAGAAGCAGGGCAGAAACTCGAGAACTATAATTTTGATATGAAGCGCCTCGAGCCATTCAGGTACCGCTTCGGGGATGCATTACGCTCGGTGACCCGTATCGCCATTCGAGAAGCGCGAATCAAGGAGATTCGACTTGAACTCTCGAAGTCCCAGAAACTTTCACGCTACGTACGTATTGATTACGCTTTATGAGGCTCTGCTAACATTCCCGTAGTTTGAGGAGAACCCCGAAGCCCTTGCGCACCTCCGGCACGACCAGACGCTCAACCACCCCGCACGTATACAGCCACATCTCAAGCATGTACCCGATTACTTGCTACCAGGAGGAAGTAGGAAGCCGGCTGATGTTGGCTTTGTTGGCTTGAACGTACCTAGAGTGAATAAGAGGACATATGTGAAGGGGAAAGGCAGAAAGGTTGTCAGAAGGAATGGAAAGGTAGACCCTCTGAAGACTTTCAATGCCAGAGGGAAAGGAAAGAAATAAAGCAGGGGATAAGCATTGCTGGTGACTACGAGTAATGTAACAAACTTTGTCCTCACATCCTCTTCCTGCTTTTAAGTCATCTCGGCAGGGAGAACCAAAGGTTTTGTTGACGCCAACAACGGGCCCAGGCTGGCTGCGGAGCGCGCTTCGTGACTGCCAACCATATAATTTTTTAGCAATTGCAACCCCACACAAACTTGTCAACTTCAGCCTGTCTGCTTCAACTCATATTTTGCACCTTGTTCCACTAATGCATCTCTTTCACTTCATATGATTCACGAATCCCTGCAATTGTGTGACAATTAATCAAAGTTCAACAACAGGGCACTGTCTCCCACGAGCAGAAGCTTCGCAGACAACTGTCAGCCTTGCACCTTCCACAATCAAATCAAATTATAGAGTCCCTGCCCTCGCAGCGCAACATGCTAACAATTAGGCACGGTGAGGACTACGACAATGTAGAGGAAGCGCACCTGCCCTACGACCATGTACGAACCCTCGGACACGGACATAGCGGGACTGTCGAGGAAGTGAGAGACTGACTTACCAACAAAACGTACGCCAGGAAAACAATACGTGACTCGGGCTCAAAGCGCCATAGAGAAGAGCGAGCAAGAGTTTTCAACAATAAAGTGAAAATTATCCGCAGTCTCGACAGCCACATACACATCATCGGCGTTTTCGCAACATATGTAACTAAGCGAGAATTTGGCATATTACTACACCCAGTAGCAAGCGAAGGAGATCTTGAGGGATTTTTTTCTGGATACGAAGACAATACTCGGGAAGCAAGCGAGACGGGCAGTCAAAACTCGCGGATCGACGTAATGGCACACGTTCTGGAGCGAGGTTTTGGCTGCCTAGCTAATGGACTAGCGTTTGTGCATAAGAAAAGAATCCGACACAAAGATATCAAGCCGCGGAACATTCTTGTTCATGACGGGATACTTATCTTCACAGGCTTTAGGTACTCTTTTGACTCTAATGGATTCAGTCATAGTACAACAGACGGGAGGCCGAGTTTTCTGATGCGACGTTACTCTGCTCCTGAAGTCTTGGACCAAGAGGAAAGAAACTCTAAATCAGACGTTTGCTCCCCGGGATGTGTCTTTATAGACATGCTCTCGGCAATGACACCGGATTTGAACGTGGATACTAATAAACTGTTCTCAGAAATCATGGATGAGATATACCGGCGGTTACTGCCATTGAAGGAACCAGGAAAGCTATCATTTCTCCGAGGCATAGTCATTGCAATGACAAAGGGTAACATGGTGGATCGATTATGTTCCAAACATGTGAGCAGTATTTTCCTCATACACCGGGTTTTTGTTGTTCAAATTGTTTGGCAGATCGTGTGGACCTCCGGAATGAACACATAAAAAGGAAAGATGCTGCAGTCAATTTGGAAAGCGGCAAAATGAGCTTTTTCCAACAGACTTTCGGGAAGGTCATCAAAGTTCTTCCTATCCTGCTCAATCGCTATGGCCCAGGAATCATCCGCAGCTCATTCAGCCTACTCAAGAATGGAATGTGCAATTCCAGAGATATTTGACGTACCTCAATTGGGGGCCGAGTGAGTCACTCTTGCCTTACTTGCGCTGGCTATCGAAGAGTCTGGTTGAACATGAGGCATCTAGTCAAAGAATACCCAGGCGCCTTGTTTCGGTCAGCTATGCAGAAACATGGAACGTGTCGATGTATACGTTGCAAATAGTGTTTTCGAAAGTAAGCCTGATGGGTGTCATCCCAAACATTTAATTGACTTGTTCTAGTCACCGATATCGCAACCTTTTGGGCAGAGAAATAAATACCACCCGCGATTAGATGCGTCAACTCCTATTTCCGGCCAGGCCGTACACGGCCCCTCCGAACGAGAGGGCACAGCAATCTATGGCACCTGCAGCTCTATAAATCAGCAGGACCATGAAACTCTGGACCCGGGTGAAATTGCCTTTTGTTTGCTCGCGTTGTATATTAGCTCATAAAATACAGCATTCCTGTTGCGGTATGCTAGCTTTTTCAAAGAAGGCATTGTAAGTTTGGCTCCATAAAAAAAATATGTTTGTTAACTGCACTACGTCTTCGCGGTTCTTTTTACTGAAGCAGCCGGCAATACGACAAGGTCGTATAATAACTCCATCTCCTATTCCTAATATGGACAAGCGGTACATACTCAAATCCGTCGTTTCGTTGTAGTCGGCCTAAGGCCGGGATTCTGCTACGCCTGGTATGTGCTATCCGGTTGATGCCAGAATAAGCTGATGATATAGCCCTATATTCACGTACAGCAGCCAAGGTACCAAGAAGCTTGGTGCCAAACCTCAAGAGCATGTAATCGCATATTCAGATGGCTACAGTCCATTTACGCTGGAGGGTAAAGAGCCACTGATAAAAGAGCCAATTTTTGTTGTCACGGCGGCTTCCGAGCCTCCACTGCCAACGCCCTCGCGCATATACTTTGGTATTCACTATCCTATTCAATATGGTTTAAAGGTTAAACATGTTGGCCAAGTCAAAGATAAAGACGTTCCATATCTGCTGGGCTATTGGAACATAGAGAACAGACTTGCCAATAACCCCGCCTAAGTTATCGCATAGGCTTCCAACGCACTCTGCAAAATCAGATCTCCATCTATATTATGCTCACATCAACCCACATGCATATCGTTCCGAGAATAATCCCTATGGCTACCACAAGGAACATAATAGACGCGGTTATCATCCTCAAGAAAACACTCCCATGTATCACCCAATCCACAATCAGTATGGCTACCACGATAATCACAACCCTATTGGATATCATCCGAAGGATAATGCACATAGCTATCATCCAAGTTACAGCCAGTACGAATACCACGCTATACAGCGCCGTTCTGTTATCACCTACACTTTAATCCGTAGGGGTATCATCCCAATAGTAACAAGTATTTCTATCATGCATAAGAGAATCCATTTGCATATAACCCCGAGATCAATGCGTGGGGTTATCACGATCAGCGCAATCTATATGGATTCCATCCACATTACAACTCTCAAGGATATCACCCGACCGAGCAGCCAAATGCCTATTACCCACAATATCACCCATCCATTACTCAACCGACTGGGAACAGTATTAGTCAGGATAATGATAGCAGTGAAGAGGAGGAAGCGCCACCAATCATGATTTGATTGTTCTGACCTGGATCCTTCAACTTTGCGCTCGAAGAAACACTCTATTCCTTCATCATGAAGCACCGATATTGTCTTTTTGACAAAATGATCTATCTTGAGGAGCTTATCTACTATATTTTTAACTCATACGAATCCTCCCCGTCTGTGGCCTCTTCGCATATGAACAAACCAATCTCGATTGTTTCTAGCAACACGTCTTTAGCAACAGTCGAACGGTACCTTCATAATAGCTAAAAGGCTTTACATTGCATCACATTTTTCAATGAAGTAACGTATTCTATCACCGAAACCGACAAATCACCGGAACCGACAACTTTCCTTGGCACTACGAACACCACCTCTTTGGGGGTCAACAACAAACTTTACTTAGTACTCCCTACTACTATAACACTACTATCTGATTCAGAAGTCTCTTCTTCACCTTCCTGGCACGTTCGTGCGTTGTGCCCTATCTTCCTACAGTTCCCACAGCGCCGTTGACCTAGCTAAGCCCGTTCCTGATCACCCCTACTACGAGCCTTTTTCCCTCTCTGCGCACCCCTTAACCCCTCTGCAGCTGCCTGTATTGCTCCTGTTCTATACTCTATTGTACCGCCGTGCTAAATTCGCTTTCTTTTGCGCGATTTCTACTAGGTAAGCCTATCTACTTACTCTTCAAGCTCTTCAATGCAGGTATCTTAGAGTGTATCGCAGTGTAGTAGCAGTTTAGTACCTTTAATAAGCTAGGAGAGGCTAGTATATGTAGTTTTAAGGGATTGTATAAAGGATTCCTTTACAAGCTTTAACTAAGACCTAAATTCAAGCGTATTGCTTAGAGTCTTCGACTACTATAGCGTCTCTAGTAGTAGGGGTCCTAGTAGGGTACGAATGCGCACGTTAAGGCAATCTAGCACTTGCTGCGCGTCTAGGGGGACAAGTCCTAAAGCCTTAAAGGCCTTCTTATAGTTCTCCTCTATAAACACGTCTAAAAACGCGTCTCTAAAGGTAGAGAAGAAGCCTTCCTTATTAATGTAGAATACGCGTTTCTATACTAAGTCTTGTACGTAATTAGAGTACTTGCGCTTTAACAGCGAGAAGCACACTATATTAAGTAGCTAGAGGATGTACGACAAATAAGAGGGCATATAGAGGGTAAGGATTTTGTTTTTAAGGTAATAATCCTTAAAATCCTAGTTAAGGTAGCTCTTATAGCTATCTAAGATAAGTAGCTAGTACACCTTTACCTAGCGCGTCTTTGTATGCGCGTTAAAGTGCTTTAACTACTCTAGGCTAAGTAGATTTATTATCTAGCTATTCTTAGAGACTAAGAGCTTCTGGTCTAGTAGTATACCTATCTCCTTGTACTAGGTAGAGATGTAGACGCGCCCTTTGTAGATAATAAATAGTAGGATAGCGTACCCTACTACGTAGATGCCCTAGATTACTATAGCCTACTTGCGATTACCGCCCTAAGTAAGCGTAGGTTATTAACGCCTCTCTAAGCCCGTAACGACCTTTATTAGCTTAATTACTCCTATCTAGAAGCTAGTCTTATTAAAGTTGTAGACGTCCTTATCTACTACCCTATACTAGGCCTTAGTGTCTTCTACAAGCTTAAACTACAAGCTAATAACCTTAGGGTCTTCTTAGAGTATTCTCTAGCGATCCTTTACTTAGTTAAACGCTATCTTTAGTTTGTCTAAGCGCCTTACAAAGCGTGTAGGCTAGCACTTGCCTATAGGCATTCTATCCTATACTACTAGTAGTTTATTAGCTATATTAGCTACCTCGCAGAGCTAGGAGGCAAATCCTCGTTAGTTAAGGTTAAGGATATAGTTAATAATTGTCTGCTCTTTGTTAGAAGTAAGTTTCTAGTAGTTAGTAGTTGCAATTGCCTATAGTGTGATTCCTTTAAGTTAGTTAGAGAGGCGATAATAATTAACGTTAAACGCTTCAGCAGCGCGTCGCTAGCTTTAGAATTGGCCTAGAGATAAAGCTTTAAGGGCAAGCTCTACTCTACCTTTATACGCAGGCGTATTTTTTTGTTGTTGTTGTGACATGGCGGTGTAGAAGTGGTGTTCGTAGTGCCAAGGAAAGTTGTCGGTTCCGGTGATTTGTCGGTTTCGGTGATAGAATACGTTAGCTTTTAACGACCTTCAATATATGATTCTTGTTTAAGCCGTCCGGTACAATTATTTCAAAGTGACTATAATATCCCGTACCTTTCAGGTATTTTCTGTTCAATGGAAGATGTATCATAAACAGATGCGTGCTTGCCGAAATTTTTCCAACAGCAGCGAGACTAAACTAGTGGTGACTGAAGATCTTGAGACTTTTCAACCTGAACACTGCCTAAGATGCAGGCTAGCCAGGCATATGACATCGCCCACCACTTGCTCAGTCACCATGGTATCCTTTGATCTGCACAAAGGCCCCAACTCTCCACAAGCAATTCAATTGGTATAGGGCAGATTGAATGCGAGAAATTATGCTTCGCCTTCTATCTTCCCAAGTTTGATGAATGTTGGGACTGATACAAGAACGCAAACAACACTCGGTAGCTGGACTGATGAAAAATAAAATTCTAAACCCAGCGTGATCAATCTTTACAAAATATGGGTTATAGACTCAATCGCGCGAGCTTTGGGCTGCCGGAGCCGTGGTCGTCGCCACCTCATTCATGTACACCACAATTTTAATTCAAATAAGATAATGATAGTCCCCGTAATGCAATTACCATCAATCAATTTGTGCATTTCAGGCTCCGTCATAACAAGGACCTGTGTGCCCGATTATAATAGATTGTTTTTGAACAATAACAAGATGGATAAGAACGTATTGTACCGTTGTGTGGAGGATGGTAGCCCAACTCAACTCGTAAATGCGCCGTGTAACTAGTGGATTACTCGTAGACGTTTTCGCTCCTCAATTTGATGGACATTCTATTCAATCTATCTCGTATCCTCAAGATTCAGTGGTCAGTCCTCCTTGATTCTTCTCCCGATTGTCCTCCACCTCCTTTATATGCTTTTCGGCCGAGCTTCTCACTAGCGTAGAAGGTGCCCCTTCTACACCGACACAGTATGTGCGACAAGTTTGCTTGCCAAAAGGTCGTGCCTTCATAGAACTGTGTTAGTTCTCAAGCATTTTAGTCTTCATGAGCGGGGAGTATCGTTGTTGGGTTATGAAAAATGAAATCACAAAACTGTTAAGCAAACAGCAGGCTCAACTTCAATAGGTTCGTTTGGCATTCCTGCATCTATTTCCTCTGCCTTGACCAACCACTGGAGTGGTACCCTTGAAGAACACTGCAGAGTGATCTTCGGGGACGCAACCATTTTTGAGGACGCCACGACTAGAGTATGTTGTGATTCCACTTGAAGAGGTCAGTCAATATAGGTTGACGCTAATCGCAACCTAAGACGATGTCGTATATTGGACGTACCAGGCATATACAAAGCCTTTGTTATTAGGAACATGCACAACAACAAAGCGACGGATATTGGAGTAAACAGTTTCACCAAACTTCGCAACACTGAAGGCAGTGCTGATTCCGTTATTGACAGCCGTCGAGCTGGCAGGCTCAGACTATAACATAGCGAAGATTCTACCCTTCCTGAAGAATTGATGGCATTCATTCTCTTGTCTGACGAAGTAGCCTATGTTTGTTAGTGGCTCATAACACACGTTCACCGGAACGTTACTGACTCGAATCTAGACGCTCACTATTGCCTAAAGTACCATAGATATGCTCAGTCTGAGTAGTGACCCGAGTTAGTGTGACTAGTGTATTTTAGATGCTCTTCGCCTAAAATCTAGACAAGACATACATTGGACCACATTAGAGACAGTCATGTCGATGAATTGGCGAAGATGGTGCAGCAGTAGCAATGGCTGGCGCATGGTTCCACCACCTATACACAGGTTGCACTGCTGATGTTAGGTAGCGTTCTTGGGCAATGTTTCGCAATCAAACTGAAACAAAGTAACTTGCCGTTAGCGTCCAGTGTTGTCTGATAGTAATCCTGATACTGGGCACTCCGGGTCCATGCGTTTGCATTTGCCATACCGGTAGGTAATAATTACGCGGCTTGGTTGAGAGAGTCAGGTTGCCAATTTCATGACCAGGCCGTGCTATAAATATGCGGAAACTCGTCCCATTGTTGACACTGCGGCTCTGCTCTGGGTCTGGCTGATACTTGCCGATGGAGGGGTTGAAGCTGCACTCGGTGGGGCTTGGTTCTTTGCCCATCGCACCCCCACCGTACATTTTTGTGCTTGTGCATGCATACCACCAAGTAGTGGGACTGCAGGTTGCATGAATTGCAACATCCGTGCAACCAGTGGCGTGGAATACAATGTCAGCGGACGAGGGACCAAACAACGGTGTGACGACCTATACACCCATGCTTGGTAGTAACTTTAAGTCATGCGCATGGAAGTGTTAGATTCTGCCGGGTTGATCATGCTATCGGCCAACTGGCTGTGTCCACACCCTCCGCATCTTGGTTCGTGCGGTATGTCCTATACCTACCGATAACGCCCTTGTCGGAAGATCACTATAAGCTCGGTTCGGCCACCTTGTGGAATGAAGATCCATTGCAATCATCAACGTCATCCAATCGTAACTTCTAAGACGTTCACTGGTATGTAACTTCGTTGCGGCTCTTGAGATAAGCGTGCCTCCTACGTTGCAGCATAAAGACTTTTGAAGTTAACCTTTCATCTGTTGATTTTTTTTTGTACAAAATATAAGATATACCATCACTTCAGAATTGACAACAATTCGCTATGTCGGAGCATTTCAACAGCGAGAATGCGTCCGACAAATGTATGCGCGACACGTTTCATGAGCATCAAGGCATTGTATCGAGTGTTCAAACTCAAATCAAAGATTTGATCAGATTATAAGAGCGATTAGCCGAGTCACGCGAGCAGCTTCTAGTCAAGCGCGAGAACACTCGAGCTTTCGCCACGAAAGTTCGATTCAAGAGGATCGAAACAGGCAACGCAGAAGTTAAATATATGGATACTATCTGAACAACTTTCAACAAAGAGGGCACAGGGCCTGACATGGGCGTAATGACCCTACATACCAAAGTCCTAACAACTCGAAGTAGTCTTGCCGTCATTGAAGATGACTATTTGCAAGCAGAGAGGAATCTCACCAGCATGGAGTGGTCTTATGTGGACGAAGAGAACGATTTCTATCAATTCAATTCACCAAAGCTTCTGATAGACATTAAGAAAATATTTTCGCATTTGGCAACATCGAGATGGCACTCTATACTGCCTAATAAAGACTCGAGGTCTCATCCATTATCGGAACCACCATCTCCTCCGCCTCCTCCGCTACCACCACCAGTTTCATTATGCAACTTGGATGTGCCGGTTGAGCATCTAATCTGCGCTCAATATTCTCTAACTTCACCGCTTCATTTGTATGCACCACGAGCACCAATAACTGCTCCTGAATCGCCCATCTCGATTTCAATGCATCGGAGTTATGAGATTGTGGTTCGCAAGCTAGGTGGGTTGAAAAGGAACTTTGATATGCTACGCGAAGAAAAGTCAAGCGTATTGATGCTGGCAAAGTTCTCGAAATGCCACAAGGCCAAGATAATATAAATCGTCTCGAGGAATCGGATTTTGAGGCTACTTACTTTGAATTATTGGTTCGGATGTCATTCCGTGAGGTTGAGGCTCAAAAACTCAAACAAACTGACCACTTGACGACTGGGGTGGTTCCAAGGCGTAATTCAGCCCCAGCACACCTAAGCAGTCCAGTAGAACCATCTTTCGACATGATATCCGCAACATGCACAGATATTGCCGCCAATTCACTCTCAAAGGCTCCGATAGCGAAGAAGCGAGTATTTAAATGGCTTTTGGACCGTTCTCTTGCGAATGTTATTGAAAAAACGATAGGCTCAAATATTCTTCACGACCTTGGCATATCTGAAGCTGATAGCAATATTTGGGAAGATCTCATGCTTCGTAACTACCTCATCGAAAATGTCAGTGACGACATGGATGCCGAATCACACGAGTACAGAGATGCTGGATATATGTTTGATAAAACTCAAGAAGTTCCAAATCCTATCTCATGGCCTGACACCACACCTAATGTAATCACGCACACGGGATGTAACATCGATGATGTTGAGAAGCATGTATGTTAAAACGCAACACTCAGCTCTCTTCCTAGCGCTCATGATAAATTCGATTTGTTAGGTACTAGCCTAGGGGAGAAAATGTCCGTAGGTATAACTAATATATTGAGTACCTTGAGGGAGGAGGGAGAGTTCTACGGGTTCGGTTTATATATCTTGTGTATGCTACGCTAATTGGAGGTTTAGGCAAAGCCTCAGCCTATAAAACGATTCCCATACTTCGAAAAAGAGTTTGCAACTCCATCCAAAATGTTGCCTTCTTCCACCCCAAGATGATGACAATATTGCTGGCGAGCGAGCGAGCTGGACAGGGAAAAATCACCAAGTGGCTGGACAAAGACTACAAAATACCTTCTCTTACCATATGCTTAGTTTCTATGGAGGGAAAAAATGCCCACTTTCGCCATCTCTATAAAACTACGAGTTCGGTGGATGGCTTATACGGGAATGTGACGCATAGGAAATCCACATGCCTACGCGATGGTTCACTATTCTCACCCCCCACACGCATACAAATCACTTCTCTTTCGAAGCCAACTTCTAAACAAGGGAAAAATGAGCCATTGAGAGCGCGTTCAATCATATTTGGCTAGAAGCAAGCTCAAGAGGAGTTTGAGCACATCTGCGGCCTCGAATTTATGTGAGGAAGGGTACTACTAAACTGTAGCATTGGGAGATAAATATACTATCTGGGTAATTATTGAGCGTGGAGGGCGGGGCTGTTTCCCAATGATCTCCTATCCATATTCGTAGGAATCGCTGAGTCAACCATATTTTCTCAGTTACATTCGAAAAAACATGTTTAAAAAAAACAGGATCTGAGTTTAATTTGGAGATGTATCTAGAGTATCGAGGGTCGATAAGCATGCACACACACAGAGAGAGAGAAAGAGAAATCATTGAGAGTCCACAACCCAATCAACGGAGTAAAACGCCCAACGATACAGAAGGGGCCTGATGCCCTATTTGTTCTTTCATATCGGTTATCCCTGGTCCTCGATTTGCTTGTCTGCGCAAAGTCTCTCCTCAGCAGTAAGCGGCTATCAACGCTTAGACATCATTTGCAGTTGAGTGATGTTACACATTGCAAGGCAGAATGACACATGAAGGCTGAGCCAGGTTGACGCCAGGTAATAATATCTATTCGTGTGACCCATGGAAGCCTACATGGTCCTCCAACTCGGGAATAAATCACCGCGGTGGCCCCAGAGGCATTCGTTTGTGGGATGACACGAGAGGCCGAAATGACAGCGGTCAACGGCCCGGTCAATACCTAGTCCGTACGTATCTTCAAGATTACCCTGCAGCCTGAGTCCGACGCTGACAGGAAATGGCATTTGCCTTGTGTTGCTGTCAGGCTGGTACGATCATAAACATGTGGCACTGAATGTACCGTTATTGCTCGTTCCACAAAAAGTGGTGAAAGGCTTGGTACTTCCCTTTCTCAGCGCCTTGTCAATTGTTTGCTAACGGCCCGATCCCTGTTCGGCCCACTGAAGCGGTCGCTTAGTTCCCGTTGCGATCGGCACTGCCCCACCACCTGACCCGCGTTGTTGGAAGGCAAAAGCAAAAGGTCTAGTCCAGTTCATTTCTGCATGGGCGGTGCTGCATAGGGCTTCGTGACCTGCATCGTGATCTTTACGCGTTTGTGCATGGCATAGGATTGCACCCCACGTAGCCACGTAATATCGACGCGCATCCACGGATGCCCTTGACCGGAACAGATAACCGACTTCCGTTCCGTGACGCTCTCTTTCGTTCCCACCCAGGGCACCGAGAAAGAGCTGAGATTGCAAGGCAATATATCGGGGCAATCTTGTTTTCTTCTTCATTTCAAGCCTAGATGCCTTGGAAGCGAGAGATCAAAGTGTGTAGGACGACGATTGGAAGGAGCAGGCCAAAAGCAAGCACAGCTGAAGGCTTCAAGGATGCGCTGCCTCATGGCTGCTGCATGTGTGACTGGCTGACAAAAGCGGCCATACGGCCATGCGGACATGCTACAGGGCGTTTTGGCGTCGATTGGTGTATTGCCGATCTGCAAGCCTTATTGCCTAATAACCATTGGACATGAATGCAGCTGTTCCAGCTGGAGGGTACAGAAACCGGTGAGTTGTGAAAGGAATAGTGTACTTTTCTTACCCTAGGCCAAATACGAAAATGTATGATAGCTGTCTGCTTATCGGATGTGACTATCGCAAGGGCACCTGACGAGAGGCTAAACCAAATACCTAGATTCCTGCTCAGCGTCCTCAATGTATCCCTTCCAATAACAGGGCTTTGGGCTTGAGATACTATCGAAAACGTCTTCCCAGAATTTCCAGTGAAATAGGGGCCGGGAAAGCGCGGCTGGGAGTCTATGCGGCTCTGTAACGTGGTTCTGATTGGGGGGATAATGTCAGACAGATCCTAATGCGCGTGACCTCTCACTTGCAGTCTGCTTACATCCGAGCAAGGGCCTGAATATGCTACATATTCTAACTGTGTTTGATGTTAGCTTGTGCCTCTCAGTAAGGTTGGTGATGCCATTCGCTACTAATCGTCATTGTACATCCACATACCTTTGCAATATACTTGGCAAGAATCAAGTCGACTTTTAAGCAGATAAAATTTACTTCATGGATCATGAGTCACTTTCGCTATTGTCTCCATCAAAGGCTCTGCTGTCCGGATATACTGAAAGTGAATGATCATGTGGATCACTGAATATTGCTGGACTTCGAAGCACATGAAGATCTTGCGGGGTCATGGCCCTCCTCCTCGGCCTGTGGAGGCATATTATCCGTGTATGTTACAACCAGGTGATGAGCGGCAGCGACGGAACTTCTATTGTCATTTTCGATTGAGCCCCGGTGATAAGACTGGCCATGACCGGCTGAATCGTTGGCCCATTGGCTGAGAACTAGATTTGACCATTGTGATACATCAGGAGCCCAATCCATTACATGTTTTTGGAGTGTATAAGCCTGACAACGTGAGAGGCGCAGTTGATGCATTAGCCATCGGTTGACTCTATCGTGCGTGTTCTCAAAGGCAGTGAGATAATCATCAAGTGTTGCTTGTGTGGCTAAGCATATTTGGGTGTAGTCGTCAAAGTCATCAACGGGTGGCGTCTCCACTAGTAGAAGAAGTTGGTCAATTTCGCCTAAACTTGGATCCAGCGGTACATTTTCTAAGAGCGGAAATTGGTCCCTGAGCATTTCATCCGTGCTAGAGGATGCGGGACTTTCTAGGGTGTGAAATATCTTTTGGTTTTGAGCTTCCGTCTCCAGAGGTTGTAATAGATCAAAAACGTCAACGCTAGTAATGCCAGTCAAGTCCACTAGGAGTTCGTCTCGGGTTTTTTCCTCAGCAGTAGCACTGGTACTTTGCATTTCCGATTGATCCATTGTATCCGAAGGCATTTCTGGCCACCGCACCTCCCGAGGGTTTTGTTCCTGTCGACTCAAATTTTCAGTGAGTGGGCCCTCAGCGCGTAGAGGTTCTTGGCCGATATGAACTTCCTCTCCAATATATGCCCCATGGAATAGCTCCAAGTCCCTAGGTTCCGGAACCCGCTCATATTTGTCCCCTGGGGAGGAACTTGTTGATGTGTCTTCTTCGTACTGGATTACTGAGGGAATGCTGTGAAGGGAGGACGGGTTCGCGTTCAACCGGAAAAAATGTTCGAAGCGTCCCTCAATATTTGCGTATTTCTTCCCTAGCTTGTCTTCTTCTGAGCCTAATGCAATCTCATCAATTTCATACTCCGCCTCTACTGGGCCAGCTTGGTCCCGCGCAACTTCTGATGCTTCAAATAGCGCTATTAATTCAGAATCATTAGATGAAACTCCGTTTATTCTCCACTGGCGGATGTATCCTATCAAATCCATATCGCATTGTGTTACTTTCTCTCGTAATCTTTTCCATATTGTACGTTTCTCTTGAACTGCAAGTCGCTTTTCGATGACCACACTTTGTTGCTCCACGAAACTCTCAAGTTCATCAATAAACATGGTATAGAGCCTATATGCAGGCTCGCTCAGATACTCGTCTGCTTCGATTTCTTTAGTGAACAAGCTAGGAGGCAAAGGACCATCGTGTGGGGGAGGCGGCAACTGGGGAGGAGCAGGTTGCTCAGACGGCGGTGGGGGTGGGGCGGGGAATGGTAAGAAAACAGGATGTGGAGAAGTGATGGGAGATGGCTTCTCATCATCAATATATGGGGCGTTGGATGTATTTAATCTTGGGGGATCTGGCTCGTCCAGAGGGCCGAGGTCTTCAGGGAAATGAACCCTCTTCTTCATTATTCCCTTTATTTGGCCATCTAGGGAGCCTATAACAAGAGGCGTGGGTGTGAAAGTCGTTGAAATCTCTTGTTGAAAGCAGTTAGGGTCCCCATCCACTCTGTGCAGTGAATTGGCATCCTGAACGCGCCTAGTCAATGCTTGTTGCGCTTTTTGTTTGTGCTGTTTCCGTGCTAGGTTGTGCAAAATCCCGTCCATCATATACTTCACCTATATCCGAACATCAGTAATGAGTGCGCGGAATTCTTCCATTGATCATTACCGCAGCTTTGTCAGGGGAGGACATTTTGGCCGCGCCGAAGACACACAATTCATGTAGTTCGGAGGATAGATAAGTTTACTCAATAATAGATAAGAGCTAAAGCAAATTTTGATATAAAAGTTGTAGAGATGGAAAAGAGCATCGAACGTGACGGCGGAGGCATATGAGCTTGATGTTGCGCTTAGGCCCGCAGGGCGTCTCACCACGCTAGTTCGCCCCACTAAATACCTACCAGCACTACTGTCGCTTCGTCTACCCCAGACACGCATTGGCGGCTAGATGGAAGCACTTCACGCAAGGGGGTAGAGCATGCGGCATGCAGCTCGGTTCATCCGCTACATGTCCAGGTGGCCTCCGACACTAATCTATAACATGTGAACTCGAGCCATACCGTCTGGGAGGTGCGCCACATCCAGAGCCTCGCAGCTCTCACATGGGCACATATTTACCCCTCCCAGTTCCTTTTTCCTGAAAAACACCCAGGCCCTTGTTTCTTTGCCCCGCGACCGCTGGGTTTCCAATATGTTGAGATGCCGAACTACACAGCATGGCAATGGTCACCAGCCCACGATCGCCATTACAGTTACTTGATGAGCGATGATGGACGTACAATTATCGAAACTGTTTGGTCTGGACCGCCAGGGGCAGGGCCCACAGCTTTGTCACCTTCCGCACTACCGGCTGCCCACAACAGGTTCGTTGCTTTTGACAAAGAACGGCTCTGCGCAAAATATCCATCCATAAAGGGCCTTTTACTAATAGCTGGAGTACATTAGGAGAACAGATGCATATACGCAACGACGTACTTCCCAAAATCAACCAGGATATAGCCCTAGCCAACCCATTCAAGGGCAACAGGGAGATGCTGATGGCGAGCCCGAAGATGAAGAAGTCGAGGACAAGGACAAAGACAAGAATGAAGCGGAGGGGGGAGACAACAATAATGGCGATAGTGATGGTCACAGTGCCGTTACCACTGGTAAAGGAAAAGAGAAGCAACGACAAGACTCAGTATGCCTGCAGCAACACATGGCAAACTTAAGCATATCATCTCCTAGCAGTGCGAATACGTATCAACAAACTACCACACAACAGGGCTACAACCGGAATCAAAGTTTTAGTCCTCAAGGTACTATCCAACAAACACCTTCCATCCCACAAAGTCATGGCCAAACTCAAAATTCTCATCTTCAAAATCAGCCGAACGCTAATCCAGTACTTCGGCCAATGCTAAATTCTCTGCCCATGGATGTCCAAGCCGATATGAATTATTTGGATCGCCGATTCATTCGAACAGGAGATGACCCTAGCAATATCGAGAGACTTGATGCTCGTAAGTAGGATTCAATTCAATCTTCTGTCTGCTCATCCATGCAGGTTATAAACGAGTTGCAGTTGCACATCATCCTTATTTCTTCATCTTAGGCCGCGTAAGTGATTATTTCTTGACTACTGTCAGTGTGGTCACCCCGATTAAAATTAAACGTACAGGTCTTTAAGATGCTCTGGACAGAGCCAGCGGGGCAGGTGAACCCCGGGAAGACGCGCAATTCGACTCACTTTAGCACCACTTGGTGCCACGAGACAGCATACAGCGAGATACGTCGATTTGTTGTTGTACGTAATAAAGGTACTTTCAGTCAATGCATGTAAGGACCCCTAGTACAACGGAGTGTCTACTTTACTTATAGTGTACACAGCCCGGTACAAACTTACAAGCGTCGGGGTGCCACAAAGCCTGGCTTAGTAGTTCAAGATCATGGGATCATTCACACGACCCCACAACCACCTAACCTCCTTGCGGGCGAGCACATTACAAAGTTTTCGATTAAAGTCATTCCAACCGCAGGCGAAGAACTGGAGTTAGAAAGTCGCGTTAATTACGGTAAAGCATACGCTGTTGAGCATAACGTAAAGGTGCTTGACATTGGCCTGGTAGAGGAGCGGCACAGGTATCTCATTGAATCTTACTTCAGGTCTGCGATGGCCGGTTGATTAACGATTTGCATAGCGCTGCACCATAAGCAGCTCTTTTCCTCTGTGCGCTTTTTTTCATGAATTTCGTTTACTCCTGATACTGATTTTGCATGACGCGTTACTGCACGTTCCAACCCTATACGGGAGCGGGCAGATTATGTTTTTCCTTCGGTCAGATGACCACACTCTTCCATTTCATGAGTTTTATTGTTACCATTGTCTGCTATGTGCTTTTTGCAATCAGCTTTATTTTAAACCGTATGCTATAAGCTCTGAGAGAGTTGAATGATCATGTTAAGTTTTCTTTTCACAACGCGACAAGGTCTCATGTTTTTAGACCTTGTATTTGGATTGTTTTTATCTTCCCTCGATTTTTTTTCTATTTTCTTGTCTCTTGATGGAAGCCTCATACTCGTTTGTCATGAACACAAATATAGGGATGATCGCCCTCACCCTCCATAAGTTTCTTATCTTATGATAGCTCTGTCGCACATCCAGCAAATTCCTATTTTATATAACACACCAACCAAGAGCGCTATTCCGTTCTTCTATGGCTTCCAAAAAAAACTCGGTGCGCATATTTACACATGACTATTGGTAAACCACTGCGAAAACAGCTTTATTAGAGATACGCCTGTTCTAAAAATAATTCGGCTAGAAGCTGCAGAATTTCGAAATACTATTACAGCTGCGTTTGACGGGAGCTCAG
The DNA here is from genome assembly GCA_028456385.1 of Ophiosphaerella korrae. Lineage (NCBI taxonomy): Eukaryota > Fungi > Ascomycota > Dothideomycetes > Pleosporales > Phaeosphaeriaceae > Ophiosphaerella > Ophiosphaerella korrae. Next base: position 116,752 of record JALNQF010000021.1, read on the forward strand.
GGGGGGTGATACTGCAGGTGATCATCTATCAAGAGATGCCCCCATGGCCCCCACTTCCCCACGAAAAACTCGCTTAAAATAGCCAGTTGTAAATTCAAGCCCAAATCTTCACCAGGATTCTGGATACTCTCTATTTGATGACCCGGTAAGACGGAACGCTTGTCATGCACGTTTATATTCTTTTGGTATGCTATAGTACCTGGGTAGGTAGGAGTGGGGCCTATCGAAGCCGTTGACGATCTCGTACCTGGACCACGGCGACCAGGTTGATCATGCATGAAAAGGTACCCGAGGCCTTTTAGAGCTGACTACATACCTTATCAGGGAGTTCGCGCCAGTTTGGCTGCATGCAGCTACCAAATGATGTTTTGCAGCTAGGTTGTTCCGCGAAGTCTATCCTTATTACCTTTATACATCAACAAGTATAGTTACAACCTAAAGCCTGGTTTCTCTTGCGCAACTTGGAAGTGCTTCTCCTCTAAGGCCCACACAATTGATAAACCTAGGATGTGTCGGGACATGACCCATCGCTGGCTCAGTGCTAGTCGCTTCCGTCCGTATTTCAAATAAATACCCAGTCTCTAACTATAGGAATGCTGCGTCCTCAGCCCAATTGCAAAACTTCATCCAGCTCTACTGTCGTCAAACCTAGCATTCGCCACACATCAAATAGACTCTAGGTCTCACTAATGTTCTACCAGCATTACCATCAACTAGGAAATGCTCAGACATTACCACGACCTGCGGAATACGAATCGCCTACGTTGTGGCGCAACCGTGCTTTTCGGCAAGGATTGTCCCGGTCAACTGACCGGACAGCCTGCCCTAGGCACGAAATTCAAAAGATGAAAATATTTTCACACTAGGTAACGGGATATGTGGGTCTCCTGTCACTAGGTGACAACCTTATCTCAACCTCGAAAAACCGGTCTTTTGCAGCGTGGAATAGGTAGGTTTATGGCTCTATAGCTTTCGCGAGCTCACTAGTGCACGTTTTACTTGAGTGTATTGATTGTTTAGCGTGCACTTGTCAAGTTTACCTGGCCAAACAAATTGTTCTTGTGAACTTTTGATCGTGAACCTTTTGATCATGGTCATTTACTTTGCGATGTTGGGCAAGCGCTGTGCAATAACACGGGGTTGCGTAAGGTTTTCACGTGATAGAATCTAGGGTAAAAACCACAGCACGCTGGAGCCATTATTTATAGGATACGGTTCTTTTGGGGCGCTTTCTTCTTATTCCGTACATTCTGTTCATGAGAGATGCCATCTACTAGTGTGTATCATCCCGTATCATCTTGCTCATACCTTGCATATTGTTGAGTGCAGACCAATACACAGCAAGAGAGTATATTTAGACAATGAAAAGTTTTAGTGGTGCTTCAATGTATATATAGCTACGTATGACGCCCTGTCAAAGATTTACGTAAAAAGAACAAAATAAACACCTAATAACGTTGTCGTGAGCAATCATATATTCATCAACTGCAGGTTTACCGTAGCGTGAAATTCTCCCAAAGAAAACCTGAAGGTCGCCTCACTGCAACCGAAAAGAAATTGGCGCTATTGATCATCGTATGACTCTGTTGCAAAAAGTTAAAGTGAAGCGTTGGGAATTCCAAAGTGATGTATGAGAAAACAATAAAAGAGAATTAACGTATCGATTGTAAAACACGAATCATTTCCAAGAAGAAATAATATAACCCAAGGTCGTATATCGTTCAAAGCGTCAATTGAAATCGGGGACTATCGTTTGAATAAGAAATAAAAGGAAAGAAGGAAAAATAAAACGTGGAAGATGGCATTGCTAAAACAAGGACAGCAACGTATTATCGTGAAAGGATTATCCTTGCTGGTAATCATGCCGGTTATATAGGTTGGTATTCGTGGGATCTCCGGTAATTTGATTCGTGTCTGTGTAATTGGCAGCTGATGCTTGGCCACCGATATAAGAGGAGGCATGTTGTGGCTGGGTATGAGAGGAGGTATGTTGTGTTAGAGTGTGAGAGGAGGAGTGCTGAGGCTGCTTTCCTTTCCCCTCCATTTGTTGCTCATTTAGATTTTCGGCCTCTTCCTCGGGAATCTCGGCTGTGTCTGTCACAGTTTGTGACTGCATTGTATCACCCTCATCCTCAGCTCTCCAGTTCCCGATCAAAAACGGGACCTGTTCTGGAACAACATATCCGATATCTTTCACCTTTACATTGTATTGTATTGGGTGATGGATACCGTAATAAATGCGAGATTCCCGACTCAAATTTTGTCCTTGTTCTGTTATGACAACAGCAATGGATGGCTTTGTGATTCCAGCTTCTCCTGGAATTAGTTCTGGCTTCCCTCCCGATGCGTAGGCGATGCCATGCTCTGATGGCCGTACGCCTCTTTTAGTAGTTGCTTTTCCGGAATATGTGAAGATTGGACACGCAAAACAAAACTCCCGTTTCTGACGGACCACAACGAACCTGCGCACGTTTGTGTGTACAAAATTGTCTTTGTACTTGACAACATTAAGAGATTTGTTGGAATTATAATCCGTAATGTTGTTGGTCGCATTTGTACCCGCCGTTTCATTCATGATAACGGCGAAGACGCGTCCTTCGATAAAATAAGATTTTGGTCGTACAAAATAAGATTTATCGACTTCTTCATAGTGTATTGGATTTTCACTGGTGTATGTCCCGTGAAGGTGACCGCCAACTCCTCTTGGCATGGAACCTTGGGGAGGCACTCCGGCTAGAATGGCTTGTCTTTGAGCCAAAGATTGTGGGGCATTGTATGTCGAGCTGCTGCCCGGGTGATTTGGCTGCTGTCCTGGTGTTCCTAGGGAAGCATAGACGGTTTGTGGGGAACTACCAGAGTCTACACGTTGATGGCTGAAAACGGCGATTAGTCAGCGAGTTTACAAGTGGTCTGAATGAAACAAACATTGGATTTGGAGGCAGCAGGTGCCATCCAGGAGGCATCCAGTCCTGGAAAACCCATTGCTCTGATAGCTGCATGTCAGACGTGAGCAATTGTGCATTGGCAGTGATACTGACTGGTCTGGTAATCATATTTCAGTTGTTTATACCGCTGGTATTGGGTATCGAAGGTGTAATGCGTGTCAGAGCTAGTTGGTGAGGACATTTTTGCGTACGTCACACGTGTGCAACATGTCGGGACAATGTTGTGCGGCTGTGGTTACTTGGGCGACATCGATCCTTCTTAAGCCCAGGATCTAAGTGGATCAAAGGACGGTCAGCAGCCAGCAGAGCCGCAAGACGGGCCATATGGTGCTATGTATGCCCATTGTGCGCACTAGCATGCGGTGAAATCTATACGGCCCAAGTCCGCATGCCACTTGATATACACTGGCGCAGCCGTGATTGGTGGGCATGCAGCATTGCAAAATGGCTGCAGGCGCAAGGTGTGCTGGCCCCGCCCACCTAGACGATTTTAGCGGTGGCGTCGCGTCGGCACCAGCAAATGCTGCCGCTTTAACCCTGCCGCTGTCACTCGCTGACCGTCGTTGATCAAAGCGCAATGACTGCGCGGTAGTGGCGGTCGCCGGCCTTTGGGGTGCATGTCTCACGGGCAGCTAGCATTCAGCCCTCCTGGGGGTGGCCCGGCCGCTAATGCACAGCAGATATATGGGGTGTCATGGTCGCGACATTCCTGCAGCTCCCTCTCAGCCTTTCATACCAATCAGCCATGAACATCTCGAATCAATGTCACAGAACAAGACGTGTTTCCCGCCCGTCGCTCAGCGTCCTCTTGACCCGGTGCTGTTCGGTGAGCATAGCGACCAGTTTGCCTTTGTTCACAAAACTGATGTCGAGCTAGCACCACAAGGACGTCATGTTGCTCCTTCCATCTCCAGACCGCATTCTCTCTCGGCTCCTCCCGCTATCCAGCCCATATCAGCATATTCCATTCACCGCGGCGAAGACCCTATTTTCCACTTCAGCACAGAGACGGGCGCCACGAGCCGGCGCCCAAGCATTGGCGCCATCCACCTGACGGATCGTGGGCCATCGCAACACTCTGCCGTGCCATCACCCAGACCGTTCTCTTCCCCCATTGCACCCATACCACCTGTGCACCAAGAACCTTTTGCATTCCACCCAGCCTTCCCCCCACCCTTTCCGCCACCCTTTCCACCACCCTTTCCGCCCACCCCTCTATCAAATCGCTACGACGATTTACTCGACCGCATTGACCAACAGCGCTGGGATTTGCGAAATGCCCGAGAGAAACTTATTGGTGTCCGCTTTCGACTTCGCTCGCAACGCGAAGAACTTCGAGCCACTCGTGAGAAGGCAGCTGTGCAGGCCGCCACTGCCTTCGACCTCGTTCGTCGGTACCTGCTTGAACGAAGGGTTGACCTACCTCAGGACATCAGATATGCTGTTGAAGACGCAGAAACATGGAGGAATAGACTGGGAGTACAAGAGGCTGACTTTGAGGAAGCCGAGGTAAAATACAATTTAGATGAGTGGAAATACACAGAAAGGGAAACTAAATTTGTCGACGATTTGTGCGCCAGCACGCCCTTCGACTCGGGCCCAGCTGCACCAGCTTTAGAAGCCTTGGACACTCAAGAGCTCACAAAGTTATCGTTTAGTATTGCCGAGTCACAGATGGTACCTGATGATACCGGGGTGGGAGCTCTGGACACGGATGCCTTAAATCTAACTCAAAATACTCTACACATGTTGAATGGAGACCAGGCCGACGCTTCCTTTGTTATCCAGCCTCAAATACCGCTAAAGCGTCTAGTCGCATCCGCGTCTCTTGGTGCACTTCCCGAGGAGAATCCGGTAGTCGAGCCGCCTATTTCTCGGCCTCACAGCGAAGCCGATCTCACTCGATTGAACTGGTCCGCTACGCGTGGGAAAATTGAGAATTGGTTGCTGGAAGCTCTTGAGAATTCGCCTTTACAAAGGGTACAATTGCATAATGAGCTTATAGCTAGAGCCGTTGACTCTGATAATTGGTGGCAACTTGTTACTCGGCATTGGATTTCGAAAAGCCCTGATGATTCCGTTTTTCACACTGGCGATACCACAGTTTCCCAAACGAGGAACAGCCTAACGCCCTCCGTGGCCACTTCAAGCATGCAACCCAAACACACTGGCTCCATCACATTCGAAACCAGTCCGTCGTCTGAAAGCCCCCTGGTTGCATTGGATCAGGTAGTTGATGCTTTTGAAGAAATTCGGTTTCCTACTAGTATCAAGCCTAGCGACCTCGTTGGGTCAACTCAGAAGGGCGTTGCTGACGAGGCCCGATCTACAAGCCCTCACTCCGTATCCACCCAACATACAACAGGGACTCGGGCTTCATCTGCCCTGGGCTATTCCTCAATATCCAGCCTTGAAGAAACACTCTCTTATGCATCATCGGGTGACGCAACAACCATACAACTCTCCAAACGAACAAGCGGTGTGGATTTGAATTTAAATTCGAGGCACGAATCTGCAAGCGCGGTTGAACCCGATGGTAACAGCTCAGTTAGCTTGCGAAGCTCAGTCGATGCTGACATAGTCGAAGCGTCAACTTCACATGAGAGCAGAGTGTTGTGGGTTCCTCTGACCACATCAATGTGCCCTCGATCAGCTGATAGGACGGATGAAGCGCTTTTAGCGGCGCCCAAAACCGACAAGCAAGTTCAATCTGTCAGCGATTCTAAGCCTAATACTGACCATAAAGTTCACCTGATGAAGTTGCCGATGAAAGCTAGCCAACCAAAAGGAACGCCCGGAATATGGCCCCCGTACGTCCCCTTCATTACGATACATAACACCGAGCCTTGGAGTTTACCCCTATTACGACTAACGCCGGTTCCACAGTCACCGCCTGCTCGTGGTGCACATATTGACACGCCTTATCATTTAGAGAACATCCCTTTCGTTAGGATATCTGATTCTCCTTGTCGATTACCAGGACCCGCACGGTTTCTTTGAACTTTGTTGAATGCATAAAATACGATATAAGACGTTTTCTCTTTGATTCACAACGTGTTGAAATAATATCCGTTTCGAATTATGTTGTAAGCTTTAGCCATGGTTACATTGGCCTAATACATCCACACCGGTACTTCGTTCGGGATGACGTGTAGCCTGTTGCTATCTATCGGATCACCGATCTACTCAGTCGGCTTCCTTGGATGCTAGGATACTTTGGAACCTTGCTGACCATAGGAGGACGCCTCACTCGCCTTATCAAATGAGCTTACCCAATGTTTCTTCTCGCCCTTTGCTCAGCTACAGACCCAGTACATTATTTCTGAGGCCTTTCCAGGATCCCAAGAAATACCCAAGAGCCTGCCTAGGTGAGGTGGGCAAAGTACACGAGTCAGAATTTCGGCCCTTTCTGTGGTCAAAGCAAGCTATTGATTGGGTGGAGATTGAGAGTAAATTTCAATTCGGTAATACGCGGCTGGAATGAGGCTCCCTAGGGCCTTAAAATGTTGTTCGTCTTATTGTACGTTTTGACACGCATCATGTTGCATTGATAGTATTGTCCCGATTCCCCTGTCAAACGAGCCTCTCGACTTGCGGCTCTCAGTTCTGACGCCTCTCGGGTACATCTCCCGGCCACGATCCATGAATTCATGAATCATATTACAACCAATACTTGAGCACGTTCTTCAATTTGCCTTTTAGTAGGCAATGCATGCACTACCAATCATCTCAGTTTGGCCATAGTCAATATTCCAAACACCCAATTGTAGGATTTAGGGTCAACCACAATTTTCCAAGGCGATATAATGTACAGGCAAATCACATTAGCCTTTCTCTGGGTGATATCCCGTGCTGCATGGCGGGCGTGCCGCCTAACTATTGCTTAGTTCCCGCGTTTATTATTGGGTGGCTTTGCACAAACTTCCATGCTATCACAAACTCCTGAATCTTATCTCTCATGCACGCGAACTCAGGTCTCGAGTTGGCAATGTGCACTCCATCAAAGGACGGACAGGTGTTTTGCACACGGCGCACACGACCCATTATTGGCAAATGCCATCTGACTGGTGGCACCATTTTATGCCTTCTGAACCTAAGACCGAGGGCTGACTGGAAACGCCATGCCGGCAACATCTAATAAGATCCAACGATATGCACACGCTGCGGCATGGGTGGATCCTCCCAGCAGCAAGGCAGCTCCTGACCATCTACCCCGCAGTGCCTCCAACCTGTCGGCCGTCGCTGAGCTGTGGCTACTAGCATCCGTGTTCTGCAAAACTGAGTACGAAAGGGAGTTGTGTCTCTAAGGCAGCTGAAATCTGAAACGTTCAAAAGTGCCCGACAGTGGGCTTACCCTTGGGTTGTATCGAGGGCGTTGGCTAGATGACAGACCTCAGCGAGGCAACCGCCGGACATACTTGGAGCAAGCCAGACTGGAACGCAAGCGACACCCTGGATGTGCAGTTCCATTTGCCGCTTTATCGTAAGTTGCAGTAGGCTATCGGCCGTGGACCAAGAGATGTGACACACCATCTCGGGTGGATTCTCCTCAATTTCATTTCATGAAAACACTCCGAAACGGCAGCGAACGCATGTTCACAAAGTTTCCCCGGATTTTAACGGTTAGCATACCCGTGCTTGATGCACAATGAAGATCGCTAATGTTACTTACTGTCTTAGGCGCCGTCCTGGGGTCCTTCAAAATAGGGCGGCGGTAGGGCGCTCACGAAAGACGGCCCCACTCCCACGCGGGAGTACAAGAGGGATGCATAAGCGGATTGTTTTGTGGGCCCCCGATCTGTGCATGAGGCCCACAAAACAATCCGCACCACCCTTGTACACGCGCACAGACTAACTCTCCCGCGGTACCCTTGTGACCTAGCTGCCATGCACTGCATGGCAGGGATTGCGAGTCATCCTATCGGTAATACCGCATTGGGTCATATCCGCAGTTTTGCCGACCGGTATTATGATCCCTCGAATAAGAGCGGCCATTTCATGGCCTGACTTTCTGGCATGACTCTCACTCTAGGCAAAAGTAAGTGGTAAGCGATTGGTTGGTGTGTAACTTTGAAAGACCATATCAGCGACATGGATTTGCTAATTGACCAGGCTTCATTGCGCCTCAGAATTGCGTATTCTGAAGCAACTAGGCAAACACATCACCATGTTACTTTGCATGAGTCAAACGTGTATTGGAGTATGAACGAAACTTGCGTTATCCTGGTTATCAACGTATGTGTCATCTCAAACAATTTCTCCTAGGTATCCCTTGCAAAGAAAAGCATAACAAGCACGTATTGAGCAAGGCCGTTAACTAATACCAACAGAAGACAGACCCATAGTGGGGAAGGAATGTGACTGCAACAACATAAACACTTTGAGTCAAAGAGAAACGTATGTTTTCGCTCAACTTGCTGTTTACTAGTAGTGTTGATACGGAGGGCTTTGATAAGTTGAATAGCTCTGTTGCGTGGACCAGGGACCAGTTTGAGTGGCAGTGGATGGGGTTTTCAAGGTTATCGTATCTTCGTCGTCTTCGTCATTGTCGTCGTCTGGCTCGAAGCCACTGTTCTTTTCTTGTTTATGGTAACGCAGAAGCTTGGTCTTGTCCGCATTCACCACCATACCGATATCACGTACCTTGACGTTGCATTCGATGGTGTGGATCTTTCCCAGTCGTAGCCTTGATGCCGGGTGTATCTGCTCGTTTGGCTCAGTGGGTATGATTGCAATGGGATCCTTCGTCATGCCACGCTGGATCTCTCCGGGTATGGGCTGCGGCGGCGTTCCCGCAAGATGAACAATAGTGTGTTCAGAGGGATTGCAACCGGGCTTCATGACTCCACGATTGCCGTAGGTCGTGATCGCGCTGTTGAAGCAGAGATAATTAGTAACAAGGCCAACCAAATGTCGGGATACTGACCAAGCTTCAACGAAGTGCTGCTGTCTGTTTACCCTCATGATGACAAATCGACGTATGTTACAATGCACGTGTTCTCCAAATCTGCTCCTAATAATTGCAGCATTTGGATGGATGGTGAGTTTACTGTTCTCAGTCCCATTCCGATTGCCTAGGGTTGAGCCTGCCGTTTCTGCCCATACCATTGAAAATACGCGCCCTTGCTTGAAAAAGTCGTACTCTTCTGATTTAGTTCTCACACGGTAACCTTTTGGCAGTAAGCAAGTGGAAGGGAAGAATATGTATTCTTAGCTCACTTGCGTCAAGTAACTCATACCAGCCACGGTCCGGTGTCCCTCTGATACTGAGTTGGCAACGATAGTTCTCTGGGGCTATATCTTGTCAGATGGTGAGGCTGATAATTCCTTGGGCGTTTAACTTACCTGCTGACACCATATTCGGGTCATAGCTTGAGGAGGAGTCTGTCCTACTTTTCCTGAGTTTGAGTCAGCTTCCGTTGCCCTAGCTGACTCCATGCATACTTTTCTCCCTCAGCTGCGCCATATGTCGCTTGTGTGTAGCTGTATCCGGCTGATGTTTCAGGGCTAGAAACTATTACCGGTGGCACAGAAGTGGGTTGTGGCTGGGAACTTGGAGTCCCCCAGTTGCATATTAACTGGCCTATGTATGTTGGTAAGTGAAAGGGCCTGGTCAGGGGTAAATTTCCACTAAAAATTTGGTGTACCATTGGCATCCAATCGATATGATCCATCGTTGTTGACTTCATACCGAAAATAACGTTGGTGATCTTCGCTCCACTGCCAATCGCCGTTGGAATTGTTCGAAGACATGGCGCCCAGAGCCTACCCTTGTGGGTAGGCATTTAGGCGGAGGAAAACACCGCATTTATCTTCTCGCCAAAACGCAGAGCCGCATGAGCAAAGGGTGTAGGTCAATGATTGCCATGTGCCGTCGCTCCCACAATACATTTCCTGCACTATGCATGCACTCTATCGAGCTTGCATGGTGGATTTTTGCGCGCATGGTCTTACAGGCGGGAAAGTGGGGAGAGTATTCACTGATTGGTTTTCTCCATGCACCTTCGCGGCAGAAGAAACCTTCGGGCCGCTGTGGCACCTTTGAAAGAGAGCCCGACCCTCCGGCGGCGCTGTGACAAGGCCACTAAAATACAGAGCATGCATCCGTAATAGTGTCACGGTCCATGCGTATTGTATGTAATACTTATCCTACGCCACCACTCCTTCCTTTTCTTGTCTCATGTCCCTTTGGTTCAGCTCAGATTTGAGCACGGACTTGTGCTACCATGCTGACGGTACACATTCCCAGCCATCCCTTGACCTCAGCTCATTCAGAGACCTCCACGTAGACCGTGCGTTGTATGGACTGACACGATCTTCAAACACTTCATTTCCAGCCCGAGGTATCAAACCCATTCTTCGTTGATATACAGAACCTTGTGCTGAGGGTATGGGGCTGTTCGACTGGTACCCTCCGGCATTTCTTGACCTATCTTACGGTAACAGCAAGTACGGAGCGCATATGAGCAGGCTCGATATGCCGACCGCTACTTCAAATTTACACACAGGTGGAATTCTCGGCACAATAAATGGAAACATCAATAAAAAATTCTGGATACAGCTACAAAAAGGACTCAGAGACGTTTCAATACAGCAGGAACAGCTGTCGGAGGACAGAAAAGAGGTTCTAATTGACCGAGAGAGACTTGTATCCACTGCAAGACGAATCCGCGAAACTCGGCATCGGAATCTGGATAATGAAGCTCAGTTGATGGATACCATCCGGGAGCATTTGAATAATCTTGGACAACCTTTTCCGGAGAATTTAGCCCATGCCTACTCTGAAGTTGAGGAAACTCGGAACAAGTTGACCATATTAGAGGATGAATACGATGAAATAGAGCAAGAACTGGAAATCTCCGAATGGACATTGTTAGAGAAGGAGGACGATTTGTACCAACGCGATTTGCTGCAGTTACTCCACGAGGATCATTCTGAGAGCGACTATGGACACCGGCAAACGAGCTCGCAGTTGGATAGCTTTCCTCCTTCTCCCAGTGTTCAGTATCAGGTGGCTATGGAGCAGCATCGTAAACTCACAACGCGATTCAATGGCTTTCGCAAAGCGGATATGGAATCGATTGAAAAGGCAGCGAAGGCTGCAAATCAGAAGACCAACAGGTTACGCGAGGATGGCGATGTTCCTGGCTTTGAACAGAAGTTTAGCGATACACTCAAAGACATGATCGACTGTGAAGTGAAAATGCAACTGTCTAAAGCGCATCTGGTACCACAAGTTAATTCCTTCGCTAGAACGCTACGTGCACGTTCAGAACCAAGTGACTTTACGAATTATCGCCCTGGAACTTTTCGAGGCGTCCCTCGAGCCCCTCAAGCCCAGTCAGACGGGACACCAAGGTCTAGAAATATCATGCAGCATGCGCCTCGCATCGAAGAATGGCTGTTTGATTGCCTGGAGAAGAACACCACAGAGAGGCTACATTACATGAGCACTTTGCAAAAGACTTTGGGTTCCATAGGCCAAAAAGACTTCGAGTTTGATGATTTGAAAGAGATCATCGCAAAAACATGGCTGTCCGACATGCATAAGCCAATGTCCCTGCCTAGCGGCGAAAGTATCAACAGCCGGACCGGAGGCGTCACAAAGCTACTTGACTCAGCCGAACAACAAGGCCACAGCGAGAGATACAAATCTATTCTTCTGTCGGATCTAAACTCGGGCATGGAGAGAGAAGTTAGTTACTGCGATGCTTCTTCACTACTTACTCAACTTGAACCACCTGAGTTCAATATCGAAAGTCCTCCCAGTAATAACAGCTCATGCTATAGTCCAATGAGAGACGGGAAAGAGGGCAATGAATCACGTAGATCCTCGAAAAAAGAAGCTAGTATCATGGTCCCCGACGTAGAAGTGACGGCTCCAGCTCCAGCTCCGGATGACAACCATGTATCTAGCATGGAGGAAAGCCTGTCTATTGAACGATTAAAGCCTATCAAATCTCCTCCACGATGCGATAGTGCTCATAATTCTGAGGCAGAAAAATCAGACTGGAGTAAAGAACACCAAGGACCGTTACCCGAGGATGAACAAGGGTGGATCGAAATGAACGGAGCCGAACAACATAAAACAACGAGGGAACAGGAAACAAACCTTGTTGACTCTGCTCAGTCTCTTAAGATTGAATCTAAAGCTCGAGATACACGGTTTGAGTGGTCACCTGATCTACGCCTCTACCATAGTGAGAGGTTTGGTGAGGACGATGAAGTCATAGAGGCTACCTGGATCCAGCAAAAGTATGAGGATGAGCTCGATGAAGAGGCAGATTATAGTGTGCAAAAATATTTTCAGTAAGCCCACATTTTGCTCTTGACATTTACACCAACCCATGAAATCCATTCTTACTATAACATTTCGATTTTTTCCCTTATTTCGCACCTAAATCGTCTAACTGTAAGCAGCTACCCCGGAGTGATAGGTGAGGCTAGAATGCCGAACGATAGTTTGTTTCCGGATTCCTACACGATGGATCGTCGCGTAAGTGACATTAGCAGCGATGCACCGTCAGACGGCCCATCAGGATCAGGTGCACCCTCAAGCATATTTGGTAAGGCCTACTTATTTCTTTCGAGGAAGAAGCTAATAAGGAAGTTTTGGGGTTTATTCCTCCAGCTGATTATAAAAGATTCTTCACGCTCGGACGAGTAAGTATGGCCATTATAGCAACTTCCTATGTTCACACGCCTTTTCCATTGAAACTTCGCTAATGTTCCCTTAGATTTTCAAGACTAATTGGGGTGGCTACACAAATGATAGCACTGCGAATTCCTCGCAATCGTCTAGGGAGTGCAGTCCGCAAAGATATGTTCGCAAAGCAAGCGCTATGATCCGTCACTTCGTCGTCATCAATAATAAAGGTTCCTTCAGTTGGTGCGTGTAAGTTTATCATGTATCTCAAACAACATTATAGTTTCATCTATATCATGTGAACTTTACTAACTTGATGATAGCTCCATTCAAGGCTACTCTGCCCTAACACTTCATATGCCTTACTTTCAACTACCAGATATCGGAAGGGTCTACACCACAGGAGCATCTTTTGAAAATCCAATTAGTAAAGCCGAGAAGCCAGCAATTCGATTAGATCTACTGGAAGGAGGCAATGAGGAACTGCCTCATGATCCTCGAATCAATTACAGCGATAAATATAAGATTTTTCACAAGAGGAAGCTAGTAAATATTGGGATAGTAGACACCCAATATCACAACACACTATGGGAGAATTTTTACAAAGGTCACACAGAATAAACATAACGGAGGGCTTCGGTGGATTCTCTGCTTTGAAACAACGAATTAAACCGCTTTTTTTTTTGCTCACGTAGCGAGTTCTTTACAGAAAATATCAACGCATTATATATTTTCAAAGATTTTCAAGACCCAGCGTCCTGAGGTCGTGACCCTCAAAAGGTTCAAGTGCGGTTAGTAGGCATGTCAATCTTTATTGATTCACGACGATAACCGAACCTCCCTCCCGAAAATAACGCCATATATGCCATGCAATCGGTTTCATGCAAAGTGGAAGGACGGCCGGGAAAAAGCATCGCAGGTGTTCAACAGCATTCTGATCGATTCGTTTTCAGCCTTGTCATACCGTCCTCTACCCGAGATTGTGCAACCACCAAAGTTTCAACCATGCTTGTCGCATCCCAAAAGCGCGATCAAGCATGCCTACTAATACTAGCTTACCGATATATGCAAGTGATTGTAAGTGTAGAACGGCACAAAGGCAGCTGGACATATCGCTGTAAGATTGACAGCCAGTTTACGATTGGCGTGCGAATGCCAAGTCCACCTCCCCTGCACAATTATGTCAAGTTAGCACTTGCTTTGTCGTCTCAATGATGCTTCAATATTGGAGACCCTCCAATAAAGACAGCTCATTTGATAATAGGTCGCCATTCGGCACATCTGACTGTAATTTGCATGTAAGCCTTCTTGCAAAGGCACTTCAATTGGTGATACAGCCGCTGTCTTATCTCTTGGTAACTTTACTTGTTTATTCCTCGCTGGGCACATGCTCTTTGCCTACTTTGCCTGAATATCCTAAAGTTCAGGCAGTTACCTAGGTACTTTAGGAATCACGGGTGCCCAAGAGCCTCATTCGATTTTTGATAGCGGATATGCGGCCAACTGCGTTTCCCGCTTTTGCTCACCGAGCGATGCCAAGAACGCAATTCTTATTCCTCAAAGAGACTTGATCCTTGTAAGTCACACCATTACTGCCGGGCTGCCGGAGATACAACTGCCGCAACTGAAACATGCAGTTGAAAGCTTCAAGCGAACCACACTTTTTAGTCATTGGCTAACCTTGCCTGGTATGGCCAGTAGTGCTATGAGCATGTGCGATCACCATCCCGCGGTTATGTGTCGCTTTTTCGCGGGTAAAAACAACATATTGCAAACGCGGCAGGCTCCCAAGAACATGGCTCCATGGGAACACGAATGCGGGAACCTTCTAGGGCTGCAGCCACGCTACTTGCTTACGGTGGCTTCGTATATGCAACCGATGGAACCGGAAACTGATCAGCTGTCAGCTTTTGTTCGGCATACCGAATACCCGCAAGGCTGAGAGCGTCGGTCACATGCCGAGCACGAATTGTATCCATGCGGCTCTTGGCCAAAATACTGTGAGCCGAAACGAAATCCATTTCCGTTTCCAGCCTACATTGATGCCAAGTTGAACTGGTATGATGGCTTGACACTTGTCTATCAACATGTTTTCTTTCTCATACGCTTCATGCTTTCTCAAAGCAACATGAGTTGGCATAGATCATGAGCCTATTTTTTCACAAGAACGAATCTACGTAGACGAGACTCTAATATTATCAAATAGAACTTGTAATGACAAGAGCCTCCCAGCGTAACGCGCACTGCTAACTTTTTTTCAATATAACCTGGTAGCAACTTAAACTTCATGTCAACCCAGTTCGGGGTTGGCAACTGTATCAATTCAACTTCAGCCTATCGGGTACTAAATCTAATATTCATTAATGCTTAGCAGCCGAAGTGATCATATAATGTTGGACTAATTACAATGATACGAAATTAGCAGATCAACTGAAATTATGTATAGAACGATCAAATAAAATCAAGATTCAGAAGTCACTTGTAGTTTTATAAAAACTCATTTGTTCGTGAGGAAGGTCCATGTAATTATGTAATGGGACTAGAATAAATGCCCTGAACGCTGTCTTTTGGTATAGTTAGTGCGAATACGATCGCAAACCTGTACATAAGATCTCAGCAAAACAGATTTAGCTGCTCTTGACTTATAATTGGAATTTTCTCCAAGATTTGACGAAACTAACCATTTGGGTATGATATTCGATATAGCTCAAGGTATCACAGCTCTATGTGCTGTGTGTTTACACCAATGTGTTGAGAGACTCTCAACTGGGTTGCACCTAGATATCCTGTTTCAGATTTAGCCAACGAAGCACTCACTATCACGGTGTTCACAACCTATTGGTTTCGGTTGAGCACAGAAGCTCGGTGAAGGCGGCTCATTGTCTTCATCGGACGAGCTCCGCAGTTCCTTCATCGCAATTTCCTCGCGATTACCGCCTTCTTCCAGAAGACAATGTATGTTAGGAAGAGAGCAAATCCAATCTACAAACAGGGTCCATTCTTTACCTTCCTTATTATATAGTTTGGCGCAGTTGTCTTCCCGTGAATAGGTCTCTTGGTACCAGGCGTGTTGCTTGCGTTCCTTGAGGATTTCGTGACTGTAAAACATGATCACGTCAATCGAATCAAGACACTTGTAAAGGTCCAGACCAATCTTATCGATCTTGTCTTCGACGTCGGAGAGTCTAGGTATTATATCATTCAAATAATGACTGCGAATTTCCTCTGATTGATGGCTTACACCCCCTAATTGGCCTATGATCTTGACATTATCAATCTCTAGATTTTGAAGCTCTGCGTAGCAAGACAAAATATCGTATTCTCCTAGGATATCGTAGTACTCCTCCTCACTGGAAATCTCGAAAAAATGCTTTACAAGATTCAAGCATTCCGGAGGAAGGAGGTTAGACTTCTGTCTAGCGGAGAGCTCAGTCCTGTGATAGTATATACCAAGAGATTGGTATTCTTCGAGAATTGAATCGATTTCTCTACTCAGAACTCCAATCATTTCTGCTTGAGTCATCGCCAGCTCTTGTATGTCACTCAATATGGCCGGTAGGCGTGATTCGCGCATGGCCAGGCTTACTCAAATATTATAATATTGTTGTGAAGTTCAATATTTTGATTTTATATAAGTCTCAGTTGTTGACGGTAGAAAGAAGGAGAAGCTTATCATATTTATGTGGCATGAGAGCAACTTTTTTTAGAAGCGCAACGTGAAGGCATAGCGTAAGCTATAGTGTCATTATGGCGCTTTGTGTGAAAATAATCATATGACTGTATGGTCGTTTCGCCATTTGACAATTTCGGTTTTACTACACTCACTCATAAACCCAGAGTTTGCTTTGTAAGGACTGGATGCAGTTAGCAGCGGCCTGTTCCAATACCTGCTCGCTCTAGTAGCGCCTATTCCCAATGTCCTCTGTAAGTAGACTAATCACATTTTGTCTGACACGTTCCGTCACTGACTCTCCCTCCGTATCATCCATGCTTACAAGAGTTAAGATCCATCGACTAAACAGCTTACCATCATAACTATCTATTTCTTATCGGGCCCAATATCATTGTGGCCCGAAGGCCTTCCCAGGCGTTTCAGATTTCGGCGAGAGACAATTCGATACTACTCTCATTCTCGCAAACAGAACCCAAGCCATCGGTAATGGAATGGGCTCTGTTGGCTTCTTGAAAAATCTTAGGAGCAGTATTCATGATTTTGTACCATTGTGTCAGATATCATAAAGATAGAAGGGCAGGAGGATTACACCTTTATCAAAAGGTGCAATCCTCCTATTCCCCCGTTGTTGGTTCAGAGATGCGCAATCCGGAGATCAGATGAGCCGGAGATGAGCTTAGCAATCTGATAACGAGCCTTCCTCAGGGTCCCCCTTGTTGAACAAACTAGCGCAACGATCACGAGCCTACAACACGCTAGATTGGCTAGAGCGCGGCATTCAGCTATGAGAACAAAGGGATCATGAAAGAGCGCTAGAAAGGTATATCTCAGAGGCCCCGAACATAGAGATGATAGACAGAGCAATCAATCAATTCTATCGATCAAGTTAATCACATCAATTATCAAGTGACAATCAAATCTGACGAATGGATTGAAGAATATCTGTGTAGTGGTCGGCAGAGCTCTGTAGGTACCGCGACAGAGAATCTGGGGTGTGATACTATAGGCATTAAGGAGGATTGAAGTGGGGTGATAGCCAAGCCCTATCTGATGATAGTATTGTTGTTCATCTTTGATCAACCTGAGCACAATAGCCTGCATGGCAAGTTCTGATCAGCTAATCCAGTCTTTGTAAGTATCGATAGTTATGACCGGGGCAGTTGTGGCATCCTCTAGTTCATTTTCTGCTATTCTTTCCATCCAGTTTTTGATGCGAGTCCTGTTATCCACGCTAAATATTTTTCCAACATAATTTAGCAGTGACTACAGATGGGCATGCGCGTGTGTGAATATGTTCTAAAAATCAGTGATGGGTTCTTACTTCAAAGAGAATAATGTTGAGGCTCTCGGCTTGTTACGTCTATTGGCTTCGATATGATTATAGGAGGGAAGATAAGATTCTGGTAGTGTCTATTCTTATAGCGGCAAATCCCAAATTTCTCTGTATATATATTAAGATATTGTGATTAATGTGACGTAATTTTGAGAGGGTAATTATACCTAGGTTAATAAAATGCACAGAAAGCATTTCGGCGGGGGGGGGGGGGTGAAGTCATAGTAAATGCGAGTTACATCATGCTGTAATCTGATCCATGCCCACCCGCTTCATGGAATCTGAATTTAATGTCCGTCACTGCGTGGCGAGACACAGCGTAGCGAGGCCATTTTTCTCTCGGACCTTCGCAATCTCATAACGCACGTATACACACCTCTACATCGACGAGGAGTTTGATAGCTCAATACCAAATTACGCCTATAACTTAGCTACCTTACTCGCCTGATCTCAACCCTATCGAGCACCTCTAGTGGCATCTTAAACGATAATATATAAGTACTATCTACAATATAATAACTACTTACGAGCTAAAGCTAAGTAGGAGGGCTTTTGCAGCGCGCTAAAAGAGTGCTGGCGGTGTATAACAACCGGGCGCGCTCATACTTAAGTTAATAATAAGTATACCGAGGAGAATTCAAGCTTGCAGGCGCGCGCGAGGCTAGCAGACCAAATGCTAATTCAACCATCTTAAAATCTATCTAAAAAACTTGACTTTGTATATAATTTTAGGCAGTGGGTGGTTGTGAACGATGAGGCGTTAATATTGTGTTGGGCACGCACGTGCCCCGTAATTCACGTCAGACATTGAAATCGAAGATGTTCCTTGAGCCACGGACCCGTATCATAACCCTCCGGGATAGGGTAGCGTCGGGCTCATATAATCAAAAGCCCTGGCTATATTACTGCATGTGGCTTTGACATTCTGAAAATGGAGTAAGTGTCAAACCATATGATGCATGTGTGGAAGCTGATGATCACAGTCCCCGTGATAGCATTATCAAGTTAGTGGTCCCGAGACCCACAGGGGAGATGGAAACCCTCAACGTTCATCAAGGCGTACTATGCCAAAGCTCTGAGTTTTTCAAGCGCATGATGAAACCAGAATGGGCTGGCTTGAGGGAGTGTCCCAATATTATCGAGCTTGCTGATGAGATGTCTGATACCGTAAGCGACTATGTTAAATGGCTCTATGCTGGAAGCATGCCTTTAACGTTGTATAAAGCGAGCGAAAATGACAAAAGAGAGAAAATAGCCGAGGAGGCAGAAAAGGTGTTCATCTTGCTTGCAGAAGCTTACGTCTTTGGGGAGAAGATGGTCGATGCGAAATACAAAAATGCAGTGGTGAGGAACGTAGCAGCAGCCCAAAACAGCTCACAGTGGAATATGGGGCCAGAGAGCGTTGGCATCGTCTACAGTGGCACACCGTCCGGCTCACATTTGAGGCGTTTGATTGCTGGAAATTTCGCACACTTAGCGCATGACGACACAGAGAAGGGCATTGGCTGGATGACGTTCATTGACGGGTATCCAAAAGAGGCCTTGGCAGATGCTTTGAAAGCTACAGTAAAGCTACAGTGCCAAGTGAAAGACGATGCCCAGTCGAGTGTAAAGCCGCTTGATTCATATCTTGAAAAGGAGTAGCTTTAATCAAATTTGCTTAATTGTTGTTGTTGCACTATAGCTGTATCGCATTAGAGAGACATGCAGTCGCCCAATCATTAACTTTCATCTCGACCCATTTGACCCATTCGAGCTTAAACTGTACCTGATATAACTATTGGTTTTCATTTTTTACTAGCGTTGCCTAGGCTTTCTGCGAGTGTACAGACTTCTTCTGCTTAGAACTAGATTTGGCAGTAGGTGGGAACTTAGCAAATCGCAGTTGGGTGGTTAGAAAGTGCTCGAAGCTTTAGTAGTAATACAATCCTAGGCCTCTCTATATAATGGAAATGAGAGAAACTTGAGGATACGGCAATGAACTTCATCACTGTATGCGTTTACAATTCTCCAGAACATGCCGCTGAAACTCGCATATCCATAATCTTCTGCCTTCCACATAAGTAGCAACAACATTTCCTGACACTACTGAGCAGGATGATCGATATTCTCGAGGTAGCCGCAATAGGTTCTTTGAAGTATATGTTAGCCACTTGTGGTCTACGCTTAAAGCTGGGTCTCCATGGTGAGGATGAAGTGGTTCTAGATTGGCTTAAGATAGAGTTTTGATCTCAAGAATAGTATCATCAATCGATAAGTGTGAGTCACTGTTTTAGTCTCTTCTCAATAACAAGCCACTGCGTGTCTAAAAATTCGCAATTTGAGTTGATAACTATTAAACGAATAGAATAAGTACTTAAAGACACAATCCAAATATCACCGCATCCCGAGATCATAATCTGTGAGACGAATACGGGTTAGAAAGTTTGGAACCATACCTGAGAATCAAATTACGTGTGAGTGTCAGGAGCAAAGATCGGAAAGAAGGCATGCAGGCTACATTGTAGCTTTGGATGCATTTTCACAAGGCTTGTTAAACTATGTAAGTGGGGCTTCGGTGATTCGAAATCATGTGCTGCAAGAAGATTGCGGCTCGATTGTAAGTCTGAGTTCAGTTCAATAATGATTAAGTAAGATCAATAAGCAGGCTCAAAACGCTAGGACAAGTTAATCAGCGCTCTTCATAGTATAATGAGTTACCATTACAATCCACAGGCGTCGCGTTGATTTCAATAATTGTGTAAACGAAATAAGTGCATACCAGAAAAGTTAGTGAAATTTTCCATTTCATCTTCGGTTTTGTCATTAGCATTACATCGCAGTGAATAGTATGGTGAAAATATTTGAATACAAGGGTATCGCATCGGAAGATTTCAGCGTTTAAGAATGACCAAACGGTGTTTGAGAGCAATTTACTTTTGATTGCATAAGACCTGTTTTATATACTTGTGTCGGATGCGTGTCTAGGAGTACACGCCGAAATCATAGGATGGAGAAATTGATAAAAAGTGAAGTGGTTTAATTCCTGCAATTGTCAATATTAGTGCGTTTATGGACCGTTGAACCCAGGTGTTGTATTGGAAAGCAGCTTCGCTAACTGTTTGCTATCAAACTCTGTCTAAATGAATGCGATGCGGTGTGAACGAATACCACTTGCCAATCCATAGTGACTGTTTGTTGACGCTTGGGGCGAACTTGTGACGTTGCTTGGCACCCATTGTTGAAGGACAGACAGAATGAGCTGAAAGAGGATGACCTGGGTTAGTTGATTGAGAGTAAGAGTTGCATGTCTAACTAAAGAAAGAAGTTAGCTGATGCTGTCCGAGGTCACGACAGTAAACTTCCCTGTGAAGATCCACAGACTGACCCAGCGAGCCTCCGCATTGTGTGATTAAGATTGATGTTCAACCTATACAGAGACTTCTATACGCGAATTTGCAATTAGCACGATTCAGCGTTGATTACAAACGCGTGACTCCTGCTAACGATCTCGCTCGTCTTTAGTCAAGGCTGGCAACCATAGAAAACTGCAAAGCCACAATAGAAGTGCCTTTGTTGACTTGGAGGGTTTATATATTTTAGCCACGATGTGGTTAGCCAAAGTACTTTTGACAGCACTTACGCTCGTTACGATCGCCAAGTCAGCTTCCAGAATTTAGATAGTAAGTTGATAAACTGCATGCTAACTCACAGCCATGGGACTCAATTCATGTCTCGTTCCGTCGCCTGATAATTTGATGCGCGTAGCTACACCTCAACCCGGTTACAATGATATGCTACCTGGGCACCGGATCAACACCATACCTTCGCAGGGATGTCACTTTCCACATCCATTTTATAGCTACCCAAGAACCAGGCTCGTGCTGCAGGTTGAGGTGACCGATACCGAGTCAAGATGAGCTTCAATATCAAAGGATGATGGGTGCATGAGGCACAACTGCCGAGGACCCTCAACACGTCATTTCGTAATTATACACGAGCTGCTCACACATGGTGTTCTTCTATCAGCAAGGCAAGGAAGGTGGCATCCAGAGGAATGCGACGTTCTCGGTTTGCATGCTTGAATCGACCAAGGTGTCTTCCGCGTGCTCCTGGACCTTGCCTAGAGGATTCTCATCTTACGTTTCTTGTTGCGTCTATTCGAGATGGAAGTTCCTTGATTGCAGGTGTGCATTCATGATGCTTGCGCAGTGAGGTCATGCCACTTGGGCGCGGTGGGTGCAACCAATCTTTTGGGCAAGGCCAACTTCTCCACCGTTGATCCGTCTTAGGTTTCAGAAGCAGCTACCACGAGCACAATGTGCGTGGCATCCAGGGCCAGGATATGCCGAAAGGGCCGACGGAGGAGGTGCCAGATGTAATTGGGGTGCGACAGAGACCGAGGCATGATTGGCTGCCGCGGATTAAATGACCTCAAGCCACCAGTGCACTTTCTGCGCTGGCGCGGCGCGTTGCCCCAACTGGTTTAGCGTTACTGGCATTCTTGTGTGTGTGACATCAGAATGGGACTCTGCGTTCACGCTGTTAAGTCCGGACGCGTGTTTTTGGCATTGCATATAAAATTACCATGATTCGGAAGGTGGCGCATTCTTGTTTGCACAACCTGCAAACCTTCAAACATCAGCCTACCTATATTTCTTATCCGTTTGAATAGCTACCTATTTAAATCCCTAGAATCCTTTTCCATCATTATTATTCGACACATCCATTGTTACCAATATCTTTTGCGCCACGGGATACATTCCATATTGGTTATTATAGATTACAAGCCGAACATGAAGGCATTCAGGAAGTTTGTCAATAAGCGCCGACAGAGCCATCAGAATCGCAAGGACCCTCAAAAAGAGCACACCGCGACACCTCAAACCAGCCCCATCAACGAGAAGCGGACCTCTGTACAAGCACCCGCTCCGCAACAGCAACAGGTTATTGCGGAAGCTGCGCCTGGCATGTTGCAGATTGCGCTGCAAAACAAATCCAACTCCAACAATGTCTATGCATACATCACTGGGCTTGCCATAGAAAGGAACAGCACCCCTATGTTTGTGCAAGCCGATGGCCAGAGCCAATATTACCCTACCGCTCCGCGTGACATACTGCAACCACTTCAGGCCGACGTTGCGATCCCTCTTGGAGCGCCAGGAAACACCGTTAATGTCGTAATCCCAAAGATGGCCGGAGCGCGTATATGGTTCAGTATCGGAGCCAAGTTGACTTTCCTCCTGAATCCAGGTCCCGCCATAGTTGAGCCAAGTGTGACAAACCCATCTGACCCGAATTTTAACATAGACTGGACCTTCTGCGAGTTTACGTACAACAACGCACAACTATTTGCGAATATCTCCTACGTCGATTTTCTCAGCGTACCTATCGCGCTTTCACTTACCAACACGCAAGGCCAAACCCAAACAGTG
Organism: Ophiosphaerella korrae; assembly: GCA_028456385.1. Classification (NCBI taxonomy): domain Eukaryota; kingdom Fungi; phylum Ascomycota; class Dothideomycetes; order Pleosporales; family Phaeosphaeriaceae; genus Ophiosphaerella; species Ophiosphaerella korrae. Next base: position 139,763 of record JALNQF010000021.1, read on the forward strand.
CCGGGCATGGGGCCAGATAGCTTCCAGACCGTGATCAACGAGCTTCGTGCTCAGGCTCAGCGCGACGGCCGACCATGGGACAAGCTCATCTACGAAGCTAACGGCCGACCACTTCGAGTCCTCAGCCCCAACAACCTTCTTGTTAGCAACGCTAACGCGTGGGACGGATATTGGAACCTATATACTGATGCAGTGTGGGATAAATACCGCAGAGAAGACATCACAATCAACACCCAAGCTGCAGCAGGCAATCTTACGGGCCGGGTCTACGGCGACGAACTGCAGCTCGGCGTAGCAGGCTCTTTCTCTCCGCCCTCGGCGCGTGACATCTTCACTTGCAGCACGGGTCCCTTCGCCACTGGATCCAACCAGGCTCGCAATGCTGTCATCCCGCGCCTCGCAGCGGCTTTCAACCGCAGCATTCTCTTGAGCACTCCTGGCAACAACTTCCCCAATGGTAATAACCCTAGTGGGTACTACAAAGACTTGGAAACAACGAACCACTACGCGAGGATTGTACACCAAGTGCAAAAGGACGGTCGTGGTTATGCGTTCCCGTACGATGATGTCGTACCCGACGGTGGTCAGGATGTTGCTGGAACATTGGTCGATGGCAGTCCACAGCTCTTTACGGTTGCCGTTGGTGGGAATTAGGGTATGGTGCGCAGAAGATTGGCGTGCATGATTTACGGCCACGTCTTTTCATTGCTTTTGATGAGTCTTAATGACGTTGATTGACTTCTTGCTTATATTCAGTGGGAGATTGGTTCCATGGTTGTACCTAACTGGGCCAGTTGTGCATGGATTCTTTGTATATAGATCATCAATGCATGTGACTTTATAGAGGAGATCAGGGTCACAAGATTTCGCTTGCTTGCAGATAATTTGAGTAGTGAGCCAGATCAGGTGTATTCTATGATTTCGTGATGGGACAAATGCAGGTGTTTGTATGATATGTGCACCCGAAAATTGCTAGGAACTGAGGTACTGCGCATATGCTTGATGGTGGTAAGAGTCGAAGTGAGACCCGCTTGCGGGAGTCAGCTAGTGTGCTATAAATAGGTTCTCGCGCGAAGCTTGACGCGTTGCATTATGAATCCTTTCGATTCGCGCTCCTTCACGCCCCTCCACGCTCGACCTTACAGCGATCCAACGCGCAAACATTCCCGTGCGGTTATGTCGCTGGAGAACCAGCATGCATAACAGGAATTTATCCCAGAGCCTGTTTACGAACGAACGATGATGCCTGGGTCCAATGCAGAAGTTGCGACAACAAAAGGAAATTTGGAAACCGCATAATACAGCTCAGAAAGGGGGTTAGGAGGAATCATCTGTGTCGCCCCGTTCTTATATAGAACGGGGCTAAGTAACTCGGAGCACCATGCATGCAAAGCGAGCGGAGGTGTTGAGCTCCTCCAATTGACCGACAGGTGTTCTCTGCTTTAGTGAGGAGATATCTGATTGGCCGATTATTGCATGTCCTGATAAGATAGATATTGGTCGCGATGATGCCTTGGTCAATATTTACCTTCCATAGTGTAGTATTAACTTTACAAGGAGTCTTGGGCAAAACCATTGTGCGTGGTTTGGCCCCCACCGCCCTTTCTGCCACACGCCGGAAGTGGGTTGGTCTTACCTCACTACGGCCAAGGGCTGGCGCCTACTGAGCGGGTGCTGACGAAATATTGCCAACCAAGCTCTTCTCGCATTTTGGCCCCCAGATTCCCGCCCCTAGTTGTCAGCCCTATGATTCAGGAGTGGTGACCCTACGATGTGGGCGCTAAGAATATGTATACCTTCCCACTGCGCCGCCAAATTCAAATCTTGAGATCATCCCCGGCTGTGTCTGTACAAAGACTGCACTACTTCTTTCTACCCCTAAGCGTACGATGACCGCCTTAGCAAAGATCCAGTATGGAAAGTTCAAGGATACGGTATGCATGCTTTACTACTCTCACAATGCCATCACTCATTCCTACAGGCATTGAGCTTTGGGTTTGATATCTTATATCCTAATCTTGATGACCCAACGGCGTCAAGAAATCTCATCAAATATGAGTAAGCACGTCATGCAGCAATTGTCAGCCGGATTGTATTGATTTCTCAAGGATTGTTGCAATTCCTGGTCTCGGCGCAGATGAAGAGTGGTCGTGGAAGCTAGATAAGGTCAACTGGCTCAGCAATACAAATATGCTGCAGGAGAAAATACCCGACGCACGGATTAGCCATTTCTTGTATACAAAGCAATGGTTCAGCAAAGGAACCGCTGAACAGCGGCTTGACAACATTGCGACTAGGCTGGTCCAAGGTCTAGATCATATCAGAAGACATGTAAGTAATTGTGCGCCACACTACTGTTCTTCTCTCAAAGTGGTATAGAACAAGACCAAAACGCCCATCATTTTTGTCTGCCACAGCTTGGGTGGGATCATTCTTGCAAAAGCACTTTTGATGGCACAGTCGAATCGTGCCGAATATCCATATGTATATCCATGGGTCGCCGGTGCGATCTTCCTAGGGACACCATTCCACGGCATCACCGAGCCTAGAGCACAGTTGTTAGCTAATATGGCTGCTAACATTGGCATGGATTCTCCTAACGAGTTAGCGAAACTGCTTGAAAAAGATTCTGAAATGCTTCGAAGCTTGCTCGATAAATTTGGAATTTTGGTCAGAGATGCTCAGATTCGTCTCTACAGCTTTTTCGAGCAACAGGACAGTGATATTCTCAAAAAGGTTGTGGTCAAGGGTCTGGCATATAAACGACAAGAGCTCATCGTTGACGAGATTTCCGCCAGTATCACTTCTGCAACCAAAGAAGGCCTAGACACAAACCATTTCGGGCTCAACAAATTCTCAGGATCAAAGGATCGCAACTACGCGTCTGTTTCGCAACAAATTCGCATCACAACCGAAGCTGCAGATCGGCTTATGAAGATGAGACAAAAGGCAGTGCGTAATGCGACAGTTGACGATGCTGTACGCTGCAGCATGTCCAATCATCTGGCAAAAGGTTTCCAAGACATCGACGCTGCTATGCATGGGCAATACAGAGTACCTCAAGGGGGCAAACTATCTAGCATTCTGGAACTACCGGCTTTTACAGACTGGAAGGAAGGGGACATGAACCAGCTTCTTTGGGTTCATGGAGAAGCCGGTACAGGCCAGGATGCGGTTGCATCATCAGCTATTCAGAGTCTAAAAGCATCATCTAGCGGGAGTGGGTCGATAATCACATCCTTCTACTGCGATCAAAGTGATAAGGCCCGGCGATCGCTCTTGGGCCTCTTACAGATGGTCGTGCGTCAAATCATCGAAACCGACCAAGATCTTGCGGAGCATCTACTGTCTGACTCAAAGAAGAACAAAGAGCCTGGGAAACAAGAATTCGATCCAGAAGCGGCTATCAAAGAGCAAGTGCTCTGGAATGCTTTGCAAACTATGGCCAGTCATCTTCCCAGCGGCAGCATCTATGTTGTAATCTACGCGTTTGAGCAGCTGTCAGACGATTCTCTGAATACTTTTCTCGGATACATGAGTGAGCTATCCAAAGAATCAACAGCACTGCAAGATGGTTCGGACAGAGCGCATATCAAGTGGATGCTTGTGAGCCGCACAGGACGGCCTGATATCAAGAAGAGCCTGCAACCAGGTGCCCTGGAAATTGATCTCGAAGACAAAGACAGTTTGGCACTAGTCAGTAATGATCTCAAGTTTCACATCTCTTTCAATGTAGACGTACTCGAGCTGCCGTCGTCGCTTGCATATTTCGTCAAGCGCCACATTCATTCGAGAGCGGAGGATAACCGGATATACGTTGACTTGGTCATCCAGGAGCTCAAAAATGCATGGAAACCCGGAGTCACACATCATGCCGACATTCGCAAACTGCTTGAATCCTTTCCGTACGGTCTCACGAATATGTTCGACCATGTTCGAAAGCGGGTGTTCAATTCACAAGCAGAAGGACTGGAATATACTAAAGAAATACTGCGGTGCCTGATCTGTGCACATGTTGCACCCACATTGCGGGAGCTTGCGGTTATCGCTGGTCTACCAAAAGAGGATCGTCAAGATTTGGAGACGATCAAAACATATCTTATTCGGTGTGGTGCGTTCTTGACATTGAGCGGAAGCGAATGGGACCTGGAGACTGCCACAGTCGAGTGGATTGATCCCTCTGCGCAAAAGCATCTTGAGCAATACGCAAAAGACGATCTTGCATTGGATCTTCAAGACATACAACACGGTATAATTGCTCTCCGATCACTTGAGTACATTTATGAAACATTCGATCCACAACCTGATAATGAAGAACAACAACCGGAACCGGAAGATGACAACGAAGGAGCTCAAGACGATGGCACAGGTGAGGATATAGAAAATTGCGACACCAGTTCAAACAAACCCACAAAGGATAACGAAGGGGATGCCGAGAAAGTCGACGAAAACGAGGACGAGGGTGACGACAATGACGACGAAGGTGACGATAGCGATGAAGACAACGACAGTGACGGTGACATTGACAGTGACGACGGCGGCGAAGAGCATGGTGGCGAACCTGATGGCAATGCCTCGTCCGGGGAAGTTGTCAAATACCCTATTCGATATTGGGTCGAGCACGCAAAGTTGGCCCCAGTGGATATGCTTGACGAGATCAATCTCTATGATTCCTTTTGGGAAGAGTGCTCCGAACCGCGCCAAAGCTGGTGGCAGGCTATATCGGATGTGCATACTTGGTACAATCAGGCCGAAGTGTCAGCGCTTCATGTGGCTGTAATCCTCGAATTTCCAGCGCTTGTGAAACATCTCCTGAGCCACGGCAGGACGGATGAAATACATCGAGTCGATTCCCTTGAATTTCAGCCGCTCTATTACGCATGCGAAGGTGGGAACAAAGAAATTGTGGTCGAACTTCTGCAAAACGGTGCAGATATCAACCACAATAATGACAGTAGCCGGCCTACCGCTCTGTTGGCAGCGTCGAGCAACGGGCACATGGAAATCGTCCAGATTCTTCTCAAAGGTGATGCTAATTTGGATGCTCCTTCACAACATTACGGAACACCCCTCTACGCGGCTATAGAAAACATGAATCAAGAGATTGCGGAATTGCTCGTGGAGCGTGGCGCGCATGTTAATGCTATCAGCGGTCCTGCATTGAGAGCGCTCAATATTGGTGCCTCCGTCGGTAATCTTGAAGGTGTTCGGTTGCTCGTAGAGCACAACGCCGAAGTAGACCCAGAAGATGATTATTGGTACGGCAGTGCTCTCGGTGTTGCCTCACGCAACGGGCATCACGATGTTGTTGAATACCTACTCTCCAGTGGTTGGAGCCCGAATCGCGAAATGGAGACTTATGGAAGTTTCTTGATAGCCGCAGCCGCATACAACCATCTTGAAGTTGTGGAAAAGCTCCTCAAGCATGAAGATAGAGTTCTGACCATGCAGATGGCGCTTGAAATTGCATCAAAGAAAGGTTATGTCCCTGTGGTGAGAGCAATTCTCGAAAAGAACTCAGCGCTTCGCCTCCTCAAGGCGTTTTCCTTGGCTGCACTTCATGGTAGGACAGAGGTCTTAGAGCTCCTCTTCGAATTGGACCACAGTCACGAGATACAGGGTGACTCCCGTGCCATGAACGATGCACTTTACCAGGCCACAGATAACGAACGTGAGGAAGCTGTTACTCTACTCCTAGAACATGGTGCAGACCCTAACGCAGAGGGGCCAACGTAAGTAGACTATATGATTGTATTAGCGTTTACTAATGAAGAATTAAAGTTATGGTTTTGCGTTAGCCGCAAGCGCGTAAGTACATCTATCGGTGTTCATGAAATCAGCTTATAATTATCCAGATACGATGGCACCACAGGTATCTTGAAAGCACTTATTGCGAAGAAGGCTGATGTAAACAAACGCGGGGGCGACTACGGAACAGCGCTACAGGCAAGAAAAGGCCGTACTCTATGACAACGCACGCTAATCCCACCCCAGGCAGCAGCATATAACGGTAACGCAGAAAACGTGAAATTGCTTATCGACAATGGTGCTGTGTTAAATACAGAGCCAATCGGGCGTTATGGAAACGAGTTACAAGGTACCATCACAGTAAATTGCTTCACTGAAACCAGCTAATCGTTGGGTGTAGCGGCTGTATTCAATGGTAACGAGTACACAGTTCGACTCTTACTTGAAAGTAGGGCAAACGTCAATGCATGGGGAGGGATGTATACCTATCCCATCATTGCTGCAGTCAGCAGAGGGTATAGCAACATAACACGAATTCTCCTAGACTTTAACGCCGATGTGAACGTTCGAGGGCACGACAACAATTGGCCCGTTATCTCGCTCGCTGGCTCTAAGTTGATCAAAGAAGACCTAGAGCTTATTCTGAGCAAGGGGGCAGATATCAACGCACATTGTGACAAAGGCACAACTGCACTGATCAATTGTGCGGCTGTAGGTGATGAAGCAGGGGTCAGGTTTTTACTTAACAATGGAGCTAATGTGCACGCCGATTCGGAAATATTGGGCTCTGCTCTACATGCTGCCGCGTAAGTTAATTTTGGTGCTCAAAGATGATGGCTATGCTGACACTTTTGTAGTAAAATAGGCGATGAGGGCTCTTGTCAGGCATTACTAGATGCTGGTGCCGATGTCAATGCTATTGGAGGCGAATATGGAACAGCTATTCAGGCGGCCGCTTGGGCTGAGGACATTGAAACAGTAGAGGTTTTACTGAATGCGAATGCAGACGTAACACCTGAGGCTGCGGTTTCTGGTCTTTATGGCACAGCCCTACAGGCAGCATCAGCCGAAAACTCCATCAAAGTCGTACGAGCGTTGCTCAAAGCAGGTGCGAAACCTAACGTGGAACCGCCAAACGGAATGTTCGGATGTGCGCTGTCGGCAGCGGTGGCTGAAGGAAACGAAAAGATCGCGAAACTTTTGCTTAAACATGGCGCAGATGTTAACTTCGAGGGGGGTAAACATCACTACCCCATAATGGCTGCAGCGCAGTCTGAATACAGCTCCGAGGTCGTGCAATTGTTGCTAGATCACAACGCGAATGCTTCTGCAGAAGGTGGGGTTTGGGGTTCCGCCATTATTGCAGCCGCATACATCAATGACAAGGACAACATTGAACTTCTGCTCAAGCATAACGCCAATATACTGGCTACTGGTGGCAAGTATGGTACTGCGCTACAGGCCGCTGCTGTAAAAGGGGATCTAGAGGTATTCGAGTATATCCTTAGCCACGCCGTAGATTTGGTCAATTACCGCGGCGGTAAGTATGAAACAGCTCTTACTGCCGCTGCCTACTTTGGTCATCTTGAGGTTGTAAACAAGCTTCTCGATAGCCAAGCAGATTTTCGAATTCGAGGCGGAAAATACCGCAGCGCGATTACGGCGGCTGCGATCAGAGGCAACAAAGCTGTGCTTGAAAAACTTCTTGAACTTAAACCACCTGAAAATCTTCTGGACGAAGCTTTGGTAGAAGCGTGCGCCCATCGACAGGCTTCGAGCGTAGAAATACTGCTGGAATCTGGTGCCGATATCAGCTTTCGACATCCTATTTTCGGTCTATCTGCCGAGGCACTGGAAGCACCAGCAACCTTTGACGAGAACTCGGACATTGAAGATAACGACGCCGCAGATGTTCAAGACAGTAACGAGGACAGCGAAGATGGTGATGATCATAAAGTTTGGGAGGGTGACAACGTATCAGTTTCTGGTGAAACCGACGATGGAAAAAGTGTTGCAGATCTTCAACTAGAAGATGAGATTACTGAAGAAGCCAAGATTCGTAAGCTTATCATGAGTGGAGTTGCTCGTTGCCAACGCAACCCGACCGTTAAGCGCTTCCGAACTGTCAGGCATCCTAAATTGCCGGATAGTCTTGCTGCTGGGCCTCCACCATTGCCAAGCCCTCAGCCTCCTCCAAATACCAGTTATTACTCGTACAATCCTTCAAATGGGGGCGGTAACTTCGGGGTACAATATGGACAGCATTCACAGGAGCCATGGAGTCAACCGTTCATTTCGGACCCAAATTATCAACAACCAGCTAATCCCTACTTACAACAAGATCGTCCACAGTACCCTACCCCTCCACCTCAACCGGAAAGTCAATACACCAATGGTAGCGAAGATAACAGTCTAATTAGGAAAAGCAAAGCCCTGAATCGTAAGCCTCTGCTTAACCCAGGGTCAACCGGCAGGTATCAGCAACACCAACCAGGTTACGCAAGTCCACAGGCTTCGGCAGACCAATTCATGTCTCACCAAAACTTTACCAGCTCGCCCCAACACACCCCACCCCCAACAAACACCTACCACACGCCCACCACTCAGCAACAATATCCTTCCCCTGTCCCACAACGACAATCAACGCAATTCAGCCACACCCAGCAACCACCCCTTCACCAGCAATCACAACAATTCAGTCAAATACAGCAGCCACCATATCAAGCATCGCCGCCGTCACAGTACCAAGCGTATCCATCACCTCCACCCCAGGCATCTAGTTATGTTCCCTACAGTCAAGGTTCATACGATCAAGGATCTCAGAGATTATCACAAGCATCGTTCCAGAGTAGCCAACACACTGGCAGTACACCGTATGGATCTCAGACATGGGGCACGCCCATGTCCAGTCAGACTAGCTTTTCTCAAACTCCCAGCCAAGGGAGCGCTTCCCAGTCTATGGATGAAGCCCAAGCAAGAAGGTGGCGGACAGGCGGATACGATGGGGATGGGTACGGTAGATACTCATAGTAGCGACTAATGGGAAGAAAAGGATTGCAGATATTAATATTGTTCATCGAGAAGCATGTGTTCCTGTAAATGGGGATGCGCTACCACTTTCTAGAACAATTTCACTCAGTGCCTGAGGTTACACCGCAACAAAATGGCATCTTAATTATGTGACAGTTGTACTTAACTCCGCAACAAATGGCATATCCCTCTTATATTTTTAGTTTCGGCTAGGCTGGTTTACCTGCCATGATCGTAGCGCTCAGAGTCGCATTCGCGACTGTCACGTCTTTAAACTCGTCAGGATACGCCGCTACCAGCAAGTCACTCACGATTCTTGCGAATACCACACCACCCCACTCATTTAGGTGCGTGCGATCGCCCGATGCAAGGTTATATTTGTCGGCTGCGGCTGAACCAATTGCATTCACATAAAGCGTACTAGCTTTATTAAGATCGATGAAATGCCGAGACTTTTCTTTCGCAATGGAGATGGTTTTGGCAGTCTCGTTGGCAAGATTCTCAACGACTTTCCCACCGCTGAATGTGCGCCGCGTCAAGGGCGTGACCAAGATAGGTACGCCACCAGCAGCGACTACTTCATCGGCCATAACGCCTAAATTCGTGGCATACTGTGAAAGGCTAACACCGGAGTTAGCCTTTTGGTCGTTGTGGCCAAACTACGAGGCCATTAGTGATGCATTGCAGTTTGTTAGCAGGGTCCACGTACTTGTATTGTAGTATATACTTTATAGCTGCCTTTGTATTTCTTGATGTCGTCAATCACGCTTTTCCAGTAGCCGCCGTCACGGAAAGATTTTGTGCTTGCTCCCCCCTTCGCCCAGTTGTGGCCTGATGAGCCAGTGGCGACCGTGGTAGAGAGGAATGCATCGCCCCACCCGCCACCAGGCGCAGTCGTTGAATCTCCTGCGAGCAGCCAGTACACGGGTTTTGGGCCACGTTCGAGCCATGATGAAGGTGCTGCTAATACAGCAGGGAGAAATGTGAGGAATAAGAAGCGCATCTTGAAAGTTTTGCAAGGCTGCTGAATTCTCGGGTCGCCGCGCGCATTGGATCTTGGATGGACAGTACCTCATATAAATCGTTGCCCATCCCGTTCTAGTGGTCGATGCCGCATCCACCACGTGGCTGTTTGGTGGAAACGACCTCGGGAACTTGTAGATGGTCCAGGTTTCCTCAAGAAATTATCCACCGAAGAACAGAGATAAATACGCTACAAATACCACGTATGGGCAAAGCCCTAGTCCTGATCCCTGCAAGCTCCATTTTGAACTCGAAACGGTCGTCTTTCGCGGGGTACCTTGGCAATTACATTGATTAATCTGTAAGGTCTTCGCAATTATTTAACCCGAACCCCGAGATGCTTGAAAAGAATAGGGAGGTAGATAGGCAGTGCAAAATTATTAGGAACAAGTTTGACTTTCAAATAGACGCTGCGCTTTAAAGTAGAGATTTAATTTCAAAACCTGGTTGTCTGATTGCGCCTACTGAACCCGCCCAGCTCTCGAGAAAGTGGCTTTTTCAGCACGGCCCACCTACATCAATGCACCAGCACCTCAAAACACGCCCATTTTCTCAACGTTCTGTATAGCGATTGGTTTCAAACTCAGAATCCGGATGCTCCGGCGTTATATCTATCTCGTATCTCACGCAAGCGTGATAGGTACTGATCTATCGTACGATTTATCTTAGTTGAGCCAAGCTTGTTCTATGTCTTGTAGAACCTCTTCACCCTTTGCGATTTAGTCCTGCACTTCCTTGAGTAGAATAAGCATTTAAGTAGCAATACCTACGTCTCTATAATAGAGAAATCTAGGCTCTTTCTAGCTAATATAATATAATCTATTCTATGTTGTTCTATCTACTTTAGCGTAGTCTTAGAATAATAAGCTAAGTTACGGTCCATCCAGAATATATACTCGCTACCTTTCTTAAGGATTGTGACGAAGGTCCCCGGAATCCTTGAGATTCTTGGGGACCCTGGTACTAGTCTAGAGTGGAGCCGATACGTTGGTAATCCTTATGTTGTGTAATATTAGTCTAGAGCAGGGCTGATGCGCTTTACCAGCGCATAAAGGGCTCTACACTTGCGAACAGAATAAGGTAAGTATTATTTTCCCATACCAGCAGTACTTAGATTGAATTACTATTCGTCATCCCTTCACTATCTCCTGTGGCCTACGGCAAGTACTATTGTCTTCCAGCTACCTCTTAACAGTAGTATATCTTGTCGCACTAGAGTACGCAGCGCTAGTCACCTCTATATAGGCGGAGCTCTAGTTGTATATCAAGCTACTTACAGCATATAGTAAGTTAAGTAGGTGTATAGAGCTCCTGTAATATATAAGCTAACTGCGTTGGCGTTACTAGCTGTAAACTAACATTGAGCTCTACGTCCATTGTTAAGAGGTAGCTGGAAGATAATAGTACTTGCCGTAGGCCACAGGAGATAGTGAATGGATAACGGATAGTATTTCAATCTGAGTACTACTAATGTTGGAAAAATAATACTTGCTTTACTCTGTTCGCAAGTGTAGAGCCTTTTATGCGCTGGAGTAACGCATTAGCCCTGCTCTAGATTAATAATATACAACGTTATGATTTCCAATGTATCCGCCCCGCTCGAGACTAGTACTAGAGTTACTAAGGATCTCGAGGATTCCGGGGACCTTCGTCACATCTATCTACCTCATCTAAGTACTGCAGACGTCGGTATCTCCTACTCCTTAGAACACGACGCTAAGTAGATGCAGCTATCCTAAATACTTTCTATATATCCTTAATACCACAAGGAGTCTTTTGTACTTAGTAGAAATACTATACAGAGAGAACTGCGCTACGTTGTAGCGTCTTAAGTTGGATCTCTAGTATGAGCTCGGGCGGCGGCGTAGTAAGCTAGAATTGTGGTCGCGACATTTTTAAGTAGCATAGTATTAACGAGAAGATTTAGGAGTATCAATTATTGGCTTTGGCTATTAGAAAAGAGCTGTATTGGATATGTGCGAGTCAAGATGGGGATAACGCGCGATGCGGTGTTTGTGGGCCGTGCTGAAAAAGCCACTTTCTCAGTTTACCTAGAGCCAGGAGACATGGTTACTAACTCAGAGAGGCACCACCACAGCAGGTACACGTGTGCAGACGTGCATCAATCTACGAATGTTCGTTGAAGACGGCCCATGACAGAAGCTTAGCTTACTGTGCAATCCAGGCTCTAATAATCAAGTGGGTCATATGTCAGCAGAGCAGGATCACCGAGCATTTTCACCGAGCCAAATCGGCACGGATCAAGGTTTAAATACGTCATCCGTTCCGGCGGTCGACTTCAGGCTCCAGTGTAAGAAGAATTCAAACTACACTGTATCTAAAGCCAACGTTCAGGTCACTTTCTTTGTCTCAATTATTGTCAAAATGTCCTTGTCAGCAGTTTCAATTCTTGCGCCGCTCCACCTTCTCGCTTATTCGACATTTCTCGGTACCGAGCTCTACCAGACTTTTGTCATGACCAAAGTTGCATACGAAGCACTTCCTCGCTCAGCATTCACAACGCTCCAGAAACAAGTGTTTCCTATATACTTCCAGGGCCAGTCTCTGCTACTCGTCGTGGTTGCCTTGACTACCCCACCATATGGTCCAACTTCACTCTTGCACGCCAAGTTGGATTGGATCAGCTTTCTGGTCGCTGGCGTAACTGCAGGATTGAACTTGCTCAAGTTCGGCCCTAGAACAAAAGACCTTATGATTGAAAGGGTCCACCAAAGTATGTTTCTAAGATTAGGTCGAAGGAAATTGCTGATAAGGAGGCAGCGACGCGTGATGCGCCTCTCCAGCTCAAGGCGGGTACCGTGAGTGATACCATGAAGAAACTTAACAAAGCTTTCTCTCGAGCCCATGCAATGAGCATTCATTTAAACTTAATCACGATCGGAGCGACGCTATTCTATGGCTTCCGACTAGCACAGAAGCTCAATTTCGACATAGTGTGAAATGGGCAGGTGATCAACAACGGATATTAAATTAGTGTACCATAGATTTCGATCATGCAATATATAGAATGGTTGAACCACATGGCAGTCGAGTCTCTACTGATGTGAAAAATGTCGAAACCATGTTCACGTAGACTTGTAGGCACTGATAACCCACAATAATTACCTGAAAACAGATCAGCAGAATGTGGAAATACATCAAGCTATTGTGCCAGACATTCGAAGTATTTTTGTTCTTTGGTTGACTGCACAAGCAGCTGGAAGCGAGTGCGATGTGTGACAAACACGCTAGGCCATTTTTGGACTTCTTTGTCTCAAGAGGCTAGCGGGCACGGAGAGGAGAGCACACTTGCCTCCGTCCCGACCTCCGCTCGAACTCCAACCTGATGCACCCAGCATATGTGATGGATGACAACGAGCAGCCGTCCGCAGCAAGAGTGGCTATCATCCGAACCACGCAGGCATGTCAGCGGTGCCGTACTTTGAAGACGCGCTGTCTGCCGAGCGCTCAGACTGGTGTCTGCCAGAGGTAAGCAGCCAATGGGGTCGCTTCAAAGCCTCATTTTGTCGCCCCAAATGCACGCTTATTCCAATCTAGATGCGTTGCTGGCTCGAAGGAATGCATATGGGCCGAAGTGCCTCGACGGGCCCGAAAGCAGCGGGCGCCATCGTAAGTATTCCCAAATCATGTAGAAGCCTGTGCACGCCTGACGGGGGTAAGGCGCATTTCGCAAGTTGAGCAGAAGATCGATGGACTCGTTGCAACCCTTGTCAACCCTTCAACTACAAACTCGAACGAATCAACTTCATTGCCATCAACAGTATCTGAGGAAAGCCAAAGTCCATCCACCGGAGTGAATACACTGGCCGAGACATGGAAGAAGCAAGGAACTGTAACCCCCGGGAGCTGGCTTCCCTTCCCATCATCCTTTGAACCAGGACCATCGCCATCCAAAACGGCTAGTGAGCAACTAGATGCCCATGCAGAAACCGATCGTCAATATCATGAAAGGGTCCGCACTATACACAGATTTTCTGAAGCCGAAGATGCTTCTCAAGCATCCGATAGCATGTTCCAGCCATCTAAGCGCCAAGAAGCCCCAATTGATCACGAATTAGTAAAGCAGCTACTCGAAACCCGTGAGGCCGAAGGTTTGCTGGATGTGTATCGGCAAATGTCCCTTAGTTTTCCTTTTGTTATCATACCGCCGGGGACGAGTGCCCAGCGGCTGCATGATGATGCACCTATGCTGCTGCTTGCGATACTGATAGCAGCTTCGTGGCAGAACCATGACCGTCAGGCGTTACTTAATACCGTGTACCGCAAAGAGCTTGCTCATCGGACTATCGTAGCTCCAAGACGTACACTGGGTCTGGTTCAAAGTGTGTTAGTCTACTTATCATGGTGAGTGATTTACTTCCAATCAATGTCCAGGGCTTATAGCAACAGGTATCACTTCATCTTTAGTCACAAAACACAGCAAATTTTCTTTCTACATCACCTTGCGATTGGACTAGCACTTGACATTGGCCTTCACCAAGATTACCAGCCGATGGATATTCCTCATCGGCCCAAGCCTCGTCCGCTTACCGCACGAGAACTACACGAGCGTCAGCGTGCCTTCCTTGGCTGCTATTATATTTCTTCCATGTATGTACATGAGGGGTCGGTATTTCTTGATTTACTAACTATCCCCAGGATTGCAGCCGGACTACAGAAGCCAAATCTCCTCAAGCATTCACCTTCTATGACCGAATGGGCGATACGTTTGAAACAAACTCGCGAATATGACTCGGATGAGACCATCTGTCATCTTATTTCTTTACGGCAACTTGATGATCAAGTTCAAGATACTTTGTTCAGTCGCGATTCCGTAAATGCGTCACTGTATGATACACGGATTCTCATGCACATAAGATTCATAGAGAGCCAACTTGATGTATGGAAAAGAGATAGTAAAGATGCAAGAGCTCAAGGCCCCAGAGCCAAATGCTGTAAGCTCACTCGGAATCAGACAACAAGCGCTCCTTCCTAACTTATTATTAGTACTCGATCTTTCCGTCTCATTCACGACTATGCTTTTGCATAGTGTTGGACTTCGTGTACCACCGTCCCTTGAGCCGTCAGTGACCACAGACTCAGCGCAACTGACAGCATTATATTCAACCCTAGAGGCAGGAAAGGCTTTCCTGGATGCTCTGCTGTCGTTTCCGATACAGGAATACCATTTCATCTCGTTTTCAGAGTGGATGCGGTTGCCAACCGTGATCCTGACAGTTTCTCGGCTATGTGTACCGACTGCTGCACATGCTGCCTCGGGATGGGATGTCAATGCCGCACAAGATAAAGTGCGACTTGATCTATGTCTTGAATCACTCTGCTACCGCATGCAACAACTCTCGACGTATGAAAGATTAAAACAAGCCAATCCTGACTTCTGGTGCGCGATGCGCATGATACTCGACCTAACGAAGACTTGGTATATGCGTAAAATCAAACCTGCTGTGTCCTCACAAAATACTCCTGGCTGCCCACCTGGACAGGCTGGAAGTGAGAGATCAGGACCAAGCTCTTTCGCTATGCCGACGCCTTCGGTCGATGACAATACACCAAATTTTGACATTGGCATTGGAGACATGAATGTTAACATGGTTCCGAATGATATGGACGCATTCGCGATGATGAAGGACGCCGACTTTGACATGGAGCAGTTCTTCGATATGGGCATATGGGGCGACGAGGGTTATACAAGTATGGGGTATGGTGGCGGTGGTTTATTCTAATATATCATACTTCGAAGTGCATATTGGCTTTTGTAACCTAATACCCCGGCCTTAAAAGTAAGATAGAAGTGTAGCATTGATGGTGAAACCGCTCATCTTGGCACGGCTGTTGTCATATTGAATACCGAACTCCGACGCTTGCCACTTCAGGCTAAGTGCATAGCACAAGCTTCTCCCGCCAACGCCTTCGAAGAACTAATATGATACTTCATACACCAAGTGCTCCAGCATAATGTCGACAGTGAAGGCCGCATCACATGGCTCGCTATGTGAAGCCATGGAGCTGAATAATACACAATCTGAACAAGAACCAGCGGAGGCATCATTATCACCCGCCACACAAGGCTCACCCCTAGAGCAATTTCCCCGTGGCATTAGACTAGTTTTAATCACCACTGGACTTATGCTCAGCATCTTTCTTGCAGCGCTGGACTCAACCATAATCTCCACCGCGATACCTAGTATCACTACGGAGTTCGGCAGTATCAGTAATATTGCATGGTATGGGAGTGCGTACATTGTTACCAATGCTGCGTTTCAGGTCAGTATATCTAGCAAGATGATGAATAAGATGAAAGTGCCAATACTCACAAAATATAGCCATCCTGGGGGAAAGCTTATCAATTTTTCCCTTTAAAAAGCACGTACTTGTTATCGGTTGTTGTCTTCGAAGTCGGAAATATCATATGCGCAACAGCCCCAAGTAGTGAATTCTTGATTTTTGGAAGAATAGTAGCAGGCATGGGAGGAGGAGGCGTTATGACCGGTTCATTCATCTCTATTGCATTGACCGCTGGGCCAGAATACCGTACAGCTTATTTCGGCCTAGTTGGCATAACGTTTGGCACTGCAAGTGTTGTTGGGCCATTACTCGGCGGAGCGTTGACGGATGGGCCAGGCTGGAGATGGTGTTTTTGGTAAGTATCTGTCGTACCAAATCCTTAATTTTATCAAGATTCCGCAGAAAATTACTAGCGAAAGCCTATAAGTCCTTGCTGACCCCACACAGGATTAGCCTGCCCATTGGCTTTACTGCAGCCTTAATCATGCTCTTATCGTTTAAGAACCCACTCCTACCAAGATCAGTCTCTCTTCGCCAAAAAATCCTTAATCTTGATCTCAATGGTGCTCTCATCATTTCAAGCTGTTTTTCATGCTTTGTGCTTGCTATGCACTGGATTGGCATAAACCCTTGGACAAGCTCAAGAGTGGCTGGTAGCTTTGTTGGATTTGTCCTCCTATTCGTGTCGTTCGTCTTCAATGAATGGGCCATGGGTGACAAAGCTCTTGTTCAATCGCATCTTTTCAAGAACCGACCTCTTCTCATAAACCTAGTCTTCATATTCTTTCTAGCCGGGGCATTTTTTCCACTGATGTACATTCTGCCTATTCAGTTCCAATCCGTCAACGACAAATCAGCCTCACAGAGCGGTTTACGACTCATTCCTCTAGTCATGGGCATCTCAGTATTCACTATGATATCCAACGGGCTGCTGACGTTCTGGCGACATTATAAACCTTGGCTTTTGGTCGGCGCTATCCTAGCTACCACAGGCAACGCCAGGATCTACACTCTCGATAGCAATACCTCTACCAAACAATGGATCGGGTACGAGCTTATTACTGCTACTGGAATAGGCCTTGCCCTCCAGATACCCATGCTTGCCAACCAAGCTCTTGTTCCAGCTGATGATATTCCGGCTGCAACTTCCCTCACTCTTTTCATGGAAAATTGCGGTACTGCACTTTTTGTTGCTGCGGGTGAAGCGGCATTTACCAACGGCCTCTTATCTAGCCTACGCGAAAATCTTCCTCAAATTGACCCCCGAGAAGTGCTCGATGCCGGGGCTACTCAGATCCGAAGTTTGTTCCGCGGAGGCGATCTAGATACAATCCTCGCTAGCTACCTAGACGGTTGCAAGACAGGCCACCTGATTCCAGTGAGCTGTGCAGCAGTTGCTGCGATTATTTCTTTCTCTAATGCAGGTCCAGCGGCTATAAAGGAGGTCAAAATGAGGATGAAGAAAACTCATGAAGGATGAACTCTAGAAAAGCTGTACAGGAGACCAGGATCGTTACGCGCTTCTTCCTTCTAGTGGGCCAAAAGCGGTCCAATGGCTCTTGCCCACTCCTAACTACTTTGCGAAAACCTCGACAGAACGGCTTACAACTCATGGAATCGGTGTACCCAAGCTCTTTAATCAAGTTTAGGGACGGGTTATACTTCTTTCTAGTATGGTAGGCGAAAGTCTAGTGTATTTACGCGTGCCATTGTAGGTCTCCTTTGTGCTTCATTGCACAAGCATAAGGGCTAGATGGGAGAAGGTGCTTCCCAGCATTGATTGGCATATCTAGAGAAGTCTCCAGCTAGATTATTTGGGTATGCGTTGTTACCTTCGGACGAAATGGATGTGAAGCACAATTAAAGTCATTTCACTTTAATGCAGGGAACTTTTGCCAATGTTGCCCTGTTTTTGTTTATTTCATTTCTTGACACACGTTGCAGAACACTCACTCTTCTTGTATTCGTTATGTATTCTTTCTACCTTTTTTTTTCTTCTTAGGTTTGCTTACATTAGTTAGCGCTTTTTGCGCATATCCAAGTCCAGATCGAAAACCCTGAACATCACAATTATTTTTGTGCCAGCTTCACAATCGCTGAACTATACTAAAGCCCAAGGCTGAAGCTCAAGCTTCTCAAGTGCCACTAATGCGGCGTAATGCAACGCCATCCTAGTACCCACTTCGCCATCTTTGATTAAACTTCAAGTCCCAGATCTCGAAACCAATACATGTCAATCCATCTCCATTCATTCAAATCACGTCAGCCTCCGAGCTTTTCCTGATCATCTCAAGAGTATCGAAGGCCGCCCATCCCGCCTCCGGGAACAAGATACGTCTTAACCTCCAATCCATCCTCGGCCAAGCTTTCCTCGATATCTGTACGGAAACCAGCAACGTTCTGGATCAAGATCGCATAGGTGCGGTAGCGTGTTAGGCGTTGCAGGTGGTATTTGATGATCTCCAAAGCAGCGACACGAATGGGGTCGTAGCGAGTTGACGTGTTGCGCCATATCAGGACCAACGATTCTAAGAAAGCTTCAACAACAGCTGGATCAGGCTGGCGCACAAAGTTCCGCGGAAGAGGGAAATGGACGGGGCCGCCGTGGTTGTAAGGTGATCCTCGACTCGTAGGGATGTGAGTTTTCATGCTGAGGCACGAATGGGCTGTAGCCATGTAATGATTGAACGCATATATGCTCAAGCCTGTGACGCCGTACTTGTTGCCGACGAGGTAGGCATGGATGTGGAAGTCCAGCACAGTAATACGAGGGTACTCACTGCGCATCATGGGGTGAACTGCATAGTTGCCAGTTTCGACGAACTGAATCATCGCGCGGATGGCGTAGGGAAAATCACCGCGCAGGCGGACAACGCATGTCTGGCCATGATGATATGGATTACTGAGCATCTCTGTGAAGAGGCGGGATGCAGCGCACAGAGCATACTTGTTGGCCTTGAGATCACTATGACCTCTGTTGAAAACGATAATGGTGTCGTTGGGGCGGATCTCGTGGTAACTGCACGCAAGCGTCAAGTCATCTGAAGGGACGAAGTGCGTACTGGGACCGAGGTGACGGCGCGCACGACGGAGCGGCATAATTTCACACGGAGAGTTTAGCATGTCTCCCAGTGACAGATCCTGCATGTTGAGCGCACTTGGGGTCAGCGGCCCAGCAGTCTCAGCTACACCGCTCATCATAGCGTTGTCCTCGAAGATGCTAGGCCCAGTTGCGGCGTTCATGTTTGTCCCCAGAATATCGCTGTTCAAACGGTGTATGGGGCCCAGCGTCAGCTCTGAGTGGGAATGAACATTTCCCGAAGTTGATGGCATGAGGGATTGAAGCGGCTTACCGCGAAGTGGAAGTTTGCCGCCCATTTGAGGAAGGGGGAACATAGATAAAAGATCGTCTGAGGCATCTGTAGATTGGGCTTTGCTCTCGTCAAAAGGCGATTGATTCTCCTTATTTTCATGATAATGGAACAGGGCGGGGTTGGAGATAGATGTGATGGCCTCAACCTTGGGCACTTGTGTATGGCGATCAGGGATGGCGCTCACGGCGAGTTGGCTGTAGCTGCGCTTGCGACTAGATTCGGTAACCATGTTCTCCATGACCGTTTCGTTTTGAGTTGTCACTAGCAGAGTTAGGTGTGAGGGTTAAAGTAGAGGGGAGCGTAAGGTATTTGCCATTACTTTAAATTTGTATTGCTTCGACGCCAACTGTGAGGTGAATACAACTACATTATTCGATAAGCGAAATGAGCGCGTGCAAACGTGGCAAAGTGATTCGTTTACAAATCAATGCGAGTTGACCAGCTCGCGTTTGCTGAAGTGAATGACATCATGGCCTGACAGCCAGACGATCTCCTTACAACTCAGTTCCCTTCCACCGCAATGCCATCTCCTCGAATAGATCTGTTCTAAAGTCTGGAAGTTCGTCCATCGACTCAAATACTAGCGCCATGGTCGTGTTATTTCCCGAAATAAAGCCTTCCACGTGATCGGCGCAAATCTTGATAGCTACTTGCCGTAGCTCGTCGGCATTGGCCCTCCGCGATGGCTCATATATGGCACGTACTGCCTGCAAGAGGCGCTCTTCGTTACCATGAATCACCAACACCGAAATTGCCAGCCGTTCAAATTTTTGGAGTGCAAGCTCTTTCAAGCCACCAATTCCATAACGCTCAGCGAGCATGTATATGTCGACATGTGGACGAAGATTGGCCACTTCGTCCATCGAAGAGTTCAACTCTGTGGTTTTCTCATTGTAATCGAGCTGATAGCAATACTGCATCATTGCAGCAATAGCGTCCGGATCATCTGCGCTAAGATCTATGACACTCTTCGATGCTTTCTGTTTTTGGTCAGATCATCATAAAACGAATGGGTAACAATGTGAGACTTACAGGTGTCTTCATAATAGCGCAGATCCGAGCAAACCATCGAGAGTGATAGCACATGATCGTCCGATCCACATGATATATGTCTGTTTTGCAGCGAACAACCAAATCTGAGCATTGCCATTGTGTGTCAGAAGGGGCTATTATTGGCAGTTTAACTAACGGCTTCGGGGTTTTGATTGGTAGAATGGGCGGAGTCGTTAGTTTGAACCTTCGTTGCGATACCGGAGTTGTAGGCGATGTAGGCGTTTTTGGAAATGTTGGAGTTGTTGGCGATCTAAGACTTGTTGGTGACGTAGAAGTTATTGGCGATGAAGAGCTTGATGGTGACGAAGAACTTGTTGGTGAAGAGGAGCCGGTTGATGAAGTAGAACTTGTTGGTGACGAGGAGCTTGTTGATGATGATGAACTTGCTGGCAGTCCGGGACTCGTTGGCGACGAAGGATTCATCGGTGAAATAGGGCTTTTAGATGGAAGTGAAGAACTTCGGGTAGGCAGTGCGGGGCTTCTGATTGGCCTCTTGTGACCAGTGGCCAACAATGCGGGATCCAAGGTCGGACGCAACGCATTTGGATCTACCCATGGTAGTTGTTCTTGCGATGGACGCCGTGGCCTCGGTGGTGGCTGTCGTGGCTGCTGGTTTGAGGTCGATATTGTTGTAGGAAGATTTCGGTGGCTCAGAGGTGGCCGTGAGTGTGGTTTCGGATTTGGTTTCTGCAATTTTGCCGGTGGTTGGGGCTGGGGGGTTGATTTCGGTTTTGGGTCCGATTGCGATTGAGATTGGGACCGAGGTTTTGACTGTGGCTTTGCTTGTGGCTCCGATTGTGGTTGCGATAGCGCCTTTTTATGAAATGGTTGGAGAACTCGTGGAAGATGAAAATTGCCACCAGACAAGGATCTTCGATGATGTCTCCTTTGTGTATCGTCTGATGCAACAGATGATGCAGATGTTGAACTGCTGGACGATGATGACGTGCGATGCAAAGATGAGGTCTCAGAACCTGTAGATGCTCTTGATGTTTGCTCTGGGCGAGTAAAACTAGGGCCTCTCGGACGGCCGTAGAGCTCGGAAGGAATACTGAAAATCCCATCAGTATACGGGAAGGGATTCTACTAAGGGACTACATACACGCCGATCATGGGTGCGACAAACATGTTGTTGAGTGAGCACTCAGTGCCAAAGTGAGGTTGGTCGAGAAGGTTGCAATGTGGTCGCCGTTTCTCCCCAGGCTGATGCAAAGCAAATTGGCCGGCAAAGTCTGGGGAAGCTCAGGCGGGAGCGACATTGTATATGTCTAGATAGATTGGAACGCCACCCAAGCGTCCCGAGTCTAAAATTCTTCTTGGTGTGATGAATTGCAGCGTGTAGATGGAAAAGCCAACCTAGATTCCGGGGGTGGCATGTGCTCAGGTGCAGATCATATGAAAGACATGGAATCCTCCAATAAGCAGCGGCTGCTTAATTACGCTTGGCATCCTGTGACCCAGGTTTTGGGACTTATCGATAGTGCTTAATACCGCCATGTGGAGCAAGAACAGCCGGTCGCTGCTGCAGCTTGGAGAAAACTGTGGGGTAGATTCCATCGTCCGGTTCGTAAACCCTTTTGGTGCTGGTGACCCATGTACACTTCTTCTTTGGGGCACTTTTCGAGGTGTGGCCTCTTCATGTAAAGTGTTGTCCTGTTGCGCTGCGCTCCTTTCGTCCATAGTCGAAACAGTATTTAGGCGGTTTAATGAGCTAACACGAATGATTGCTGCTGATTCGCCAGCGCCGTACTGGGGGCGTAGAATAAGTCGACGGATATTCCATGCATTCCACGCACTCCGTGCGTTCTATACTTCCAGCCACTTATAGTCCACAACACAAGTCAGGCGCTTTACAAGTGTTGCATCGCGGAAGATGGCCGAGGACGAGCCGGGGAGCTTTGCCATCTTACCAACTTGAAAGCTGTGAGATATACGCATACCTCAACTTTTTAATCCGTGGCTTTGGCCTGCCGCAAGTTTGCAAGTTTTCCCTTGATATATTTCACTCCTTTAGCCTGTGTAGCTATCAGCTTCTGCTTTGCGTATATTTGAGACATTCTCTACAACTTAGTTCATGCCGTTTGAGACAAGGCTCGATAATACTTGGTTGCTGGATTTTTTAGCATATTCAGGAGAACACAGTATGTGTTGCTCTACACAGTAAACCCATTCTGCCACTCGAGTTCCTCCTCATAGCGGCGTGGGATCGAGCAAAGCAAGGCAGAACTTTCCTATGTCCGGCTATCTCAAGAGCTAGTGTATTGCTTAGATCATAGGATAGTGGAATACGGTGAGTCATCTGGTCGCATTTTTGGAAAAAGATGGTTATGCGATCAAAATGCGTGATAAAATCATCGTGACGTCAAGATAAAACCGCGATGTCAGTACGCGTTCAGGCGCGTTATCATTCTTCCCCATCTATCCTAATGTCTCAAGCCTTGTCATTGATAACTAAAAACATCTAGTCAGATGCTGACTACATAGTTGTGAAGACTTCCTGATCGTCTTGGCCAATTAATGTGTTGCCGTTGTCATTGCCCATGCTAAAATAATCGGCAACCATCGATCTACGAAAGCATATCGCCGATTTCCTGCCCCCGCCCTATCAATCGTGCACCTTCTGGCTAAAATATGGGCTTCCAAGTGTCTACTTTGGTGATAGGGTGCTGTTTTGATATCTATGTGAGCGTCATCGAGCTGCGCTGAAAAGAGACTTGACGATTAGTATAACATAGGCGGATTGCAGGTAAATTGTCCTTGCATTTTATCCATTCTCCTAATCTCATACCCCAAGCGTTCCCAGTATGGCTGGTGAAACAAACGGAACCACAAATGGGCGCTCCACCAACGGGTACCACCATGGTGAAGTTTAAAGCTACCAAGATGACCGGAATGCGATAAGCTAAGACACATTATATACAACGTCTAACGGTGTCCCATATCCCCATCCGTACGAATTATAACGCGTAGGCGAGAATGGGCCACTGTTGTTGCAAGACCACCACCTCATTGATCTTCTCTCACATTTCGACCACGAGCGAATTCCCGAACGAGTTGTTCACGCCAAAGGTGCCGGTGCACATGGTTACTACAAGACCACAGACCCACTGGATGACCTTTGCCTGGCAGATATCTTTCAAGCTGGCAAGAAGTGTCCTGTCTCGGTGAGGTTCTCGACTGTTGGTGGCGAATCTGGGTCGCATGATTGTGCTCGAGATCCTCGAGGATTCTCTATCAAGTTCAGGACCGAGGAGGGGAACCGAGATGTTGTAGCCAACAAAACCCCTGTGTTCTTTCTAAGGGATCCGGCGAAGTTTGTAAGTTATCTCTTGTCATCTAGTGCGAAGAGGCCCACTCCCCAAGGCCCAAGGCCTTTATAACCCAAAGACCTTTCTACCACAATAACAAGAATAACGATTGAAACTAATAAAACCTTTAGCCACACTTTATGCATACGCAAAAATGGCATCCGGCAACCGATCTGACGCATGCTGATGACTCTACAATTTTCTAGGACTATGTGTCGCAAAACCCCGAGTCAGTGCATCAATTCATGATTCTTTTTGGCGACCGCGGTATTCCCGACGGCTATCGAAAGATGCATGGCTACCATGGCCATACACATAAACTCGTGAACAAGAACGGAGACTGGGTATACATGCAGCTACACTTTAAGTCCAAATAGGGTATTGGGTTCATCACACAAGACAGTTCACATAGCTACGGGCCGGACTACTCAACGAAGGATCTCTACACCGCAATCGAGAAGGGAGATTTCCCCGGCTGGGATGTCATGGTCCAGACCATGACGGCCAAAGAGGCCGAGGAAGTGTGGGCAAAGCAAGGCATCAATGTCTTCGATCTCACGCATCTCTGGCCACAAGGACAATTCCCACTACGCAAAGTTGGAGAGTTCTTCCTCAACGAAAACCCCAAGAACTACTTTGCCGAAGTTGAACAAGTTGCGTTCAACCCAGCGCACTTGGTACCTGGCATCGAGCCATCGGCAGATCCCGTTCTGCAGTCTCTGCCGTTCTCCTACCCTGATACACACCGTCACCGCATTGGTGCCAATTATCAGCAGCTACCAGCGAACCAACCTCGGGTTCCATATCACATGGCCAACTTCCAACGCGATGGCAACATGGCGTTTTACAACCAGGGCTCTCGGCCCAACTACCTCTCGTCCATCGAGCCTATTGGCTTCCACGCTCGCTCTGTGAACTTGGACAAGGTGTATGGCCATTTCGTTGGCGAAGCTGTTACGTTCTTGACTGCGATCCGACCTGAAGACTTCAACGCACCTCGAGCGCTGTGGGAGAAGGTATTCGACGATGGTGCCAAGGAGCGCTTCATCAAGAATATCAGCGCACACATGGAGAACTGCAGTGACAAGGAGGTGATCAAGCGGCAGATTAGTATTATTAGGGAGGTATCAGAGGACATTGCATCGCGCAAGGAGAAGGCTACGGGGGTGAAGGGGTATGGGGGATTAGTGGGCTCAGCTTCAATGGGACGCTGAATGGGATGGCGAAGGACGAGAAGTTGGAAGGGAGCAACGGAGCGCCTATCAAGGGTAGGGATGCTGCAGCGTAGTGTAGTGTACGTCACATGATGTGTTCGCGCAAGAATGCATGAGTTTTGGAGTGGTGGTAAGAAAAGGACTTGATGGTGAGGGGTGCTGCCATTGGCCGGACGGGGTTGGGGGTGCCACTAAGCGCGCCAGGTTGGTGGCCCTGGACAGGCGGCGACACCTAATTACCTACCTTTGTCACCGCTCGCTCCTTGCCAGCAACGCCTGTACCCCTCACCCTTCCTCCTCGCAGCACGCTGATGCCGCACCCAAAGACTGCATGCTGCACGATGCGAGAGCTTGCCGGGATTTTGCCCGCCGCCAGACGTGCTGGAGCTATTTGCGAGCGTCGCCAGGCACTGGGCTGGTGCAAGATGGACGGTCACGTGCACAGGCTACGGCGGGCGGTTGGTGCAGCCAGGCCCTGTCGCGTTTCCGCCCGCTACCACCTGGTGCTTGCTCCTTGGGGTGAAGGACTCGGCTCGATTTTACTCCTCACCGACGCTGCTCGTCTCCTCCCACCGCATTGCCGCAGGACCACGCCCCAGAGCCGTCGTGAATGCCCGATGATGCTCTATTCGCTCCCGGCTCTGTCTTCCCAGCTTCCAATCCACACTGCCGCCGCCCTTTGAAGCTCGAGAAGCTTTTGTCCCGCCCTCTCCGCACCGACTGACGGCGTCACCACACCCACTGCGCGCCGCCAACCAGCCCTCGCCTCCCCCCGTCCCGCCAGCCCTCCCTCCCGCGCGCACACCGCGTCCCAGCACTGCGTCTCTGCCAGACCTGCTTCTGTGCCTCGCAATGTCTCCGCGCCGCTCGTCGCGAGCGCGCACCACCCAGCCCCCGCCCAGCGTTGCGACCGCTCCCAGCACCTCGTCATCCTCCGTCTCATCTGCGCGCACCGACCGCCCGGGCAGAGCCAACAACAAGCAGGCCTCGCCTCACAAGTCCGTCACCCCAAACTCGCTCTCCTCTGAAGAGCCTGAGGAGGCCCCTCGCGGCTCCCTTACCGAGCCGCCGTTGACCCGCCGTCGAACACGCGAGCAGGACCACGACGAAGATGACGCCGCCAAACTACACGACGACATTGACGACGATGTCGCCGAGGAAGATGAGGTCACCCGATGTGTCTGCGGCTACCAAGATTACCCCGGTCCGCCGTCGGATGGCGCCAAGTCCATCTCTGCCACCGCTGACCCTGAGGCCCAAGGCGACGACCTGGGCGGCCTCTTCATCCAATGCGACGTCTGCAAGGTCTGGCAGCACGGCGGCTGCGTTGGCATCATGCAGGAAGAAGCTAGTCCCGACGAGTACTTCTGCGAAGAGTGCAGGAAAGAGCTGCACAAAGTCATGACCAGTCCCAAAGGGTGCGTTCTCTCTTCAGATCGCCGGCTCACGCTAACAAATTTTCCCTCAGCCAAAAATACTCTCGCTACCTCCCTGTCTACGACCAGCAACAGGGCAAGACCCGCAAATCATCCGTTTCCAAAGACGGCGAGAACAAATCAGGCAGAGACAGGGACCGCATCTCCCGAGCCAGCGTTGACTCGTTTGGCAAACGTCGCTCTACAATGAACAGCCGCGCCGCCTACGACGAAGACGAGGTGCTGAGAAAGGTGCTCGAAGAGAGCAAACACGAGGGCGCCCCAGCCACAGAGAATGGCAACCGTAAGAAGAGGAGTCGTGATGACAGCGAGGAGTGAGTTGCGCTTGCTGCCATGCATGATGGAAAGCACTGGGAAGCTGACAAACTTTGTCTCAGGATCAAGCCGGACATCAAACGACAGCGTACGGCTTCTCGGTCTCCAAGCGGATCGCCTGTTCTTGAGTCAGAAGACGAAAGCACAAGAGCCTCAATGCCTAAGCAGAAACCGCGTGGTGCTGCGGCACGGAGCCAGCTCCAAAAAGAACAGCGTGAGAAGGAACGAGAGAAGGAGCGCACCGAAGCCGCGAACAGGCGGAAAGGACGCGCAGAACGGAGGAAACTCGATGGTAAGAAAACAGTATCTATTGTCATGGGCAACTACTGACAGGAAGAAGATCCCGAACCTCTCGAGCCTACACCCACTCCCACTCCCAACGAAGAGCCTGTCATGCCTTCCACAACCTCTGAACCGGCGCCCCCAGAGGCGCCACCCTCAGACCAAAAGCCGGCGTCTGCCCCACGACGAGGAGGCCGCCCACCGCAAAAGTCGCGCGGACGGCTCGGCCGGAACCAGTACTCACGCGATACTGTGGCTGCTACCAATGGCGGTTCTCCTGCCAACGACGCACCCAACTCCCCTCAGCCAAGTTCTACGAATGGGGCTGGCAATGGACACGACAGCAGCGATGGAGCCACAGGGGGCAAGCCTACCAAAACTAAAAATTGGCGGCTGCAAAAGCTTTCTTGGAATGACATCCGGCGACCAGCAGGGGCCATGCAGAGCTACATCGCTCAGCGGCAAGTAGAAATGGCAGGCGAGGAGCTCGTGACTGCTCCGGCTGCCCAGGCAATCAATATGCCAAATGGTACTCCAGCAGAAGACGAGGTCAGGGAGGGCGAAGACCTTGATAAGTTCAAGGACCTCACTACCACACAAATGATGGATGATCTGAGCCGTGATCTTGTTCACTGGCAACGAATGATCGCGCAGACGAGCGGCAAATGAGAAATGGACTTTCTTATTCCTACACATACTACGGCGCATTGGCATACACTCTAGCAGCGAGACTTTGGTTATATCATCTAGAACGGCGTTTCTAACACGGCATCATGTCTAAACCATCATGGGCCTTTTTTTCATTTCGGATACCCTCCCCGACTATTCAGTCCATGCAGGTTGCATCGCGGGAGCCTCTCATGTCAATCTTAAAAGGGTAATTCTACCTGTTGTATAAATGTATCATACAGTCTTTCTTTGACAAGCAACCTATCTCTACATTTCTGCTTGTCTTTCAGCTATTCGTCCTTGCCCATCTTGACTTCTAGCACATCCTTCCCCGGCGCAATCTTCAGCAACTCCACTATCGCCGCAAAGTTCTCATCCGTGACAATCGTGTACTCGGGCCAGATCTTGCCGTCTCGCCCCTTGGTGTCCCAGTGTATCTTGAATTCCTGAATCGTTTCCGCCGGGCCACTGGCTTTTTTGTACTTGCCCATGACTACATGAATGTTAGCAGATGCTCAAAAACCATACATCTTCAATAATCCAACATACATTCCGCGCAATTTGGCGATGCCGCAATCACAGAGGTAACTTGTTTGTTCAGCGCTTTGAGCGTGGGCTTCGAGGATAGATCGAGGAGGATGACTTCATGGCGGTTGGAAGGCGGGAGGGTGAAGAGGAGGGGGATAAACATTGTTGCAGACTTGCTATGCTGGCCCTTGCAAACACGATCAAGTTATGCTCGAATTAGCCTCGATGGATGGCGCAAACACTTTTCGTCGTCGTCAAGTCAAGTAACCAAAATGAGGAAGTCGTTTTTCTTTTTCTTTTTCTTTTTTTTTTCCAATAGACCCTCTTCTTCTAGGGGGTTTGATGTACGTTTTGATAGTTTGCGGTTACGACGTCAAGTTTTCCCGGTATCAGGCTTGTTGTGCTGTTGCCGACGACGGTATACGTCATTGGGGCAAGGTTTGGGGTTGCGATTCGCGTAATGGACAGGGGGTGAGGGGGAGGGGGAGGTTTAGCGTGCTAAGAGGTGTTGCCTGAGGCAGCGAGATGAGTTTGCAGGTAATGTGCCACGACCGAGTTGCAAGATATCTGTGCGTGCGCGTTGTGGTTTCTAGGTTAGAGCGATGGAGGCCTCGTCGTTTTCTCTTTATTTTTGTTTTTGTTTTTTGTTTTTTTACTTGCGGGCGAGATTCTCGATTTACATGTCAAATGTAGAGCACGAGTTTAGCTTGATGCCTGGATGAAGTGTTACGTTGCATCTGCATATGATAAGAACAATTTGAGCAAAATTAAAGAAGGGTATAGCGTCGAGGAAGTTGGTTGGTGGGATTAGCAAGTTTGTCTTTGTTCTGCTTATTTTTTGTGATATATGTCCTAGTCAAAATATGGACAGCCTGTGAATGAGGCTCGGTTTTGCTAGTTATGGTTTCCAAGATATTCGATATCGAAAATTATAGTTGCATGAGAGAAATAGGAAAGATCGCCGATCAATATCTTATACAGACATGGCTATCAGGTCTGTATGCAGCTATCGTAAACGTATGAATAAACATGTCTCCATTGATTGCTGCTTGCAGCACGAGTACGTGTTCGTTCTCTCGATGAATGGCGACTACAATAGCTGCTTATGGGACTAAATTTAACGATACGCATAGAGAAAGATACCCAGTCAGTTGGTTGTAAAATCGAATCAGCATACATTCAAGTCGAACAAGCCGGATCGTATTGTGGGCTCGCTGTTCTTTTTGATGTAGCGAGTCGACTTACCTGATTTGGTTTGCCGCGTTACCGAACCACTCCCGAGTTATCAATACTAGAACGTTGCGAGCATTTCGGTGGTATACAATCTACCCTCCTCAAACATGGCAGATATTCCGTCCGATCCACCACCCAGGGGGCTGAAGGGCAAAGTCGCAATCGTCACCGGCGCCGGCTGCGCAGGTGACGGCATCGGGAATGGACGTGCAATATCTATCATGCTCGCAGACGAAGGCTGCAACGTATTATGTCTGGACCTAAATCTCGAATGGGCGCAAAAGACGACGGAGATATTATCCTCAAAACCAAGTCGGGGGAGAGCCATCGCGCTCCAATCTGACGTTACGAAAGCCACAGATTGTGAAGCTGTTGTGCAGGCAGCGTTGAGAGAGTTTGGAAGATTAGATATCTTGGTGAACAATGTGGGGATCGGGGGCGCGCCAGGAACTGCGGTTGAAGTTGACATGGATGCTTGGGCCAAAGGGCTGGAGATCAATGTTAGCAGCAT
The DNA here is from genome assembly GCA_028456385.1 of Ophiosphaerella korrae. NCBI lineage: Eukaryota > Fungi > Ascomycota > Dothideomycetes > Pleosporales > Phaeosphaeriaceae > Ophiosphaerella > Ophiosphaerella korrae. The sequence goes on from JALNQF010000021.1 coordinate 169,793, forward strand.
GGTTCAGATGGCAAAGTATGCGATACCAGCGATGCAAAAGAATGAAGGAGAGATGAGGGGAAACATTGTCAACATGGGATCGGTGGCTGGTTTGAAGGGCGGTACACCGCATCTTCTGTATCCAACTAGCAAGGGTGCGGTGGTGAATATGACGAGAGCAATGGCTGCACATCATGCTGCAGACGGAATTCGCGTAAACTGCGTCTGCCCTGGAGTATGCTCGCATTCTTGCAGGTTGTGTTCTCAAGCTAATATGCTACAGATGCTTTATACACCGATGATGTACGCGGGAGGCATGAGTGAAGATGCTCGCGATGCTCGACGCAAGCGAAGTCTGTTGGGGACAGAAGGGACTGCTTGGGATGCAGCATGTGCTGTCACGTTTCTAGCAAGCGACCACGCACGATGGGTTACAGGTGCCATCTTGCCTATTGACGCTGGCACGACGGCTGCTGTGGGTATTGGGATGCCAAAAGGCGCAAGTGTCAACGGATAAATACCTCATTCGAATATTCAAGGAACCTGATAGTCCAATACCGGAGATTCACACGATGAAATGGAATGGCGGTTACCTAATCATGTGTCTATTGGTGCCAGCAGTAGGCAGTGCGCATTGGCCACCATGCACGTACCCGCCATCCCGTCCGTTCCTGGGCCAACCTAGCCTGCACCCCGGATTCTAGCGTCCTCGGCGTCATCATGTCCAGGCTTCCGTCGTCCATCAACTCTCCCTTCATCATCATCTCGGATGCTCAGCTGGCTGGCATCGTTCTAGAAGAATCTCGTCACCATCAAACATCAATTGCTACTATCATCCATGATGTCGGAGAAGGCGCCGCTGATCCCAGTCGCCGCGCATGCCGGAGCTGAGAAGTGTTCGCACGTGAAGCGTTGCTCGAAGAGACGAGTGATCGGCAAATTTCTCGTCATAGCTGCTGCAGCTGGTCTTTACTATTATGGAGTACCTTCCGGTATGTTCAAGACTTGAATTCCCAAAGCTGCTAGTCATTGTACGTTGCGCTTACACGTGTGCTTATAGAAGGTCAACCTGCTACTGTGGGCAAAGCGGAGCTATGCCTGACTCCTGCTTGCGTACACGCTGCTTCGGAACTACTCTACAACCTGTCCCCCAAGTACAAGGAGCTCGATCCCTGTGATAATTTCGAGGAGCTCGTATGTGGTGGTTGGAGGGACCGACATGATTTGCGTGCAGACCAAGGGGATGCTTTCACGGGCACAATCATGTCGGAGCAATCGGAGTTGCTCCTCCGTCACATCCTTGAAGCACCGTACCCTAAAGACAGCCAAGTACGTCTTTGGCCAACGTTTGTCAAATGCTGCTGACATTTTATAGCATTCCTACTTTTCTCCCATGCAACTCAAAGCATCAGGAAAGTCGGCTGATGAGGCAAATTTCGACAAGATGAAAGCCACCTACGATGCATGCCTCAACGAGAATCAGATCAAGGAGGCAGGCGCTGCCCCTTTAGTGAAAGTCTTGGAAGAGATCAAGAAGGCATACCCAGTCAATGTGCCAAGGACATCCGAGTCCCATGCTCTCAAGGACACCATACTGCTTCTCGCAAAGTACGGTATCTCCTCTGTAGTGAGCACCGGCACAGGTGCAGATGACACCGACCCAGATACCGTTGTGATTTCTGTTGCGGCACCATACAGTTTTGGTCTTCCTTCTAAGGAACGATATGAAGACGAAAAGCTGGTTGAGGAGTACCGTGGAGTTGCTGTTAAAGTACTGAGCGCTCTTTATCCTGATGGGAACAAAGCGGCTTTTGCTAAGATTATTGATCTGGAGAAGAAGCTTGCCGCGGCTTCCCCATCCACGGAAGACCGCGAGGACGTCACGGTACGTAACAAGTCACAATCACATATAACAAAGGTACTGACAAATATGTAGAGGTACTACAACCCAATGCTCATCGATGAAGCTGCTGCCATAGCCCCAGAAGTCGAGCTCAAATCCTTACTTCACGGCCTTGCCCCAGCGGACTCCAAGATTGAGCGTGTGATCGTCATGGCGCCAAAATACTTGAAGGACTTATCGGTGATTGTAGCCGCCACAGATTGCGAGGTGTTGCAATCCTACTTCTTGTGGAAGGCTGTTCAGGCCTTCTCATCCTATGTCGACGCCGACGCAACGAAGCCTTATAAACAATTCCGGAATGTTCTTGCTGGAAAGGTACGTGCATTTTTACTCTTCAATGTGGAAATTATTGACTTGTCTAGGACCCCGATTCTACACCCGAGCGCTGGCGAACTTGCGTTGGACATGTTGACGGTGGATTAGGCTGGATCTTGAGTCGCTTCTTCGTCGAGAAGGCTTTCTCGGCTGAAGCAAAGCAATTCGGCGACACTATCATCACTGATATCAAAACCGAATTTGCGAAAAAGCTCGAATCTGCCGACTGGATGGACGACGACACAACAAAGAAGGCGGTCCAGAAGGTCCACAATATCATTCAGAAGATTGGATATCCTACCAAGAGTCCTGATATTATGGATCCCCCTACCCTTAATGACTACTACAAGTCAATCAACGTTTCATCTGAAACGTTCTTCCAGAATGCTCTTTCTTTCAACCGCTTCGCCGTCGACTACGAGTGGTCAGCGCTTGGCAAGCCCGTGGATCGCGAGCAGTGGGGCATGACTGTACCCACTGTCAATGCCTACTACAATCCACCCGGCAATGAGATCGTATTCCCAGCCGGTATCATGCAATTTCCGGTTTTCGATGTCGACACGCCTGCATACATGTCTTACGGTGCCTTTGGGTCTGTAGCAGGCCACGAGCTGAGCCATGCATTTGACTCCACTGGCCGCCACTATGATCAAAATGGAAACTACACTGACTGGTGGTCGAAAGCGACAGTTGATGCTTTCAAAGAGAAGGCCGAATGCTTTGTCAATCAATACGCCAACTTCAGCGTTCCTGGGCCTGATGATAAGCCACTCCATGTCAATGGACGTCTTACTCTTGGTGAAAATATCGCAGATGCTGGTGGGCTATCTGCATCCTTTCAGGCATGGCAACGCCGTGCAGCTGAGAAGCCCAACAAGGACCTGCCTGGCTTGAATCATTTTACGCACGACCAGCTGTTTTTTGTCACATACTCGAACTGGTGGTGCGGCAAGTCACGAAAAGACACAGCTATCAACAGAATATATACTGATCCTCATTCGCCAAAGTGGGCTCGGATTCTAGGTACCATGGCCAATAGCCGTGAGTTCAGGGAGAGCTTTCAGTGTAAGGCGAAGGAGCCAACTTGCCAGCTTTGGTAGTCGCAACACGATGCATGTTGATCACGAACCCCCCGATTTATCATATTGTTGTTCATCAGTACGCTGTTAAGTAGCAAATCATAGTACACATTATAATATACCGCATATATTGGACGAGTCCCCCAGAGCATCACTATAAAAACGATCGGTTGAGCCACGCTATAACAGACAATGATCACCCTGCCCTAGAATGTGCGATCTGTATGAATCTCGATGTGCAACTTCTCGTCTTTGTCAACTGCCGCTGCTGCTGCGGCTGGATCTTTCAAAGCGTGCGGCACCAGCTGGTCCCCGAATATTTCATCCATCTGCTCAAGGGACCGCCCTTTTGTCTCTGGATAGAAAAACCAATAACACAGACATGCTGCAACATTGAAAACGAAAAAGACATAAAAATACCTAAACTCCAATTTGGTCAATGCTGCAGGCGAGAATTGTGCAAAGATCAAATTCACAGCCCAGTTCGAGAAGGTTGTCACCGCATTGCCGAGAGCGCGGCACTCGACGGGAAAGATTTCAGCAGGGTACACCCAGGATACGATGCCGAGTGGGATAAAAAACAATTGAAATAGGAAGTTCATTGCAACCATGCTGCGTAATTGCGCACCATTGGAAGGGTTGAAATACTGGCCTTGAATAGCGTTAACAAGGAGCGCAGAGGCAAGACCTGCTGCTGAGATAACGAGCGGCTTGACACGTCCAACCTTGTCGAGGAATCCGAGGCCGATGGTACACCAGATGATTGACAACGCACCACTGATACCGACTATCAACAGAGATTCGCGTGTGGTTATGTTGAGAAGGCTGTAGATGCGAGGTCCGTAATAGTTCAACACATTGATTCCAGATAATGGGCTGAAAATTTGAACACCGCAACCCAGCAAAAGCCGTTTGCGCCATGTCGGCTTTGTGATGATAGATGTCCAACTGATTTCGCCGAGAGTACGATCAGCAGCGATGACATCGCGAATCTCACGAAACTCAAGATCAATGATTTCATCATCAGTACCACTACGGAGTTTCGTGAGGGAAGCCATAGCTTCTTCGTGTCGATCTTTTTCCATAAGCCAACGCGGTGACTCTTGGAGGAAGAAGATTCCTCCAACTAGAACTATGCCAGGCACGTTTTGGAAGGCGAGCGGAAAGCGCCCTACGATCGATTATTCAGTTGGCGCATTGTAGATTCAGCGTTGTTAGACTTACATGAGAATTGAGTAGTGTTGAAGGAGCACCCATAGCCCAGCCACTGGGCAACAAAGAAGCCCCAGCTCAACATCCATTGCAGTAGTCCTGACAGGGTACCGCGATGCTTTGCCTCAGATAGTTCTGCTGCGTACATGGGGATTGTCGAAGTCAGCTGGCCAACAGCAACACCGCCAATGAAACGTCCAGCAATCAGCATGCCCATATTGACAGCACCCGCCTGCAGTGAACTGCCGAGTATAGAAACAAGAGCACCAATGAATATGGTCATGCGACGCCCCAACCGATTTGCAAACAGCATGTTGAAGATGGTCCCCGCGATTGCACCGCCCTGGAAGGCTGACACGATCCCACCTACAGTGTTGTCGGATGGATTATTGAAGTACTTTTTGAATGTGGGGAGAGCAATTGTCGATGTAATAATGCCAGAGTCGTATCCGAAAAGGACTAATTATATGTGGAATGCTAGGTCAGTAGTCATTTCAAGCAAATAACTTCTGGAACTCCACTTACAGCCTCCTGTGGCTAGGAATAGAGCAGAAAGCACTGCGATTGCGGCACCCATCTTATTATATGACGTCTGTACCAGCGGATTGTAATTGTTATGTTGCGCTCAAGGGGGCAGACTGGACATAAATATCAGGAACCACCATGACACTAGCATATTCTCCCAAGTATCCTTTTGTACAATATCTCGGTAAGCATCCCCCCGAACACTAGGATGCCTAGTTAAAGACCCCAGATTCATAATAGCGCCTTGGTATTTTTGGGTAGGTATTTGACTCAACACTACTCCGCACTACTCCACTCCACACCACCCCCACACCACGCTTGTGCGTACTTACCCCAGATATCTTGGAAGTATGCATATTCCCAATACTAATATTAGTAGGAGAGACATAATTGCTGTTGGTTGAGAAAATTTCAAATCGGGAGCGACAGTCAAATCACTACCGTATTCGGAGCTAGCATGAAGTGCCCCACAGTTGAAGTCTCGGAGCGAGTCAGGATCGGTGAGCTATCCACCGATAGCACGACAGACCCTTTTCCCTTTTGCCGCTCACATGGAAACGACGCGACTAGCCTAGTAATGTGCAGCAAGATTTCGCTGTAACAGAGCCCGAAGGTGATCGAGCCCACCACAATCGGGATCTAAATTCGGCAGTGATGACCCGTGCATGTGCTTGGAGAGACAAGTAATTTGCCTACACTTGGTTTAGATACTAAATCAAAGGGCAGGATATCATCTTAGACATTCGATAGCCCCAATCTTGAATTCCTTTAGTGTTCCTTCTTCTGGTCATGCTTTTTACAATATCCCGCTGTGGCATCCACGCTTACTACGAAGTTCTTGGTATCGACACCGACAAGATACGCCTGTACTGGGTCTTGCAATCGACTGACGAATATGCCGTCCAAACTGCCTACCGCGTTGAATTATCCATTTCACCATCTTTTGAATCCCTTCTCTGGGACTCAGGCAAGGTCAATGGTAACCAGCAACGAAATGTTCTTTGTGCGCCAGAATATGGCTTGCTTTCGGCATCGTTCCATTACTGGCGGGTGACCATATGGGACCAGGCTGGCAATACGACACAAAGTGCTGTCAACGAATTCTTTACGGCCTACCCGCGCTCTAGTGGCCTATTGCCTCCTTACAGTATGAATCAAACATACATGCCACATACCAGTCTTATTTTCCGCACTTGGTTCGAGGATGAACTCAATCGATGGAAAGGAGTTTGGATTGGTGATAACGGCGACAAACCAATCTATCTACGTAAATTGTTCAAACTTGAGCGTAGACCAGCTCGCGCAATTGTCTTTGCTTCTGGCCTTGGCCATTTCAACTTCGTCTGTAACGGTGACCCGGGGGCGCCAAATGGCCATGCGCTGGATCCTGGATGGACAAACTACCATCGAACCGTACAGTTCGTCGCATACGACATATCTTCCATTCTGAAGCAGGGCAGTAATGTCATCGGCGCACATGTTGGTAACGGTTTTTACGCAGGCGATCAAGGTGATGATCGTTTCTTCTGGCCGTGCTACGAGGATAACACGTATGTCAGATATGGCAACGAACTGTGCTTCTTTGCCGAGTTACACATGTTTTACGAAGATGGGACTCGAGAAATGATCACGACAGGACCTGATTGGAAAACACGCAAGAGTGCGACAACGCTCGCAAACATATACTCTTCAGAAACAAAGGATAACCGGGAGTACCCTACTGGATGGGATACGCCAGCATATCAAGAAGATGAACACTGGACAAACGCTACGCCAGTCACAGGTCCACGAGGGAAATTAAGATACCAGAGCCAACCCCCCGTAATACTGCATGAAACTTTCAAGCCAACGTTGTCGAAGACACTAGAGCCAGGTACTGTCAGTTTCGACTTTGCCCAGAATATGACGACCATGGTCAAATTGGAGGTGTCTGGGCCCACAGGTTCCAACGTTATTGTACGCTTCTCAGAATCAATCGATGAGGATGGCCGAGTTATGATGCCAGATCCTCTTTTTAAGCAGTTCGAGACCGGCGTGTTCTGCAAATTTACACTCGCTGGAACAGGGATTGAAATTTGGGAGCCAGATTTCTGCTTCACTAGCGCGCGTTACATCCAGATCGAGGGCGTTGCGTTGGAGGAAGGTCACGGTTTGCCAGTTGTGCATTCGATCGTGAGCAGACATGTCTCATCAGCCTCGAGACGACTGGGCTCAATAAAGACGGACAAAGATGATGTTAATGCGCTTATTAATATGTGTTACTGGTCTTTTGCCAGTAATCTTTTCAGCTATCACACCGATTGCCCGCAGATCGAGAAATTTGGCTGGCTTGAAGTGACACATCTGCTAGCGCCTGCAACGCAATATATTCGCGATATGGAGCCGCTGTACTCCAAGATCCTGGATGATATAGTGGATGCACAAGAACCGAACGGACTGTGCCCTACTATGGCTCCTGAGATCCGCTACATGTGCGGACCTCTACACGACACGATCACATGGGGTGGCGCTGTGGCCTTGTTGCCAGAGCTTATTCGCTTCTACTATGACTCGACCCACGTGTTCGAAAAAATGTTTGAGCCTTGTGCGCGTTATATGGAGTATATAAAAACGAAAGAACGAGAAGGTGGGCTGATCGAACACGGGCTTGGTGATTGGGGACGCGATATTGCATTCGGCAACAACCAAGCAAACATCGAAACCGCAATTTACTATCGTTGTTTGCGCAACATCGAGCGCATGGCACAGGAGCTTGGAAAACCAGAAGCCGAACATCGTTTCCACGAGTGGGCTGATCGCATACAAGCGGTATACAACGAGAAACTGTTAGTCACTGATAAACAACTCCATCCGTATACTTTCTACACATCTCGCGACCAGCCTGGGAAACAGGACCGCAACATGGTAGCTCAAGCGTTTGCGCTTCAATTCGACCTCGTTCCAGCCCAATATATCGCCGACGTTCAGCGCGCCTTTCTAGATTGCTGCGCGGCTGCCAATAATCGGATAGAAGCGGGTGAGATAGGACTCAAATACCTGTGGAACACACTCGCGGATCTTGACCGCCATGACATTGTCCTTGACATGGCGCGGCAAGAAGAACATCCTTCGTACATGCGCTTTCTACGCCGCGGCGAAACCACACTGAACGAGTTTTGGCAGGATGCATGTCGTAGCAAATGCCATGACATGCTAGGTACAATATATGAGTGGTTCTACGAGGCAGTTCTAGGATTGAAACCAGAAACTGAGGCATATCGAACATGGACTGTGAAGCCGCCATTGAACTCGGAGTTTAGACACATAAAAGGTAGTGTTGATTGCCCGTATGGCTTGATCGAGATTGGATATGAGAAGTTTGGTGAAAGAAGCGTTAGAATGAATGTTACAGTACCGACAAGTACAACTGGTTTCCTAGTATTACCGAAGGATGAAAGTCAGGTTGTTATTACAAGAGAAGGGGGGCAAGCTATTGAAAAGAAAGGTCGTAGAGTGGAAATGAAGCCCGGCAGTTACGCGCTAGAGCTCATGCCATGAGTAGAACATGATGCCAGCTGCTTCAATCTCAAAAGTCCTTCTTGCTTTGCTTTGAGTTCGTAAGACGGGCTTGTCTCAACGCACTTGGAAAGCAGTGTCGAGCATCCCTTTTCGGGCCCCATCCAGGTATCCCAAGTAAAGCTTAGCTTGCCCTTCGTACCACTCGATATTCAAATTAGGAAACTCCCTCAGGACAACCAATCTCCTGTCCATGAGCACTCTCACGCCGTCTCTCCCAGCCGCACCCTCTTCGCCACTCTTCATCCTCAAATATACCTTCCATGCTGTGACGCACCCTAGCAGAAACTCAACCTGGGCTACCATGCAGTTATCTCCACACTTCTCCACATTTTCTAAGGCTGCCTCCCCGTATCCTTGTGCTTTATCTGCATGTTCCTTTCGCTCGGGAAGGGGGCGGGCCAACTGGCTAAGCAGAAGCATTGTTTCCATGAGTTTCTGGCACACACGGGAGACCTGTTTCGGAGAGCTAGAAGGGTCCTTGCTGAGGAAGTGGAGCGCTTTGGAGAAATAGTGACGCGCATAAAGGAGGTGAGTCGTCGTGAGCTGTGCAGATGGGGTTTTGAGAGCTGTATTTCCAAGAGATAGGAGCTCGGCTGAGTAGACGTCAATATCTGCTGTGAAAGTACGTGGTGAGAGGCTGTGGGGCTTACCAACTTCTGAGGCCGTCGCTTTTTCTAAGTTCCTTGCGGGCTTTGATGGGTTTTCATTTTCTAGGCTTTTCATCTTCAGCACGAAGTCGGCCGTCGGGCGATCTGAGCGTCAATGGTATCAGCAGTGCAAGGTAAAATTATCTGTCTAGGTATATGAGCTAAAGAGCTTTACATACGTTCTTTTTCCCGTAGATTTGAAGCACAGTTAGAGAGTCTCTTCGTTGTTTCTTGTTCTTCAAGATACGACGTCGTGGCTTGCTGAATTAAGGGGCGCTCCTTATATTCCGCCAATCCCACCTCTTCCAAACCTTTGGTCACGTTGAATCGAAAGCATCTTCCAAGTGTCATGTGTTCTCTCCATCGACCTTCAAATTCTTGATTGGTGCCCTCCGTTTCTGTGGCCTCACGTCGTAGCGTTTCAACAAGTTGCGTCACGCTTTTATCTCCCGCGCTTATGACACCGGGACGTCCTGTCCCAATGGAAACGAAGCACTTGACAAGCGGTTGAATATTTCCGGTCTCCTTACACCAGATATCTCTTGCTTCTTGTTCAACATGCACAACTGGATTGTTGGCGCCGAGCGCTCCATCAACAAAGTTACTGCCGTCGATGGGAGCAGACGAGAAGTATGTTGGCGCAGCAGTTGTGGCTAATGCCGCCTCTAAGATCGTCGGATTATAATTGCTTTGTGCCGTTGCGTAGCTTCGTAGACGAGTTGTAGCGTTTATTTTCTGGAAACGGGCGCAGACGAACCTTGTTTATTATTCCGTCAGTTGAACAGTGTGAGACTTGGTAGTGATGTTGATACATACACTTTGCAACTGGGCTCCTCAGATTCTTCGAACTTCTCATCCACAGAGTGTCCACTGGATTTGATCACGTCTTTGATTGCATCCGAGAGTGCCTGGGTAGAGAACCTCGGCGTGACACGACCAAAGATGTTCATAATGGATCGGCTCTCTCTTCTTTCGAAGATGTGCTCCATCAATTCGATGTATTTTTTGATGCAGGCTTCTACTGGCATCCGCAAGCGACCCAGCATTATTGCAATCAGCCTGAGCATTGTTAATATCCGGCATCGCGGGCCATCAACGAATTCTTTTTTCTGCTTACCCTCCGGTACTAGTTCCTCCCATCAGGTCGAAAATTTCATGAGGCTCCTTAGGCCCAAGGCCCGCCTTCTTACGCTCGAAGTTCACCTCTCTCATGGTTCTTTGAAGAATATAGAGAGTTGCGAGTCCACGAACACCACCACCGTCTAAAGACAGCAGGCAATACCCGGTACTGTCCAGAATATGGCTTTTCTTTGGCTCCTCTGGAAAGACAGGTGATAAATCGGGATACATCTTTTCTATCGTGACGTTCTCAGCCATGGTGTGTTAGGTTTGATGGTACGTGGTGGGTTCTAAGCGATAAAAACTTCAGAACAACAGTTGTGACTGATTATCAAGAATTCCAGAGTATTCAGCTGGCAATATTCTTTTTGTTTCACCCAGTAGGCTGTGCATAAGACGAGGTTACAGCCTTGCTACTCGGGTATTCAGCTCTCGCTTGACCAAACCATATTTGCAGCCACATCACCAGGGGGTCTATTCGGGTCAGCGAATCGGATTCCTATCAATGTAAGCTGTGGTTACACACCAAAAAAGGAATGTATTTTAAGTGTATCGGTGGGGCATTGAGTGACAACCCCTTTCAAGTGCAGATTGTAACAAAATCAAAAGGTCTGATAGGCCTTTCACTGTACTTGCAGACTTTTTTTGGCGCTCTGTAGAGTTGGCTAACTTTATTACACTGTGCCTTCTCGCTAGAGCGCAGCCACCGCCGTGTGGCAACTCTAGTTCATGTGAACGTGTCATGAAATACCTGATCCGATGGAGGCTTGAAATAGGACAATCACGATGGAGTTGAAAATTGAATAATGAAGCTTAATACAAAAAGGGCAATAGGATAGCCGTAACTTGAGGCCCACCAAATGGCAACTAAACATAAATCCGTTCGCTATACATGAACCGACGAAATTCGATGACCCGTTTCAATGTTTGTGCTGTGTAGCGGATCATCTCAACGTTGGTAGGGTCTACCTTCTGAAACAAGAGATTGTGCCGGCATAGCTGGTCCTCCAAACCCCATAACTGATATAGAATCGTCCGGCCCTGGCTCTTGATCTAACCGGAGAGACGGAGAAGGATAATATCGCTCATGTTGTAAGTCAGGGGGATAGTATGCCTTTTGGTCGATAAGCGGAAGTTGCTGGTTATCCGGTCTCGGCTTCTGTTTGAAGCGGGACCCGCAAAACTTTAACAATATCCAGAGCGCTGCGGCTAGGAAAAGAAGACCAGCCAGGCTTCCAGCAATAATACCAATAATAGTCATGGTTGACGGCCCGGTTGACGACGATGGTGATGACGATGGTGACGACGAAGACGATGTATCGGAGTTGGAATCTGAAGTAGCAGTCGGGCCACTATTAACCACTCTGGCTGATGTACGAACTGCGCCATTTCCAGCTGTTGCCGTAGCCGGTGTGTTTGCTGGAAGCGCCGCTGGAGTATAACCCTTTTCCAAACAATATTTTGCATAGATTGAGCCTGCAGTAGATGCGTCGATGAGTGGATCGCCCACTGAGCATGATTTCTGGATGCAGCTGGTCAGCCACTGCTGTGCTGGTTTTTGTAGATCAGAACGACAATAGCAGTCGTTCTTTGCCTGCCAGCCTCGGGAAGAACACCCATTGACCGAAGCGCACCCGATTTGGTACCCTAGATTGTCTCTGGGACAGAACGCGGTATCTGATGACTGAAAGCACGCGAAAGCGCATGGTTTTTGTTCAACAAATGCTCCAAATGTTAATATCTCTTGCGTGATTGTTCCAATCTGGGCGTACACAGTCGGTGAGAATAGGAAAATGGTTGCGAGTGTGAAAAGCAAGCGAAGCTGCCCACTCTGTAGTCGGCGTGTTGGCATTGTGTATATGTTAAGAGCAAGTGGAGAGAAAGGTAATGAATGACTGCAGTTGATCGAGATATGGTTCAAAAGAGTGTGTGTGATAGACTTGGAAATAAAGAGGATTTGTGGACTGAGACGGCTTTTGAATTACAAAGTTGCACAGCCTGACGCCATGTCAGGATTGACTCCTTCAGCTGCTGGCTGCAGTGAAACGCAAATACGAACATCCTTGAAAGCCAAGCTTCATACTTTTTTCTTCGGGATATTCATAGGGATTCGTGTGTAGTAGCTCGGTTAATTATCCTGAAAGTGAGAGTTAGATACACCTGTATGCAGGGGGGGCGCCCGTGGCGTTCGTCCTGAATTGGGCGGTTGAAGAGTGTTAGTTTCAGCTCCTCATTGCGTGGTATACCATCGGCATGCCCACCGAGAGTTTCTCGTTCATCCCTTATCCCTCTAAGCGTTCTATTGAGTAAACCTACTATGGATTGCAAGTGGCTGTAGACGATGCTGACTGGTCGAACGTCCCGGGGCAGGTATGGAGCAAAATTGGTAAGGTTTATTCAGTCACTATTGAATTGTTCCTCAGCACGCTTTTGCCGATGTGAGAGATGCACTTTATGTTGCTATTGTGTCAGATGAGGCGAGGCTGAAGACCTCGGGAGTCGGGAAAGATTCCTTCACAAGAACTGCGCACAGACCACCATGGTCGCAAAGCTTGACTGCTATCGCCCGAGCTTGTTACCTGCACGCGGAGCTTAGCGACCGAAGCGATTCCCGTTGCAGTGAATTCGTAATACGTGATAGGCCAATTTCTTCTAGCTTGCTAGGTTCGCAATGCCCTAGGCCCTAGATGCATCGTTCTTGTATGCTCTCTAATCAGACTCGAGCGTGTTATCGCCAGTGATGACATTCTCTAGCAGGGATTGGGCGCCCGCTTTCCGCATACAAGAAGTCTCTTACTTTGCCATTTCATGGTGCTGTTATTCTTAACGACTCCTTCCACCTACCTTTGAACGACAACTATTGCAATGGCTGCAAACGACCCTGGTCTTGCACCGCTTAATGCGCCAGCTGAAGATACAACTAAGGGAGCTATCGGCTTGCCCGACGTCGATACACCCGTTGCCCCGGATCAATTTGACCCACGATTCGAAACGACGAGATTTGAGCTTTGGGCGTATTATTCGTATGTAGACCAAACGTTTGCCTCACCCACCATGGCTCTATCTAATATCACGGTCATTGTACAGTTATTATGTTGGTGACAATGGTCTCGCTCTGTTCAATTTTGGACCTACAGCGTTTCAAAACTTGTTGTACCAAGCGGCCGGAGAGTCGGAGAAGCTCCACTTCATGGGCCGGAACCGAACTATCAATAGTATAGTCCTTGTGTCAAATGGGTTATCTTTCGCTATCCAGGTAGTTGTCTTCCTCATCCTGGGTTCATTCGCGGACTTCGGCACCTGGCGGCCCAATATTCTGATCGCACTTTCTATCTGCGCTTTTGGAATTGGTTTTGGTTGGCTTGGTGTTCACACTGAGGACCGATGGCATGTCGGCGTTGGCTTGTATATTGTTGGGTTGATTGCCTATCAAACGACAGTCACCTTTTGGACTGCTGCGTTTCCTGGTCTGGCGAGGAATTCGAAGGAACTGCGAATAAAAGCCGACGAATTTTCTGAAGGAAGAATCACCCGGGCACAGTACGATTTTGCAGACATGATGAAGCGAAACGAGCTGTCCAACACTGCTTTCTATGTGCAAAGCGTGTTCGAAATCGCCATTCTAGCGGTAATTGTTGGAATTATGTTTGGCCTACACGTCAATGACAGCACAGCAAACAACAACTGGGGTCTCTCGGTGCTTATTGCCTTCGCGACTGGAATCTGGATTTTATGTGCTCTCCCATGGTTTATCCTCGAAAAGAGAAGACCTGGACAGGATCCAGGAAGCACGAATATCATCCTCGCGGGAATCAAGCAGCTTGGATATGCGCTAACGCAAGTGTGGCAACTTCGTCAGAGTTTAGCATACTTGGTCGGCTATTTTCTACTTGGAGATAGCCTCAATACTACAGTTACCGTCATTGGAACCCTTCAAAACGAGATTGTTGCCTACAGCAGCCTGCAATTGACTTACCTGCTTATCGTCGGTATTGCAGCCCAAGCTGTAGGAATTGGCGCTTTTTGGCGTATTCAAAAATATTATAGTATTTCGACAAAAACAATGTTCATGGTCGTTGCTATCTCCATTGTTCTTCTGGATGGCTGGGGGATGATCGGCATTTGGACCCAGACTTTTGGTTTCCATAAAAAATGGGAGGTATGGGCGTACCAGACATTCTATGGGCTATTAGTTTGTCCCTGGTACAGTTACTCACAGACCATGATAAGCGAAGTCACGCCTCGTGGCAAAGAGTTCTTGTTTTTCAGTCTATTCTCCATAGTTGGTAAGACGAGTGCGTTCATTGGACCACTAGTGAGCAGCGCAATTATCGACGATACGGGAAACAACAGTAGCCCTTTCTACTTTTTGTTTGCGCTAAGCTTGGCCAGTTGTGCATGGCTGTACTTCTTCGTGGACGTTGAAAAGAGCCGGATTGAACAGGAGGACTTTCTGGAGAAGGAAAAGAGCAACAGACTGGAGCGGGAGAGCATATCTAGCCTAGGTGCTTGACAAAAAGAAAACATCATTCTCAAAGCCAGAGAAGTAGGATCCGGCAGCAAATTCTTGGCTTGTTGACATTTGTAGCCAACCGTGCGTAAACAGTTATAACAAGTTTGCATTAAGCATTACCCATATAATTTGATTAAAATTGTGATTCAGATTTTACTACTAAGATAGTACAGATAGGTACCCACTTCGTAGAATATTATATATGTGGCTTTTTTAGCACAAATCGTTACTACGTCGGCTACGCTTCCTGGTGGAGACCCGAAGCCATATGTCGCCATCTACCTCATGACACGAATCATTCTCATCGGCAATAGCACACATGGTTTTGCGCTGTAAATCTTCCTCTTCGCTGATTATATCATTGGCTTTGCGCTTTGGCTCCCTTGGAGGAGGATATCGAAGTTCGCCATTATCCGTTTGCTCAGATCCTCGTTGGTGACGTTGATATTGGAACAGAACATCGCGTTCTTCTGATGTTGCTTCTTCTTCAAATCCATGAAAGCCCTCAGGCGAGCTGCTTACTTCGTCGCTAGATAGTTCAATAATTCCTGCCGTTGTGTTGATATAGGGTAAGTGCGCTGAACGCCCCCAATTGCTGGAAACTGGAGATGTGCTCTTTGGTGGGTCTGAGAAGGCAGATGGTGATGAAAATTCACTACCGTTAGAAGCCTTTGTTGAGAGTTCCTGCTGGCTGAACGCATGTGGATGAGCTCGTCTAGGGAATGAATCATCCATGTATGAGTCTTGTTCAATCTCTTGTTGAGACGGCGGTTGCGCCTCAATGGAAGGTACAGGCGGTAATTCCGTAGACGATCGCCTATATTGAGATGGTTCACGGCTGGATCTTCCTGAACCTTCCTCCTCTTTTTTGTCATCACTGTCTGGTACTTCCTTGCCTTGGTTAAGGTGCTTTGGCTCCATTATTCGAGCGAGGGCCTTTGGTTTGATACTGAGTTTGAGTATCACAGACATTGAATCGGCTTTGCCTGCTAAGCTCTCATCTTTTGAGCTTCGGTTCACGATCTGAAGCTTAACTTTTTGATGCACTTTGGTGGATGGCCTCTCTTGAGCGTCTGCTGTCACCTTCTCTGGTGTCCGCACCTTCTCTGGTGTCCGGGCCTTTTCCTCAGCTTCACCTGCATTATGACTCGCCCGTTCCAGATCCCTACATGCGGAACAAAAGCTAGGTAGCATACTAGAAAAAGTGCCCGGAATTTGCGGATTATCAATCACCCCCTCATTCTCCGCAAGCATAAAGTAGTAGTAGACTAGGTACCGTATCTTGTTACCTCGGGTGCTCAAGTCACGGTTACCAAGGCGCATGATGGAGCTAAATGGTTCGAACAGTTGTAGTTGTCGGAGGTCCAAAAAATTCCAGGTCCAGTTTTCGCCGTTCTCATCTTGAGCCGCGATCGAGGCGCTGCTTCTGGGGCCGATTTTTAAATAGACGTATACGTCGCAATTTCCGTATTTGCCGAAATGCAATCGAAACGGGAAGTGTTCTGGAAACAAATTTTGGCGTTCAAACTGGATTGCTACTGATGGTAGGGCATCCAAGAGCTGAAACCTATCTCCAAGCGCTTCCTTCAGTTTAGCCAGAGTGGTTCCTGGCTTGACTACAACTGAGCTTCCGCAGGAATACACAGCCCCACCGCTTTTTGGGGCCTCGGGGCTGGTAATGGGTAGGTCAGCAGTAGAAATTTCGCTTCGGCCTGCGCGGTGTTTAATGGAACACGTTCGGACTTTGGTGGCAAATTTTCCGATCCGCTCATCTCGCCATTGCTGGTAAGCTGGATTACTTTCGATGTACCTGAGAGCTTTTACTAAGTTATCCTCAAAAGCACCCCAGCGTATGACGACGTTGCATAAGCCATTGACAATTGCGTAGTACAGAACTAGTGCGCATAGCATTCCATGGACACCAGTCTCAGGTGGATTCCATTGAAGAAAACGAAATGGTAAGGTGAGTTCTCCAGCTTTGCGCAGTAACGATGCTGCAGTGCGGGGAAACAATTGTGGTTTATGTTGGCTTCCTAACGCGGCGGCGACCTCGTCTCTGAAAACGATAGGCGGGCCGAACTCACTGCTCTCGAGCCGGATATATGCCCACGATGTCGCTTGAGGCTGGTCTTCATGTACTTGCTGTCGGAGGCCGAGCCGAAGTTTTATTGAACTTTCCTTGAGAATGGTTGCTTCGTAAAAGGAGAATGATGTAGCAGTTGGGAAAGATTCGAGGACCTGCAGTAAGCGACATGTGCTCAGCCTTGCACTAATCTTGGTGAGTAAGGACTGCCACTTCCGAGAAGGTGGGCGAGGTTGGATTTTTTGAGTTGCCATTGTGGATGAATGGATGATGGTCCCGAGGTCAGTTGAGGGCCAATAGTTAAGCGAGAGTCGAGAGAGGGCATGGTTGAGAGAGGGAGCTAGTATTTCAGCGAGGGTTAGGTAGGGCACGGCCGGGACAGGGCCGTTGGTGTGCATGAGTACCTAGGTAGAGGCAGGGCGCGATCGGGCAATCAAGAAGTCCGGGTAGGGGCGCGACTGCCGTCTGGGCCTTATTTATCGGCATCCTAGACAAGCCAACGATTAGATGGAGCCCCTATTCATTAGAAGCGTATATCCTGAAGGCTACACGGCCATCATCTGATGCATCCTAGAACATCCCAATTCGATAGTCCGAGGAAACTCCGAGCCAGACGACACGTGAAATGATGATAATCTACGGTTGCCAAGCGTTACACAAACGAATCTTGAAAGTCTAACATGTCACCAATATGCATGGCCAAGATCAGATACTTGTCCATAGCACGTTCACCCATAATATACATAACCAAATCGTCGCCCACCATCCCATACCTGGGTAGCTATGTATACTCCCAAACTACCTAACATGATACCCAGGTAGAGCAATACACTGATGGGAACTAATACAGTGATTCATTTCAGGCCTTCATCTGTCTTCAATCTCTAGATACCGATTCTTAGTCAATTTGTAGCCGGTATCTTAAGTGAGGTGAATCGGGGCATCATTTCTTGTTGTGCATCGTGTGGAGTATTGTACAACTTGAATCATCAAGACATGCGCCCTTCCCGCTTGACTCAGCTTCACACTCGCGTAAAGGGAGACTCAGATTTCCCTTTTTACATACGGGTTCCCCCGGTTTTCGTGACATTTCACTATGCAAAGTCGTACTCCAGTAAGCTTCCAATTCTCTTACTTCTGACGCCATCGCACATTCCAATCTTGGGACTTTGTCGGATAACTATAGCATCGTAACATCATCTCTATCCCCGTGTTTGCTCTTCGTCCATTTGTTTGCCCTCTGCTGGTCGCGAACCACAGCCAGCAGCTGAGCTGTTGTGAAGCTGTTATGTTTTTGCTGAACGTCCTCCTCGATCTTGTTCTTTCTCTCAAGTTTAACGATGCGCTGTTCTCTCAGCCATTCAAACTCTTCGCTGTATTCCCGCTTTGAGTTCGCGTATTTTCCTTTGAGAAGTTTAACTTCTTCAGCCTGTTCCATGATGAGTTTCTGCATTTCCTCTTTGTGATTTGCTTTCAGTCGCAGCATCTCGTCATTCTGCTTTTCGCAGAACAGCTTTCGTTGTTTCGATTGCAGTCTAGGTGTTTCTTCATCGATGTATGCTATCATATTGATTCGCTGCAGCTCCCATTCATTCGTGGCCCGAGCAAGATCCTTGTCAATGGTATCGAGATCTTTACTCAGTCCTGAGATTTCATTGCTCAATTCTAAATACTCTTCAATGCTGCGCTTTGAATTAAACGTTACTGAGGCATCAAAAGGTTGGAGCAATAACGGATCGGTTGCATCAGAGGGAGCTGGAGATTTCTGTAACACTGGCGGCTGGTTGAATGACTCAAGTGGTGCCATGCGCTTTGGAAGCTGTATGTATTCCTATAAGACAGTCAGCCAGAGGTGTGCGCAGCCACTATAAAATATTTACCACAGAGTGTGTCTCCCGAGAATTGGATGAGAAGCTGTTTGTATTTGTGAGAATATCTTTTTCTGGCCAATAATACTGTGAGGCAGGGGATTTTGTTGAGTTCTGCCCCAATAGATGCCGACAGCTTGGGGATGGTGAAATATTGTAGAGACGGCCTGGTGCCTCGCGATACCCATACTTGCAGATACTCTGTTTGGGCAGTTTTAATGCGCTGTCATTGTTATCAGGGAGATCTTCAACATCGGTTTTCGTATGAGGACGCTGATCGCTACTAAAACGTTGATATTTTCGACAGACTCCAACGACATCGTCAATGAATCCGTCTGTGAGTTCGAAGTCATAGGGCAAATCTGCTCCCTTAACTACGAAAATGGCCTTGTAGGGAATTAGCAACTCGTAACGAAATCCTGCTAAACGCTGCCATACCTTCAATACTGCTAACAGCGACCTTTTCTTGATATTTGGAAAGCGAAATACTTGCTTTAAAGTGCATCTACTCATGATTTCATGCATTAAATGATGGATTGGCTCTCCGGAGGTGCTGTCGAAGGTAAAAGCTTCAAATTTCAGGCCGGTTGGCGCGAGATCACACATGTATACCCACACTGGCTGGGCTATGCCAGCCTCATCTAGCATAGACCCTAACAAAATCTTGTGGGTCTTGTAGCGCTCGAGTCCTTTGTCCTTGTGGGCTTCCATCCCAATTGAGTTCACTGGGATAGCATCGAGAAGTGTAGCATGGCGCCCAAGTTTTATCCTGAGTAGGTCGAGTAGCTGCATTTTGTTCCTAGCACTTGAGGTTGGTAAGCTCTACAGCAACGTCCATCACATAGCCGTTTGAACGACTACCTACCAAAACGTAGATAGATATGTGTGAACGAGATGTGCGGCTGATAGCGATTTTGAATGCTTTGAGTATGTATTTCAGATAGGTAGCGTTGCGTTGGTAAAATTTGTTATTATGCAGGTACCCGTCCCTTAAGCTAGTCCCTATTAGGTAGATATTTGGGAGCAAACGGTAAACAAATCCCATCTTGCCATGCACCAACTTCTGTTCTACATAAACAAGATGATCCAGGCAGATGAAAAACTCTCTTAAACTCGAAATCTAGAAATTTCAAAGATTCCCTTCTATCTGGACAGAAAGCAACCTAGCACCGGCCAGTATGAGGGCTTTTGGCGCTCAAGTCTAGGGTAAGCAATATTATTTGAGAATGTGATACTTCTGTAGAGTATGGCAGCGACATCATAGGCAGGCATAGACCCAAGCCGAACACTTTTCACTTCACTGTCGTAGCCCCACGTCTGCCTGACTCGTCAAAATACAAAATTATAATGTTTTAAGTTACGATCAAGTTCTAGAGGTTCGAGAATGCTAGAAGGCGCGTTTGGGTAGATGTCTGCAAGGAAGCACGGAAGACTTCCAGTACATTTTGCAGCACTATGCAATGACTATTGAATATCAAAGTCATCCCGGACTCCTGCGTCGCCGAATCTTCTCGACAGCCTTTGCCAGGCTGTATGTTTCCTCTTGGTTCCTATCACTCAGGATATTAGCCCTCAGCCCCCGTACACTCTCCTAATTCTCTACTTTCTCTCTACGCTCTTCCCTTTTTGCTAGAAGTCTGGCCTCCAGTTCGAAGATGTCCTCGTCTAATCTTGTAATATCCTCCGTAAGTGAATCCCCGCGATCATCTAAATCTATTAGTTGTGTGGCCACCTCATTATGTGAAGTCGAGTTCTGTTACAATGTCAGTGATCAATCAAGAGAGCAATAACAACGGCGCGACCTACCATGACATCATCTCCTATTGATTTATGCCTAAAATTTGACACATCTTCTTGCTTGACTGGTTGATCACTATTGGTTTGTTGCGCCGCACGATGATCTGTGTCTTCTTGGATGTCGGATGAGTATGGCGGATCGGATGGAAATGGTGTACCAGATGACACCGGTGGGTTGGATAAACTAGAGCTAGAACCGAGCCCATTTTCCTCATTGGAATTATGGGTGTTAGCCGTCGAGGCTGATAGCCTTTGCTCTTGCTCATAGAACTCACGACAAACATCATAGAGGTTATTCCGGAAAGTTATAGTGATGGGCATAGCAAAGCGCAGCTTCAGGTTATCGCTTATATTTTGACTTTCAACGAGCAACTCCAGGAAGTAATACTTTGCCAATGCAAGAACTTTGGCTCTGGAATTTTTTGCTCGGAGTTGGAACGCGGGCGCCCATGTTGTCATTATCGTACCAATGTTATGGCTGTCGTACTTCGCGTGATGAGCATCATTAAGATCATCCGAATGAAACTGTATCTCTGGGCTTTGTCCAGGGATAGTCGCCGGGTACATATATACCCACACTTTTCTGCTTAGGTATCCTGCTTCAAGTGTGTAGCCCAACCAGATTTTGAACGATAACGATTGCTGGTCTTCCGACGGCGCGATTTCTACTTTGCGAAGAGGCGCATATTCCAGAATCTGAGAATCAGGGAGCAGAGATTTCAGTTGCTCAAGACTTGTGACAGAACTTGACAGCTAGCACATGGGGAGAGTACTTTTATAGGTGGACGCGTTTGTTTATTTGCGTTCGTTTCCAACGAGCAATTTAGTAAGTGATTCAGTTGGTTATGTGGACGACCCAAAGCTTTTCTTTTGGGCTTCCCTTAGCCGACCAATTATATATGAGGGAATCTGGCTACTTTATATCCAAGTGGCAAAACTTTGGAGTCTCGTTTGCGTTCCTTCCTTGCCATCTCCGGAGCTAGATCATTATAAATACGCCTGCCATACAACATTATTTTCTTTTCTGTGAGACGAGATAAATCCAGAAGGCAATAGGCGTGATACTAGATGCTGGTAGATATATAGGCATGAAAATATCTGGTAGAAGTTGGAGAAGGGAGCTGCAGGATTCTATTGGTTGTGAATCGCCAATTATTGGGGTTGTTTATAAATACGTCTAAGCGCTGTCTATCCTATCCTGATATACTACAACTCCAGACACGGACCATCAAAATGAATTCATGTACTTTCTACGTACTGATATAGCCCTGGGTGAATTATGAAGGCGCTCTACGGCTAATACGAACAAAAGGAGCCAAGCTCAACGATCTGTCCCCTGAATAGAACTTTCAACGAGTACAATATGATAAGGTTTACTGATAAAGTTCACATTCTACTACTGTTTAGGTCACCGTGATGGAATAACGAGCATAGAAAGATATTTTCTATTCAACATAGATGAGAAGAATGCTGAACCATGCCATGATAATATTAGGCTTGGAGAAAGCGCTTTCAGGCACAAGCGAATACTTGAAAGATTGGAGGTTTGGAATTGGAAGTGATTGGTATTCAGAACATATGTAAACCCATATCATCTTCAAGATTCTCTGACCTTTGACGAAGAAACCCGCTCAGCCCAAGCTGCACACAGTGTGCCCTTCAGTTCAGTCAACGTTATATCGGTTTGGCGAGGACCCTTTTCGTAGGCAAGTTGCCGAGAGTTTAGTCTACGTACAAGTTAGCGGGGTCCTGAGATAGCATAACAACAGACAACGTACTGTAACTAAAGTCGCCATCATTGTTACTGATGCGCTCGGAGAGGTTGATGTCGCGACCAATGCGATTGCCATCGCTATCGAAGAGGGTAGCACGAAGGACGGGGACCGAACCATCGCCCTCGATGGAGAAGTAGACGTCCTCGGCTGAGCCTGCGAAACCCTCGCCGTCCCAGATGAAGTTGCCTATCTTTGGTGTTAGCAAATAGGTAAGATTTTAGTAAATGCTTCAAGGAGGGGTTTACCGTTGTCGTTGCCAATGTATTTGTTCAGGTCGATCTCAGCGTCGTTCCACTCTCCGTCGGCCTTCTGGAGGCGAGCTCGGAGGATGTGGCCATCATCAACGCGGATGTTCTCAGCGGAGTAGTGGAAAGACATTGTGATGCGTTAGTGTAAATGAGGTAGTGAGGTGATTGCTCGAGTTGGGAGAAGTAGAGTATGAGTCTTGTGTGGGGGGAAGTTGCTCCATTTGTAGGCGGGGCGGCTGCAGGCTTTATGTACAATAAGAGCAAGACCAAGTAAAAGCCTCAAACATTGGAACAAACAAATAGCGCGGCGTCTGGGCAATGCGTAGGTAGTCGACTCCACCACCAAGCTATGGCCAGGGTGAAGCCCTTGTAGATCCGCCAATGGTCTCACTGGCTATTGCTCGCTCTTCACTGACGGCCCTGCCGCAGTTCCGGCTTGGTATGCACAGAAGAGCATGGCGAGCAAAATAAACTACAAGAGTAAAGCCGGCGGTTTGACGGAGGCCAAGAGCAAGTTATGCAGGTGCAGCCAATGCACCCGCCCCATTACTGCGCCGCGTGGCTGTGTGTTACGGGTTGAAGGGGCGTGACGTGATTTCAGCTTGCATTGTGAGTGGATCTTTGCGCGCATTTACCATGTCTTGACATGCACAGGGGTCATGTGTGGCGGTGGTAAGCGTGCGCTATAAATGCGTGTCCGCGGGGTCAATGTCGCGCAAAGCTGCGTTTCTATCACGCATTGCGTGTTTTTTTCAATCAAGATTGATATTGAGTCATGTGGCTTTGATACTCGGAGAACAGACAAACGCTGACAAGCTTCATGGCAACAGTGATGAGGCGGTCCCGGCGAGGCTTGGGTGAAGGCAGAGTGTACCATGGTACAAGGTGCTCCCATGAGCGGGTTTGTAGCGCCGAAAGGGGGTGGCCCGAGCAAGCTAGTGGCAAAGAAATGTTATTTTCTATATAAATTACATGCAAAGAGTCATCAAGTAGTCATCCCTACCACCTTGTGTACCCGCCACCTGCCTAGATAACTGCCTGGCAGCGCTCTCTCATTGAGGTAGTATATTTCTAATACTCAGTTATCTAGATTTTCTCCCACTCCTCCTGTAGGTACTGCTTCACATCATCTTGAGTATGTAGGAAGCGCTTCTCTACTCGGTATTTTAGCAGCCGCCAGACGTTCTTAATAGGGTTAAGGTCTAGTAAGTTAGCTAGCCACCACACTTTCTTAATCCCTATAGCTCTCTCTACAGCCGTTGTCGCTCTTAAGGTGTAAATAGAGGCGTTATCCTCTATGTATATAAGCTCTCTACCTATAAGCTCTTTGTATTGCTCTTAGAAGGCTATAATATAGGGTAAGATGTATCGAATATAGACTGCTAAGTTTACAGTCTTCTTCTTATTTGTACACTATTCCTTCTTAAAAAAGATAAGGGGCCCCTTTATATTAAAGGAGATAATAGACCACACTATACAAGCTAAGTATTTCTTAAATTTTAGGACGCAGCAGGCAGGTAAGTACTTCTCCTCAGCTCTCCTTGTAACGTATACCTAGCCGTAGCTCACACGTACTGATATCTTATCACTCTAGCTAACGCCTGCCCATTGCTCGTTAGTCCAGTTAAGGTGCTCTCGCGCCTAGAGCACTCGATCCTCTATATGCTATAGCGTAAGGAGAGGTTTTTCTATTACTTTCTATTAATAGTAGAGCTCCTTCTCAAAGGCCTTAATAAGTGTACGCTTACAGACGTTAATACTGAGCTTATAGGCAATCTCCTCTCGAGTTTTTCGTCGTTGTTCAGCATTTTCAGTAGCATGACGAACAAGGAGCTTGCGAGTAGGTGTATCAATTAGAGGCTTTCTACCTTGTGGCTTCGTAGGAGTACTTTGCGCGCGAAGACAATTAGAAATAGTCTGCTGTGAGATCCCTAGCTTTTGGGCAATTGCTGTCTGCTTCCATCCAATCTCAGCTAGTGTATGAATTTTGACGCGCTCCTTGTAGGATAGTCGACGATTTGGCGTTTTTGGCATGGCTGGCTAGTGGGTTAACGAGCTGGAAAAAATACCTTGGCTTGTGGGAGGCTTATATAAACGAAGGTATTTTTTCCAGCTGCTTCATGCAGGATCCATGCACGAACCATTTGTCAGCGACGCTACAAACCCGCTCATGGGGGCCCATTGTAGGTGAGGGACGGTCCGGCGGGGTAGAGGGGCAGCACTGCACCCACGCGCTAATAACGCGTCAGACCCTGTCGTCCCTGTCTTGGCTCACCGCCCAACCCGGTGACAACCAGTGCCGTTTTCCTGCATCCTGCATCCTCACACACCAGAAGCATCTGGATCATCCAGATCGACCTACACTACGCATTGGGCACTGGGCATATCGCTTCGCCCATCTCCTTTGGCTAATGCATTTCGATATTGCCTCGCTTGCTTTTGCTTCCAGGCCTCTCTCCGACAGACGACTTACCACACACGACAAGAATGTTTGAAATCTACCTGATCCAGCCAATGCTGGACAACAGCCTCATTGTGTATACATCCTTCTTTAGAGCTATGGCCGATCCTCATCTTTGCAGGTCTGATTCTTGTCAACAATATGCACTACACAAAACAATCTGTTCGCGATGTCCCCATGTCGTTATGTGTACCCATGTGTAAATCTTCTACAATCCTTTCCATATGCAACATAGCTACACAATAGCCCAGTGATCCTTCGAGATAGGTTCTTGACGAGGCTCTTTTCCTAAAAGAGACCAGCACACCAACCAAGACAATTTACTTAAAAATGTCTGACTCTCAGATTGCCGCTGTGCGCGAGAGTTGCATACAAAACGTCTTTTATATGTCGCTTTACATGCACAAGGTTTTTGTTTTCCCCTATCAGCTAATCTGTAACACTATAGTCTCCAACATCCACACTCAAGTTCTCAGTCAAATCAACTTTTCACGATCCCTACCAAAACAAGCACATGTAGAATTACTCAGTTTTATTTTTTGAGTTTCCTTGACTGGCAGCATAAAATGGGAAGATGTCAAATGTTAATAATTTTCCAAAACATTTCGTATTCAGTGCTAATATCCAGACTTCCTAACATAATAAGCGCAATTAAGCATGAAAAGATTATCCAGGTTTACTTTGGTCTTACAAGTACTAATTTCTAGCCATTCCGTCTTTACCCTAAACCTTTGACCCGATTCATCGCCACGTATCATTGATTGTTACACTGCTTCCACATCCACTTGACGAAGTAGCCCTCCGGTTTGGATCGCTCTCCCACACCACCTGACCACTCGACGTTTTCCTGATGTACTTGTATTCAAAGACGGTTGAAGCTGGTATATTGATATCCGCGTACCAAAGTGGATCACTGCTCGTGTACTTGTCTGCGCGCAATGCTTTGGCAGCATCCGGGCTCCAATTGCCCAGCTCTGCAAGTTGGCCGACTACGAAAATGTTATCACCAAAGGTGGTGGTCGCACGAACATTGAACGTGGCTTTTGCGTTACAGGCGGGGGTGCCGGTGCAAGCCGATGGCGGTACGTTGTTAGAGGACTCGCCCCAAGTCTGCGACACAACGCCAGCACGACGCTCGGTGGCTGTCAAGAACGCAGCGTACGACCAAGTAAGGTCGGCAGCAGAGAGTGGCGACCCGTTGTTTTTATCAAACTGCTCAGCTAAAGCACCGTTCGAGGGTGTGTACTTTTGCAACACCTTCATGTAATCGTCTGCATATGCACGGACAGCCGAAATAGTTGAAGTATAGGTAGCTGAGTCTTTCGCGTATGTTCCCGTCGCAATACTTGGCAAAATATCCTTGAAGAAAGGAAGTGAGATATTATCGACAACAACGGAACCTTGTTTATCCCACTGATAGATGGCGGAGTACAGTTGCTCCGCGGCTGCCAGTGTTGCCAAATACCAAGGATTGCCGCTGTAGTAGACGTCTTCGGAATAGCGTCCCACGGCAACAGCACGGCCTTGAGCAATATCACGATTTATGGAGTAAACGGAACGGAAAGAATCAGTGACAGCTTTGTGATTAGCCAGAGCTCGAGATGAGCAAGGCTGGAATGTGGCGTCGGTGCACTTCGACTCGGGGTCGAACGTGTGAATTGAGGATATGATTGAGTTGACATCCTTGCCTGTACGTCCATCGTTGACATTGATATTTGAATCGATGTAACTACCGGTCCAGAAGCTTTGCATGAAACAAAGAATTTGCGGCGAGGCGGTGGCGCAGCCGGAACATGTTTTCCCCAATTTGGTTGCAAGAGCTGCTCCCTCAACCAGGGCTCGATGAGAAGCCGATAAAGTGAAGAAAGATGAACCGTTTACTTCTTCCCACAGATCGAAGCCTGTTTGATTCCAATAACGGACAGTGTATGCAAGGTCTTTTTCAATAACAGGCCATACACTCTGTGTGGCTTGGTTGGTACCGCCATTAGCGACGAGCCAGTTAGCGTAAATGATCAACGCAGTCGCTCTAAGAGGTGGACCATCTCGCTGAGGTCTCCCCCACGCGCCTGTGAAAGCGGTTCGATTGACATGAAACTTGGGTTCGCCTAGGCCCCCAGTATCCGGCGCTCCGGATGGGTTAGAAACACCCTGAAGGTATGCTTGAGCAGACACATAATCATCAAGCTTTTGCTTGAGTGAGGTGTCTCCGGCAATGAACCGCTCAACCAGAGCTTTGTAGGTCAAGGCCGCATCTCTTGTCCATGTGTACCAATCTACTCTTTGTCAGGGTCGATTTGTACTCCCTATGACACAATGTACGTACAGTCTGGGTTAGATCGGGAAGGACTGGCTACGACAATGCCCTCTGGAACACCTTGGGCTTTTGACCCATCAGTGCCGATATTGGCGAGTACTCCCTTGATGGAGATACTGGCTTGGCTCTTCACAAAATCATCCACGGATGTCTGGCGCCTTGCATTCTCCACAGGAGTACTCTGAGTGCCTGATAGGAAGAGGGCAGCTGGAAGGAGACTTATAAAAGAAGGGAACCGCATGGTTTTTGGATCCTTGATGCTTCAAGAGTAGTGGTGAGTAGCTGGTGGTTCACTGGGAAAGTCCAGAGTATTATATAGTTTTGCCATACTGTAACTGGACTACGAATCAACACGAATCGGCTTGTGAGTCGTAACATGCTCGGCTCCAGTAAACAACTGCAGGAACAATGCGGAGAAGTTGCGGGTACTACCCTAGCGCCATGCTGCCACGGTAGCGGGAATGGATGCTTGTCACCAATTCAAAAGCGGGCCGACGATCAACGAATGGATTACAAGACATGATGCGACTAATTTGAATGACTAGTTAGTGGGTGGCTCATGTGCGAATCATTGCAATGACATGAGCGGTGCTTTACGAGCATGTGAAGCCAAATTAGATGTCCTGCTCCAGGTTAAACCCCCGCCAATCATCTGCCGTGGATGTGGCCTTCCGTTTTAGCACTAGCGGCAGCGATCCCATTCGTCCATCTCACAAACATGCATCCTCAGAACTACACCTTGCCAGCTGAAGACTTATCTCCATATTACTGCGCCGAAGTAATAGAATTTCTGGTTTCTATGTCGGCCCGCCGCATGTCGACATGCCGAATGACCTGCCCAGGGTAGAGGTAATACGAGAGCAGCGCGGACAAGCGGCGTCATAGATAGCAATTGATGCGGTCGTCGCGGTATTCCTAGAACGAGCTACGAAGAGAACAACTGATGCTACGGCTATTCTATCCCTTGGGAAAACTCCTTTCCGCCGTCAACCATTGTGCAAATCCTCAATCGTCTGTTTATCGATAGATATGTGCTATGCGACAGACGACCAGTGTCCACCCAAACGTATACCAGCTTTCAACCTTGCCAAATGTCTCTCAATCTTACCTCATCTTCCTCTCCTAGTACTTCGCTCCCACTTCAGGGATCTTCCTTAACACCCATACAAAACCCCAATCGTTCCCGCCAAACCCTGTACGCAACACTCCAGCAATCCACCCACTCGTCGATATCTTCCAGTAGGCTTGTGTCCAACCACTCACCCTGCCTACACCCAACTTGTTGTATTTCCTCAAAGCCATTGTCAACCTCCACGTAGAGCCGCTCCCACATGCGGAAATGTACTAGGTCCTGAGTGGTGCATGGCGTAAACAGACATGCGTCTACCTCCTGGCCATATTCGGTCGAAATGTAGTTGAAGAATCCGAGAGCATGACGGTCGTCGTCGTAGAAGTATGGGAATAATGTAACAGTCATTCGTGTATCCGAGGGTCGTTGATGATGCGGATTATCATCGATAAAGAGTTTTGGTGAGAGATGCGGAAGAGGCTTGTCGGGAGGGACGTTGGGGAGATAGCTGATGGCGGAAGTGAGATCGAGAAAGGGCAGGTTCTTCTGCGCAATGCGAACTATGGCGAGGAAAACGGCGGGGTTGCATGTGTGTCCCTTGTAGATGGTCTCGGTGTAGTCTTCCGTCGGGCTTGGTGGTAGTGCGTATTCGAGCTTTTGTTCCAAGGTAAACCCTAAACCCATCTCTATCATCTCGCTGTCTGCTTCCTCTACATAGATTGGATCTTGAGCGCACTGAGCGTTGATTCCATCTTTTTTTGGGACCATGCAGACATGTACGTAATTCTTCTCTTGGCTCGACAAGTGACGGTAGTGGTCGACTCCAACGAGTTGGGTTTGATCTCCGGAGTACCCGAACTCTGTGGAGTTCACAACGACATCGTCTTGATGACCATCCCACGGATATTTACCACGCTCGTAGTTGCTCTTGTAGATAAGAGTTGAAGGTCTCCGCGTGAGGTGGGTTGCTGGCCTCATAGTGGCAGTGCGAGCCTTCACAATGACTCTGGGAGAGTTGATGGCTGGCTTCCCTTTGCTTACAGGCATGATTCAAACGATGCTAGATGTTATTGGCCGGCGATGTGTGTGAGATCACTTTCTGTGGTGTAGATAATTGTCGGGATGGAGAAATCTTAGAAGTACAATCAAAAAAAGTTTTCCGTCTGGTTGAGCAGCGAGGAGTGATACGTGAGGATTGAGTGTTTCGGATTTTGACGGCCTTGGTGAAGTGAATGTATCTACACCAGAGCTTCTAGATACCAAGTCCCCCAAAACTGAATCAAATCCCGTCCGTGCCCTTGCCGCGTTTGTTTACTACCTTTTTCACTGAAAGCTAATGGGAATGCCGGGGCCACGGCCACTACCTCTACCTAGTCCGAATCATCATCTGTGTCTTGACCCATTACTAATGATACGACATCATCTTCGTCACTATCTTCTTCACCAAGGACAGTTTTGTCTGGCTCTGGTAAGACTGGTATTGCAGTCGCTCTGCTGGTGACGAGAAAGTCCGAGCCTTCGACTACATTGGTCGGTCCCGAAGGGCCTATAGTCGATGGGTATACTGTTGTGGATGGAGGTAGTGTGCCTAATATGGTAGGTTGCACTTCTTCACCTACTTTGACCCGTTTGCTTGGTGACGGTGGTGTTTGGTCGATGTGTGCTCGCTTGCCCAAGTCCTTGACATGCGTCTGTGCACTTGGCAAGTGTGCTTCACTTTCAATCTCACCATTACCAAGAATGTTACTTGTTGTCATGCCCGGTCCATTCACTATCGCCAAATCCCCACCTCCAGTTTTTGTTCGCCCTGCTGATTCCAGTAATACGTCAAGCTCGTGACCAACAAATTGATTCTCCTCACTTCCTTCCATTTCTTTCCCTTCTGCATTTTCCTCCAACTCATTAACGTCCTCTTCTTCTACATCGTCAATCATTTCTTCGTCTTCTGCCTCAGTATCCTGACCACCCAGACGGATAATGGGCATCCTCGGCCTTAACATGCTCTCAACCTCTGCTGATGCTGGGAAAGACCTTGCCATGAGGGGTAGAATACTTGCAGCTGGTTTACCAAATTTCTTACTGGGTGGTGGATTCAGTACACTTGCTACCATAGCGTGCTTATGTTGGGTGAGAATGGCAGTACGGTCCAGGCGCCCTCGTAAGGCGTCAGATAAATACTGAGCTGGGATACTGGCGAGAAGCACTGGCAGTAAATTGGAGGATGCTTCTTTCAGTCCTAGGAAGCCAGAGGTTGCGTCAGCCGACCCCTTTGCAGTATCGAGGAAGGTATCAGCATTAGCTGTCACCTGGGCTGGTGAGAGTCCGTTTGTCTTTGACTGAATCGGCGTATCCTTTGCTAGACCGATAACAGACTCGAAGGGTAGCAAATCTTCGCAACAAGCGCGCATAAGAGGAACGAGTGAATCGACAACTGATTTCGAAAGCCCAACCCCAGAGCGTTGTAACAACACTGCAACAGCTAAATAGCAAGCAACTCGTATTTGTATAAAGTTCCTCTCATTTGCAAAGACCCAGACTAATTGGTCAACGATGATCAAGTCCAAGGGCAGTGTGCTAGACTGAGACCTGTTTGCCAGGGTAAGAAGTACTTCGATCGCTGCCACGTGTATTGTTGGCAGGACTAACCACAAATTCTCCCTCTCTTCTTTGGTGACCTGATTGTTAAACTTCGTGGTTTTCTGGAAACTCCTAGCACCAGATCTTGGCACGGTAAGTATGAGCACCCTCGTAACTATATCAGTCACCGCGCTTATGTTGATGTTTACAGGATTGGCCGTAGGATTCATTAGGTGTTGTTGAATCAGGTTAAAGATTTGTACAAGACGCTCACTACCGGCAAAGATACCGGACCAGGCTGGAAGGGCCATGCTGTCTGGGTCGAGATCTTGCACCTCGTCTTCTAGTGTGTGGCCATTTGTAGCCGCCTCCCGTGCAGCTGGTTGCCAGTCTTCTATCACAGCCCGAAAAACTCTGTCGGCAACTCGATGTGCACTGTTGATAGTGTTTCTCAGTGACTTCTCCCAGTCCTCACTAGAAGCTCCTTTAGACGCACAGGTTGGTATTTGAACATACAGCTGCTGAGCAGCATGCACGACCCCGCTCGTAAGTTCAAATCTTTGCTCTTGGGCGAGTTTATTCGAAGGAGTAGGGGCAATCAGATGGGCCAGAAATGGATGGAGCTGTTTCAAGTATGACCGGAAGATAGTTGGATGGCGTGGCAGTAGCTCATTGAAACTTTCCAAGATAGTTTGTAGGAGAGTCGCAGGGGTCGCAGAGTTTACTATTTTGAGGCTAGATTGGATGAGAAGCGGAAGAGATGGAGTAGTGATTTCCCGGACCAAGGTCGGATATTCTCTCGTCAAGATGAAGATGCGCGAAAGAGTAATGATGCATAGTTTTTTTGAAGAAGGTGGGTCGGGCTTGGTGAGAATTCCCAGAAGGCCACGCACCCAAGGCAAGCATTTCTGTAGAGTCTCCCATCCACCGGCTTCGATAGTCGCTTTGATGAGCACAATGGCCGACCATCTTCCGTAAATGGTGCGGTCTTGGAGTAACGTAGACAGCAAGGTGCGGTACTTGTGAACTGCGATGGAGGACTCAGACGATGACTTGGCTGAGGAGGCTTGGGGCAATGTGAAAAGGGTCCTGCAATTGGCCAAGGATGCAATTATAGCAGGCACGTGTTTGGGCAGCTGTGAAGTTGGAGTGGAAGAGACGCGAAACGTGAGGGCTCGTAAGGTGGCCAACTCGGAGGCGACAGCGGCCATACCGTCCTCCTACTTCTCAGCAACTCTCGAGCAGTAACTACGAGACATGCGACCGATGAATGTTTGATAGAAAAAGTTCCAACCAGCGGCAGCACGTCGGGCCGGAGGAGGCGCTAGCCAGAAGTGGCAAAGACCGAGCCAGTCGAGATGCCAGCTCGAGTTGGGTGTGGGATTGTTGCAGACGGTCCGTGACAGCTGTACGTGTACGGCCATGGCAGGCGTCGGCATAATCTGTATTCTTTGCTGAACATGCTTGCGGGTGTTCTGCGACTCCACCTAGCGCAACAAATCTATCTTTAATACAATGGTTGTATGTACGCCTGCAGCGCCCCAATGGCCATTTGTCGGGGGTTCTAGAAAACAACGTCATCGCAGACAGTGGGAACTGACAGCAACATAGAATGCCCCTGAGAGCGAGAAGGCCCAGCGCTATATCCAGCAATTGGACGAGGCCCGGTGTGCCAGTCGTTGGAAAGACGTGCCAGAGCTGTGCCGGAAAATCGAGAAGCATGCACCGCACCGCAAATGTTAGCCATCTCCTCATTCTGCTCTCTGTATCCGACGCTTCTGTGTGGGCTGACCGCGCATCCAGGCCTCACACTCACAGCCCGGTCTGAGGCACAGATAGCGACATATACCGCCCAGCGACCCTTGACTGGCGCCTCGGCCACCACCTCCAGTGGCCTCTCACACATCATACCCTCGCTGCTCACCACGATTGAGGGAGAGAGCGATGCTTTAAGCCACGATGCTTTCCAGGCCACCGTCTGCCTGGGATGGCTGCATTGCGTGCTAGACGAGCCTGGCCTGGCCGTCGCCCGTTTGCCCAAAGACTTCGCGGCAGTCGCGACCAGCCTGCTGCCCGAAGGCGCGCCCCAGAGTGCCTGGTCGGGGGTCTGCTTAGTCAAGGGCACTTACGTGAAGGGTACAGATTGATACCCCATAGATACATGCCATGCGCTGTCGAGGCTGACCTGCCACAGGCTCTTCCCAGGAAAAGATAGGCGCAACCGAAGACGCCTTCAATACCTACTCCTCCCTAATACCCTGGCTGTCTTCGATACCGGTAGGTGTACAGTCGTCACAATCAAGGCTGTGGACAGAAAACCTCTTGGTTCGACTTTGCCAGCTGTCCGATCAATCCAATGGCACTAGCAGGCACATAACTCCTACACAGGCCCTACATACCTACCGCTACTGGGCAACCTTCTCTGAGACGGCCGCCCAGAGCGGAGAACCAGATCTGTCGAATGCAGCTCGATACCGGCGCCTAGCTTGGAAGGCGTACTACGACACCCTCTCCAGCATCCTGCGACATGGCCTTCCGTACCAGCCCGAACCCTCACACCTGACATCCGAAAAGCCCCCCATGCATAACCAATCAACCCTACGGCTACGGCAGCGTGCTGAACTCAAACGGGTTGAAACAATCTATGAGGGGTTGTTGATCAAGGAGACTCGCTTCCCTAAGGCTAGCGAATCTAACCACGAAATCGAATCATGGGTGGACTCTGTCATGGATAACTGGCGGTTGCTCTGTGGGCCAACATGGACTGATGAGGACCTTGGCGAAGGCGGCAAGGAAGGTATCGCCCGAAGCGTACTTGATGTGAGTATCTCCTGACAAGTACATCGTTCATCGTGCTGGTCTAATTCTTCATAGATACTTTATCGAGCGGCCACCAAAACCTTCCATTCTACCCAAACTTTGCGCTACCTCTTCATCGTGCACGCATCATTAGCCGAGTTCGACTTGGCCTTCAAAGCGTATGATTCTTATGTAGAGATTATCACTCGAGGCAAAGACCGCATTGAAAAGACGGGCGAGCCTGATGTAGGCATCGACGACGATAGTACTGTTTTGCGAACATCAGCAGAGGCCGTCCGCTTACTCTGTCGATTTGGCTCGAGAAGAGAGGCCGAGAAGGCTGTCGAAATCGGCCACAGCATTGAGAAATGGCTTGAGCAGTCAGAGCACATCAAGTCGGCATCTGACGCAGGTTCCGTGGCTTCAGTTGACACTATTGTTGAGCCTGCAGCCCTTGCTGCTGCCTATTGTGCAATCGGGACCAGCCAAGCACATTGGGCAAGGTACACATACGAGGTAGAGACACGTGCGGACATTCAAGCCAAAGCCGTTCGTTACTTGCGCAAGGCCCTTGCCCCAAGCACCGGAAACTCGAATAACATTAACGCGCTGTACGCTCTGGCATTGGTGCTTGCTGAGACACGAGACATACCAGGTGCAATCAAGGTTGTCAAACGCGCACTATCGCCAGTGACAAATACACAAACAAACATAAGCGCGGATGGTGTACTTTCAGACGGCCCTCAGAGTGATTTTGGTCGAGAGCGCAAGCTTATCCCGCTTTGGCATTTACTCGCCCTATTACTTACCTCAAGGGCCGATTTCGCTGCAGCGGAGAGGGCTTGTCAAGCCGCATTCGAGCAATTTGGCGATCCCACGGTCCTCTTCGGTCAAGAAGGTAATACTGCTTTTCGCAGTGAACATCTCAACCAGACTACTGGCAAGAACACCCTTGACCATGGTGTTGTGGATCGCATGGAGGGCTTTGAAAGAAGCAGTATTTTGCAGATCAAGATGACACAGCTGGCTTTGGTCGAAACTATAGAAGGTTCTATCTCTGCAGTTGATGGCTGCGATGAACTGCTCGCGCTATATGGTCGGGTCTTTGGCGATCCAGCTAGGGAGAAGACCAAATTAGAAGCACCGGCTGCGGCCCTGGTACCACCGAAGAGTGCCGTCGGAACGATTCGAGGTAGTATATTCCGTGGTCGTGGTTCAGTGAAAACTCCAATCAAGGATACTACTGGAAGAAACTCGTCTGTCCTTAGCTCTACAGCTTCTACAGTTGCAACCCAGAGCAGTGCTGCACCTGCCATCCAAGTCACCGAGGAGAACGGCACCACACACACTAATGGCCATAGCCGCCATCATATACTCAACCATCACAAGCAAGAGAGTCCTCAAGCAAGTATCGGGCGGAGCCCTAGCAAATTACGGAAACGACGCTCTGCTAGTCTTCAGAGACAGTCAGCCGCCCCAGAGAATGATCAAACACCCGAAGTACCGCCCCTTCGCGAGCATACCTTGAAGGGTAGTACTCCACAGAAATCTGTAGAAAGTAGCGATCGGCCTCTGCGTGCCATCCCGCATAACATGGCCCATACCTCGCCACCGCTTGACCACCCCGATCAGCCTTTGAAGCAAGATTTTCGGCTCCCAGCGCCTTTCCCTCACGCGGACCACGTTCCCCTAGATCCCCGATTCTCTCTGATTCAACAACGCCGACAAAAGGTTTCATTATTGATTGATATATGGATCTTCATTTCCGGGCTATATTCTCGGGCGCAGATGTTTCAGGATGCTAGAGAGGCTATCGCTGAAGCTCTGAAGCTTGCGGAGACCATTGAAGCAGAAGTCTCACAAGACTCATCAACAGCAAGGCCCCTTGCAGAAAAAGGATGGGGTGGCGGGAAAAGTATCGAGGAATTATGGGCAGATGCTTTTGCTGCCGTAAGTTTTCCCAATTTTCCACAGTTGAGCTTGACTAACCAAAGTAGCGCGGGGAATTACTAGTAGCTCAGGAATACAAACACCAAGCACGGACAGATTTTGAACGTGCCCTTTTGCACTTCCCAGATCATCCAGCAGGCATTGTCGGCCTATCAAACATTCTCCTTGATGTGTATAGCGAAGCCATACCTTTAGAGCCTGCTCAAGATCCTGATTTCGCTGCGTCGTCGGCTTCGACTTCTTCACCATTTGTCCAGCGAGAGCTTACGGACACGAGGACGCAGCACCTGATGTCACATACACCATCTGCTGAAAATCAACTCTCACCACCGATGTTAAATCGCCTAGCGGCACGGGACCGCGCATTTGGTCTACTATCAACTCTCACCAAGCTTGGCTCTGGATGGGATTACTCTGAAGCATGGTACGCGCTGGCCAGAGCGTACGAGGAGAGTGGGCAGATTGAGAAGACCAAGGAGGTTCTATGGTGGTGCGTTGAGCTAGAGGATACGCGCCCGGTGAGGAGTTGGAAGAGCGCTGCATTGGGTGGCTTTGTGCTTTGAGGCGACCCAGGATCGCTGATTGGATTCCGTGCTGATACCCCCTTTGGACTAAAAAACCTACCTTTGGGTGCATTATATAATTCTAAACTATAATTCGAGATACTTTTACACGAAACGCCACTCCCTTGAGAGGAAAACTCGATGCTTGTATACATTGTGAATGTTCTAGGTGAGGCCTAAAAGCTTTTGAGTTTTTCACTCAAGTTCAACAGTTGAACAAATTTAGTTTAAATCACCCTTCATTGCGGTAGTAATCTCCATTCACTGTTAGACTGATTGCAGATGAGATCATTTCATAGCAAACTTCGTACGTCACTATTTCATTACAGTGTTCGCCTGATCTTTGCAACACACTGGCACCAGGGCTTCGCACACACAAGGCACCCGCCAACCGGTTTCTAGTCATACATTGAATTCTGGTCCGACAATTGTCGTTTGACAATGGATTCCTCAACGGGTTCTCTCACTAGTCTAACTAGCGCATTCACAATCACCATGTACTCTCATTACTCTTGTCCCCGACCATAAATTCTTTCAGAGTCTGATACTGAGAAACCTCGCCCAACCACTGGCATTTATTTTCGGCTATGGAGACCAAACATTCGCATATTAATGATGGTGGCAGGGAATATAACCCAATGAATGCGCACATTGCTTTGTGGCTCGGAGAACTACCAGCCCCAACTCAAGAGAGTGACAGGAAGGAAACCCATGGGAAAATCCAGAGTCAAAGGACTACAGCGGACCCAATTACGCCTGCTCGCCAGGCTCCCTCGTCCTTGACATACAATAAGATTTCGCCGACAGATACCTTTTTCTCCAACAGAAGCATCTTCGACAGCCCGTATCATGAGCCCAACACTTCGGAGTCACAAACGCATTTCCGCAGCGACGAATCCAATGCCACCAGCATCGACGACAACGAAGATGCTGAAGACGACAAACAATCCATTGCCCCAAACCACACAACAAGCATCTTCAGCATCCCCAACTCACCGCATGCATCCAAGAAACGAGTAAACCAGGAGACCCACAACCCGCACTCTCCCACCACCACCACCACCACCACCACCACCAAAGACACCCAGATCCAGTCCAACCCTCTTATTCCTCCCCTCCTCTCCGCTCCGCTACCCCGCCTCGTCAAAATCCTCTCCTGCCTGCAATGCACCCTCTCCTCGCTCCCCTGCTCCCGCACCCTCCCAACCTGCACCCGCTGCCAGCGCAACGCGCACTACCCCTGCCTCGCGCAACGCGGCCGATTCTACGAAGAAGTTGCGCAGCCGCAGCGCGGGGCACCACGCACGACAACGATAGCAACAGCAACAGCAACAGCAACAGCAACAACAACAACAACAACAACAACAACAACAACAACAACAACAACAACAACAACAACAACAACAACAACAACGTATCCTGTGTTGCTGAAGGTGTGGGGCGAGGACGAGCGGGTGTGGAGGGCCAAGGTGGAGCTTGCGAGGCTGTTGGGGGAGGCTTGGGGCGAGAAGGTGGATCGGCGGAATTGGGTGCTGCCTAGAGGGGAGGGGACGGGTGGGGGGGACTGGGTGAGGGAGGGTCATCCTGGAGAGGGGGTGGGGAGGTTGGTGTTTAGGGAGTTGATGGTGGACGAGACGGTTTTGGGTGGGGGGAGGGGTGTGAAGGAGAACGGGGATGGGGGCGAGGAGTGAGAGTGTGGAAATCTTATCTGGATTTAGGGCGTATGGTTGGATTTGGGTGGGCGCTTGAGGTTGGCGGACTGATGGACGGCCATCGCGTTTGGGTATCTAGTTGCGTTGCTACGCGTTCTTGCATGCTTAGTCGGTGTGTGCGAGACGTATATGATATAGGGGAACATTTTACATTACGAAAGCTAGCACCATGCGTGCTATCCTCAGAAAGCACGGCTTGCTTAACCTCTTTGTCAGTGGACTTTTATTGTACAATAACGAGGATTATGCTCCCATGTAGGGTGGTTAGTTTAACAGTAGTCAGATGTAATAAGAAAAGCGTATCGGCTCTCACCGATCCCAAAACTAACTCAGTGTGCATATGCCATGAGCCTCCCTCTAGTGATGTTTCTCACCATACCCTCACATCTTGGCCAACTTCTTTTCGTTCAATCATTCTCCTGTCCTTCGTCTAGCTCCTCCTCTTTTTCCAATGCCCTCCCTGCCTCATCTTCCGGAGTGATACTGGCAGGGAATGACAAATGTTTCCAGTCTTCGATCTAGGGAATAATGAGTTATCATTCGACTGCAAATTGATTGGAATTCTGCTACACTTACCTCCTCTGTAATACTCTTCATTCGATCACGGATACTCTCAACCGCATAGCTTCCCAGAATTAACCTCAATGGGGGGTAGCTGCAATGGGCTAGTTGCCACACCAGTTCCGCACTTTTCACCGCGCTGACTGGTTGCCTGTCGTTGAGCCACTGTATCATTCTTCTTGAATGCTGCGCAGGGCTTGTCAAGCTAGAGTATGGCTCGCTTGGATTTGGTTTGACGAAGAAGTGTCCATATCGACGGGGCTTTGGAGGGCCTGTACTAGAACTTCCAGTGTAGCTTGAGGGTATGATATTGTCGTCGGGCTCGTCTAGTCTCACATGGCCTGGCTCGACCAGGGTAGCTTTGATGTTGAAGATGTCAATCTCGTAAAGCATAGACTCAATCAGACCTTCAACAGCATATTTGGTTGCACAGTAGGGGCCTAGTCCTGGCACGCCGAGTGCGCCAGCTGTGGACGAGAAGATGAGATAGCGACCGTTGCCTCGCTCGCGAAAGTAGGGAAGCGAGGTCTGTATGATGTGCAGGGTGCCGAGGTAGTTTGTGGAGAATTGGTTGCGTAGATCGTAGTCGTCCTGGTCCTCGCAGGCAGCGATGACTCCATAGCCAGTGCTGTTTGCGATGACATCGACTCTTCCCCAGTGCTCGACGCTCTTCTTCACCACGTTTTCCACCGTTTCTCGCACGCGGACGTCGCATAGCAGGCCGATGCAGTTCCTATCATGCCACTGCTCCATCTGTTCTGACGTGTTTTCCTGGGTCCAGCCGACAGCGGTGCATTGGTCGCCATGGGCCAGGATTGCTCGCACAAGGGATCTTCCCATGTGGCCCGTGGCGCCAAAAACCTAGGCATGCAATCAGCCATTGGGCGAATAGCACAGAATTGGCAATGGCATACAATCCATACTGATCGCTTAGTTGGGCTATTCTCTGACGGCGGCTCGCAGGTGGCCGGTAGTCGGAGGCCCGGATGGTGGGACGCAGCACGGGGCGAGAGGCTCTGGCTGGCCGTATCAAAGTCCATGGGGAAGAGAGAGGAGGTGGAGGGCGCAATGTCAGACCATCTGGAGCTATACAAGCTGCACGGCGTGGTGGGCGGCGGGCAGGCTCTGGGAGCTCAGCCAGCCAATCGGAGGTAGACAATTGTGCGGCAGTTTAAGTGCCGTGGACGGTAGCAGGTCATGGCTGGACGGCTAGGGCAAAACAAACCTCCTCTCGTCAAGCAGGAAGCGCAAGCCGTCGAGCAGCAGCTGGCTGGGGAAGGCCTGCTGGCGATTCATGAAGTTGCTGACGAGGATGAAGAAGACAATGAAGATGTCGAGGTGGAGCGGCGAGGTGAGGAAGAAGTGGTAGGCCAGGAACAGGAAGGCCTGGGTGCGGTATCGGCTCTTGATGGAGCGGATGACGCGGGCTGCCTTGACTGCCCTGGCCGTGTCCGGCATCTGTCTGAATCTGACGGCAGTGAGGGCAGCCATGGGGATGGGGGAGTGGGTGCAGCGATGCTGGATGTGTTTGGCATTGGGGCATCGGAGTGTCCTGGGCCTTATCGATAACACGGCCCTGGCCCAACACCACCAAGCACTTCGACACCGCACCGCATTTGACTCGACGCGCTTGACACGCTTGGATTGCTTGGATTGCTTCGGTTGCTTTCATTGAACCAGGTCACAACACACAGCACACTCTCCGCCATGATTAGCCAATAACACGTGCGCCTTCCTCCACCATGGCCAAACAGCCCACATCACCCCAGAGCCCCTCACCTTACACCCACAGCCTCTCCTTCACCCAGGGCTTCCTGCTCGGCCAGCTCTCCATTGCCCTCCTCATCTTCTTCTTCATCAAGTTCTTCATATTCGGCGAACCCCCGTCTGCCGATGATCGCTCACTGCACCTCAATTCGCTGCGGCGCGCCCGCACGCTCGCCCACCAGCAGTCCATCAAGCAGCTGCGCACACGCTCAAACTCCATCTCGCTTTCACTTCGCCACAAAGACTCGGGGAGCATAATACGAAAGAGCGAGGAGAGCAGAGGTGGGCCCAGCATAGCCACCATACTTGCCAAAACCTACTACAACGTCAACGGCCACCAGCCGGAGAGCCTGGACTGGTTCAATGTGCTCATTGCCCAGACCATTGCACAGCTGCGCGCTGATGCACGACAAGACGACGCCATCCTGTCCTCGCTGACCGAAGTCCTCAACTCGGGCAGCATGCCTGACTGGATTGGCGAGATCAAAGTAACCGAGATAGCGCTTGGCGACGAGTTCCCCATCTTCAGCAATTGCCGTGTGATGCCCGCCGAAGACGGCTTCTGGTATGGTCCAGGCACGACCGGCACCGAAGAAGGTAGACTGCAAGCCCGCATGGACGTCGACCTCGGCGATGTCATCACCATTGGCATCGAAACAACGCTGAACCTCAACTGGCCCACGCCCCGCACCGCCATCCTCCCCGTCGCCCTTGCAGTCACCATCGTCCGCTTCTCAGGCACTCTCGCCCTATCCTTCATCCCCTCGTCCTCCCCGCCCTCCACCTCTGCCCCCAGTCCCAATCCCACAGACTCGCCCGACCGCCCATCTACCTCCTCTGGCCTACCCCCCCACAGACCCA
Source organism: Ophiosphaerella korrae (assembly GCA_028456385.1). Classification (NCBI taxonomy): domain Eukaryota; kingdom Fungi; phylum Ascomycota; class Dothideomycetes; order Pleosporales; family Phaeosphaeriaceae; genus Ophiosphaerella; species Ophiosphaerella korrae. The sequence continues at coordinate 211,051 of JALNQF010000021.1, forward strand.
CTACCCTCGCCTTCACCTTCCTCGACGACTATCGTCTCGACCTCTCCGTCCGCTCGCTCGTCGGCTCGCGCTCGCGCCTCCAAGACGTGCCCAAGATCGCCCAACTCATCGAATCTCGCGTCCACGCCTGGTTCGATGATCGAGCCGTCGAGCCGCGCTTTCAGCAAATCGTGCTCCCCTCCCTCTGGCCCCGCAAACACAACACCAGAGGCGGTGCAACAGGCAGCGTCCCCGTCGGCGACGAGGACGACATCGAGCCGCTTAGTCTCGCTCAGTTGGACGAAGACGTCATCCTGCCTGACACTACCCCGCCGTCCCAGTACAGACTTTCTGTGCCGCCACTCGCACCGCCTGCGACTGCACTGGAAGCTGAGGGCGCCAAGCTACGCGAGGCAGAGATCAGGGTAGGGGAGCGCACCCGGCCGCTTCCTGCGAGGGCGCAGAGCCGCGATGCGAGGGCGCAGAGTCTCGATGAGAGAGCACAGAGAGAAGAGGGTATGCGGTGGCGCGGAGACCAAGCAGGGAAATCGGGTCGGCCGCGCCCGACGAGTAGGGTCAGTGGGGAAGGGTGGAGCGGGCAGAAAGGCATGCCAGGCGCATTAGCGCCGGGGTTTCAATAGGTCTGGGGGCTTGACACGATAGAAGAGTATGATGAATATGACCATGGGCATGGGGCGGCGTCTGGCATGACTATCATGTGATATGTATAACAACCAAAGTCATTTGAATTGGACTATGTAATATCTCGTCTCTGAATGACGGTGTATTATCAAGAGCGCAAGCGCTCTCATCCGAGTTATATTTCTTCTTGATTAATCAACGTGATCATGCAATGTCTCCAGCCCAGCATTCAAACCTCCGTCGTAATGTCTATAAACGCTTACCTAGGAATATGCTGCGTCGAGCATGCAATGCTACCGTATCCTATCTTAATCCAGAACGCCTCATAGATATCTACCTTGTCTCCAAGTGTGACAATGACAAAAGGAGGTCAAACAGCGCAAACAGGTTAATAATAAAGACACAGTTAAATAGTGGGACAAATACTAGCCACCATGAGGTAGTTCTACTGCCAGCTTGACGCGGGCGTTGGTGGAGGTAGTGTCGACACCAAGGGTAGTTGTGGTTGTTGGGTAGGGAATGAGGCTTCCTGTTCTGCCTGCAGAGACTGCCCATTAGGATACTGAGCCGACTGCTGTTGTACAGGTTGATGACCGGAGATGTTGTACGGTGGAGTGGGCATAGTAGCCACGCCATCTGCTTTGGAGGCTGCGGGTGTACCGGCTGCAGGCACGGTGGCTTGGAGCACAATATTCGTGATACCATTAGTGGCGCAAGATACGGGCGATGTGTGCTCCGAGGTAATAGCCGCAACAGGTTCGGGTAGTGGTGCTGTGTGTACGGGCGGTTCGACTGAAGCCGGTATCTGCTGCTCTGGCTGCCGAGTTGTGCCAGGGCCTGCAAGGACTACGTCCCTTGCACGTGTGTCTTGAGAAGCAACACCATTCGTCGGAACAGTATCTTGTGTACGGCTATGGCTTCTTCCGGAACCGTTTGCAGGGTTGAGAGAGCTTTTGTTGTAACGCAACGTGACCATTAACGACTGAGGTTCTTGATCCTCTGTTGAGGATGCCTCGCCCTGCTCATCATCTTCATCCAAGTCCATCTGATCGGGTTCGTCTTCATCTTCATCTCCACCGTCCCATGATGTGGCATCCTCTTCGTCATCCGAGACAATAGTGCGGTTGGAGGACCGTCCGTTGGCGGCACCCCGGTTGGCGGCACGTGTGGATCGACCATGTGCATGAGGCTGCTGTGGTTCTTCAGAAATATCAGATCGCACGTAGTCTCCAGTGGCTGGCGAGGTATGGTCCGATACCTGGCCGCTATGTAATGTCTCGCCGTAGAGACCAGTGGCACGGGATCTCACATGTCGACCACTAGCGGTGACGGTGGGCCCGGAGGGCACTGCAGGTATGTCTCTGCCTGAGGTACGGGTGGATCGACGAGTACCAAGGTTATCCGAATCAAAATCTTCCTCGTCGGAGAATGTGTACCGAAGACGCTTGCCGCGAGTGCGACCTTCGTAGAGAGAAAAGCCTGGTTCGGGGCGAGTGAAGGCCGTGTTGCGGCTAAGGCGATATTCGCGGCGTTTGCGCTTCTACGAAAGCGTCAGTAGGCCACTCAGTTTCGCAATATGGGGACACTTACCACTTCTGACGCTTCGAAGCGTGGGATGGCGTTGAGCATTCGCTCGCCGAGTGCCTTTGCATCTTTGCGCCCATCCTCCTCGTCGAGTTTGGTTGCTACTCCTCGCAGCTGATCAATATCACCAGCAACACTGAACCACTTGACCTTTTTTGTCTTGTGTGGGTCTGTCTCGCGGTAGACTCGGAAGTGGGTGTCGTTTTGGCCCTCGATCAGCCAGTAACGCCTTTTATCGCCATCAACACCCCACGGCTGCACCGAGAGCGGAATATTGGTGTCTAGTTTGTCCTTGGTTGTGCGCGATTTGTAGGCATTGGCGATCATCAACTTGACTTGCTCGTTTTGGTTGAGACTCCACATAGAGAGGGTGTGGAGGAGCGTGATCTGGGACACAATTGATTAGGACTCATGCCAGCAGTAGCAGGCGATATCAACACTTACACGCTCCAGTGCCGTCATGGTCATAAATCCACGGCCACCGCTGAGAGGATTGGTGGCGCCCCAAGCTCGTGGCCATTGTGACTTTTGTGTTTGGATGCTTTCTTCGAGAGCACGGCCGTAGTGACCCTTCCTACAAATCACAAGCAATGTCAGCGTTGCACTCGTAGGTTCTATGCACGAATGCGACTGCATTTCGAGAATAGCTGGGGGGCGCTTGAGTAGCACTGACTCGACAGGTTTCTTGCGATTGAGGACGAGACCAAGCAGCGCACAAAGGAGGCCCTCGACATCTGCTGACGGCGTGCCCTCTGTAACACCCGACTCAATGTCCTGAGGGCCCACGTGCGGCGCACCACGGGGAAAGGCATCGTTAAATCGCGAGCGGAACATTACAATAAACTATGGCAATAAAATGTTAGCAGAGCGCTGACGTTGTTGTCGACAACGGGAGGATAGTAATCACGTCACGACACGACGCGACTGACGCGTCCAATACGTACAGCAATGTCAGGATTGTCTTCTGGTGCATAGATATGCTCGGGAGAAGGCTCGCGCTTCTTGCGCACCGGCGATGGCGAGCGCTCTTTTTGTTTGAAGAAGGACAATATCTTGCCCTGCTTCTTCTTTTGCAGTGTGGCCTTGGAGGCATTTTCGCGTGCAGTCTCAACAACCATTTCGTCGTCGGTCGAGGGCGCGGAGGAGAGAGACGAGTCCGAGTCGGCCATGTTTGCGGTTGGCGTTGGTGATGGTCGTGGTTGAGGTCAAGGTTGCGGGACGAGGGAGCAACAACGAAGCACGGCTAGGCACGTATGAGGTAATCTCTCCTTCGCTAGCACAGCACCGAACGGCGATCGACTAAAGATTATCAGACCCTAGCTGCCTGGGAATGGATAAAGAGAACGGTATTCACTGCTATTATGCTGATCAAGACGGTACTTGGTCAAAAGAGCATCTGTCAGGGGGCAGTGATGAGAACATAACGTTGAATCAATTCAACTGTGCTCTGAACCCTATGTATTGTTCACTTCTTCCACGCTTTTTATCCAATCCTTGGGTCTCCACACTACGAGCTACAGGAGCGGCGAGTATCCTACCAGCGTCTATTAATTTTTTATGAGCTGAACACGAATTGCCAAAATCTGCAGCAATCTCCGACTCTGCGCATTGCCACGGCTAGGTCTTCCAAAGGTCGTGATCAATTATGTTTTGCCGGCTTCTGTCCTTCCGGTTCATCAGGCATAGCGCAACCTAACCACCGCCACTGACCAACATCAACCCCTCCGGTCTTAATTCCTTCTAGGCAAACAAAAGGCTGTGAATAATCCGTTCCCACCGGAATATACGCTCTACAGTTCAGGAAAAGTATCGTTGGGGTTGTCGAGAAATATTCCGGCTGAAGATAGCACAATAAGTGCCCACCATGACTTTGAGACACCACCGCAACGTGGGGGATCTCTAAGGCCAACGCGCAGCAGTTACCGCAAACTCAGCGGAAGTGTCTACATCCCTTTTGGTGTTGTCTTGGGTGCTATACGAATGGTATGCGGATAAACCCTTCTCTTGCAACACGAATGCACGAAGAACAGTGAAAGATTTGCATGACAAGTGAAGGAGATGAGATGCAAAAAGTTTTTGAAGCCAGTAAGAGATATAGCAAGGAAGTTGAGTGGGACACGAGTACTAAAAAGTGGTTGGGTACCGATCGACCTCGCAGATGCTCGTGAGGAGGATTTGAGGTACGTGGGGCTCTCAGGGCGCGCTCCACGCAGCTGCTACCGCAACCAGCCCAACATCTCCACCGGTAGCATGCGATGACGATGCAACCAAGGATGATGAGTGTGAAATGATGCGAAGGACTGTTAGGTAGAAAACGGGGTGAAATGGGCCCTACAGTTGAAACAGAGCGTATTTTAAAGGATCTAGAATCACGAAGGAGGCGGTGTCATATGTGTTGAAGTCTCAGCTGCTTTGGTGAGATTGGGGTGAGGTTATTGACTTGGAGTCTTACCATCGCGCGATCTTGGGGTTGACGTTCGCTCAGTCACGTGCTGGTCAGCAACGCCTGCCCAAACACCTGACCTCGCACAAAGTCAGCGTGTGCCTGGGAGGTGGTTATCGGCTCTTCGGTCCATGTTGTTGTGCAGCTGCGGATGCTTCAGTAACTACTGTATGTAAATGCTTTTCTAATTAGAGATGTTTGCGAGATGGCCCGTCAGGAGCACGCCTGGATTGGGTTCCCCAGGCTTGGAGCCTTTGGGAATGCAAGTCCCGACCAAGACGGTGCGGTGAATGGCACCGAATCGAAGGTCTGGCCCACTCTAGAAGAGAGGGACATGCACCGTCGCGCGCTTGAGGTGCATCTTTTACCATGTACGTTCCACAAGTGCGGTTGGATCTGCAAGGCCGGAGGACTAGTGTCGATGGCGGCGAAGACGAAGCCAGAGAAAGACCCTGGAATCGGACAGGGAGTATATGCATGAAACATTACGAGCATGGTGGGGAGGGGTCAGGTACGCAGTATGACGCTGTATGAACTCGGACAAGGACGAGGGCGCTTGTGCTGGTGAAGACAGTCAACGGGGCAGAGCCAAAGAGGAAGCGCTGAGGCGGCAAAAGGATGGTAATTGTAGATAATTATGGTTGATGGCAGGGACAGACAGTTCATTGGCGGGAGTTGGGCCGCAGTGTCTGGAGCGTGAACCGGCCGGCCCATGGCCCCGCCACGGTCGTGGTCGTGTGTCAAAGCTGGCGATCAACGGTTGCCAGTTGGGAGAGGGCGCGGCCAGCCGACCTGGAATTGGCTCAGGGTCGCGCCTACAGCCTCCATTTGATACGCGTCTTCCCAAGCTCGTTCTTTTTCTGCTGCAACGGTCCATAACTGCGAAACAGTGCTCAATTGCTCGAGTCCCCTTTTAACATCGCCACCGACATCAACATTGAGCATCCCCCATCGCCCTCGCACACGCTTGGTGTTCCTGGTGTTCTTGATCGTGCTGTCTGCCCCCCTGCATGAACTACACTATCGATAAATAAAACCACGTTATCACCACTGTCCAACTTCCCCACCTTCTCCCTCTCACGTCACCAACCACCACCGCCATGAATATCAACAAGAAATTCGACCGGCTCAAGCAATGGACAAACGAGAAGATGGGCGCAGAGGCCCGCACCGGGCTCTCCGACGACTTCAAGGCCCTGGAGCTCGAGATGAACCTACGTCACGAAGGTATGCGCCGCTGCAAGACCAATGCATGTGGCTTTACCCATGCTAACCTCTTCGTAGGCATGGACAAAATGCAAAAGTCCATGACCTCATATGTAAAGTCGCTCTCGAAGCGTGCAGAGGGCGACGACCGTGAGAAGCAGCTTCCTGGCGGTCACCTCGGCTCCTCCATGGTAACCCATGGCGAGGACTTTGAGCCAGACTCGGAATTTGGCAATTGCCTCTCTTGTGCGTATCCGTTACCTGAGCCACGCCTCGGCCCATATACTGACAGACACCAGCCCTTGGTCGTGCCAACGAACGCCTGGCACGAGTGCAGGAGACGTACGTTGCAAGTGCCACTACGTCATGGCTCGAGGGCCTTGAGCGTTCGCTCGTTCAAATGAAAGAGTACCAAGTATGTCTCCATAGGATTACTTGACATAATTGGCCTTCAACTGCTAATTGCTCCTCCCAGGCTGCCCGCAAGAAGCTCGAAACTCGCCGTCTAGCCTACGACACCTCCCTCGCCAAGATGCAGAAGACGAAGAAGGAAGACTTCCGTATGGAGGAAGAATTGCGTGCACAAAAGGCCAAGTACGAAGAAACGAGCGAAGACGTCTATAGACGCATGCAGGACATCAAGGAGGCCGAGGTCGAGCTTGTGCAAGATCTGACTTCCTTCCTTGAAGCCGAGCTCAGTTACTATGACCGTTGCCGCGAGGTTCTAATCAATGTCAAACGCGAATGGCCGGCCAAGTGAGAGACATGCATCTATCAACGCCGGCAAAAGTTCCTAACGCATGACAGAACAACCACCAGCGCCCCGCGCCTTGCCCGATCACGCTCCAACACCGCCCACGGATACGCTGATCGCTTCAACGCCGTCGAAGAAGAACCCGAACCCGAACGGCCGCGCATCACAATCCCAAAGCTTGCTTCCCGTAGCCGCTCCCCTGCCGTAGAGGCCTCGTCGCCGGGAGGCTCAACCCTTCGCCCTTCACTAAGCCGCACCTCTACATACGAGAGCACTTCCAATGGACATCGCGACGAATCCCCTGCTCGACGAATAACGCGTGTACCTACCGATTCGTCAGCCATATCTGCAGGCCGAGGCAGTCTCCGCCCTGTCCGTCAGGCGAATACCTTTGCCGACGAATACGAAGACGACTACACGAACTCATATGGCAACAGACGCGACCGATCGCCTCCCAGCCCAGATAGATCCTCACAGAGCAGTGCCATGTCACGAGCCGCAAGCTGGAGCGTAGCGGAGCCCGGATCGACCGGGAAGAAAGCACCTCCACCACCTCCACCATCTCGGGCCAAGAAGCCCCCACCACCTCCCCCGCCAATGAAGAGAAGTGCGTTGAGTGCATCCGAAGTAGCACGATACTGATAAAATTTACGTAATTGTTTCCTCTTCGTTGGCTAACTCGCTGTGCGAATTAGGAAACATGTCCGTATCGAGCAGAATCGTAACTTGGTAGAGGTGAAGTGAAAATCATTTGGGTACGACTGCAGCGCAGCCCCTCCACAGTCGGCGTTTTAGGTCTGTACAAGTTATGCATGTTGGCTATTGTAATATGCGGGCGGCGTTCAGGAAGATCTTTCATATGGATTCAGGCTTGCATTTTCTTGCCTGAACTTTCTGCAAGCACATTTGTAGCAAGAGAAACTAGTTTTGTAATGAATTTATAAAAACACTTCTTAACTATCATAAAACCACCGCCATCATGTGCACCTTTGTACATGTACATAACAATAAAACCTCCCCCTGACAACTCTAAGTAATGTATCCAAGCCACCCGTCTCGTACAGCGCCCATCAGACCTAAGTTTCGTACTTGGGCTGAGTCGGGAAACTCCAACTCTCCTGTCTTCGTATTAGTAATTTGACCAACCGCAACACGAATAAACACAAATGAACACGCAATCAACTCACCCATTGCTGCAACCCCCCATTTGGACTCGTCATCGCAAACTCGCCCGCACCCTGCCCGCCTGTATCGACCGGTACGAAAATCGCCCCTGCATCTTGTCCACCGCCCGTGTTCGCAAAGATGTCAAAATCCTCAGGATTGCCCCCTCCATTCAGACTACCGAGCAATGAGTCAAAATCCACACTAACGTTTTCCAGCCCCCCCGTCGGCGTGCGTTGTAACTGCGACTGCATGGGTGTGCCAGTGTGTTGTGAGAAGCCAGGGCTGGTGACGGCGCTGAAGGACGACAAAGGCTGCAGGGTGGGATGTTGCTGTGGGGCGATTTGTGAGCGTTTCTTGTTGAAGCCTTTCATGACGTAGAAGGCTTCGAGGTTGTCTTTGACGGTGCAGAGAAGGTCGCTGCAGCGTTCGCGGATGCCGACGCCGTAGCAGTGGCCGAAGATGTGGTCGATGATCGTGGCCATACGTTCTTTGTGGGGGAGGTCGGGCGTGCGGTAAAGTTCGGTGAGTAGTAGGAGAACGGCGTGGTATTGCTGGTAGGTGGTTGAATACCAGGCCCAGGAGCTTAGGGAGGGGAGGGTGTCGAGAGTTGCGCCGATTTCGAGCGTTGTTAGAGCCGCGTTGAGGAGCACGTCGCGTAACATATTTTCAGAGTCGGAACGTGGCTGGTGGGATGTTTGGGGCAGGTGGCGGTAGAGTAGCATCGAGTCGCAACGTGCCATAAGTAGGGTGGCTACAAGGCCGGCGTAGCGCTGGATCGGGATCGAAACGTCAAGATGCTGCAAGTACTTGGACTTAATCTGTCGTTTCCTCGCTTCTACGCGCGCTCGGAGATCGTGAAGTGTAATGTGCTTTCGGTCCATTTCGATTCGTCCTCGAAAAATGATTCGATGGATCTCGTTGCATTCGTATCGTATTAGGGATAGGGTGACATCTGACCAGTTGTTCGATGAAATTGGGTGCTGTTTCCATTGTGAGCTACCAAACTCAAAGACATCGTCGTCTACATTGAGTGGTAGTGGAATATCGAAATCGTCAGATCGTATAGACGGATGTGGTCCCTGGGCTTCAGCTGTCTTGAAGTCTAAGAAACATATATGATACCAAAGCAGGGACCTGACATGCCGTTGCAAGGGTGTAAGGCTGTTCGCGGAGCTGTGGCTCATGCGATGTATACCAATGCATTGCGCCAATCGAACAAGAGCACCAACCACAACCGATGTTGCGCGAGAAATTTGTGCTCTGCATAGCGGTATCTGACTAGATCAGCAAAAAACACGAACCAGTATAATGTCCTTACAAGATATATGGTCAGAGCTTGTAATGTTCGGATATTTGACGTTTTTGCCCAGTTGGCGCGAAGCAAGGCCCTTTCGGTAGCTTTCTGTAGCCTTAAAAATAATTCCTCTTTTGTTATACCAAATTGCGACTTTGCTTGCAACGGAGATACAGAAGCAGCAGCTGCCATGCAGACGGCTAATATCAAAGCCGTACAGGAATTCTGATTCGGACTGCCTATTTCAACATTCATCCAGAACCGATCAAAGAGTCGCTTCAGCGAGGGAATATGCAATACATGGGCGAGTGGGCTCACGGCATCGCCATATCTCTGGAATAATGCTTCTGCCTCCATTTTGGTCGGCAGTTGTGGTGGTCTAACATCATTGTTCTGGTGTAGAGACAACGAGCCACCAAGCAAGAGATTCAGCGAAGGCGCGAGAGAAGGCATCTGCTCTGCTGATAATAGTGCACTCGATTGTGGTGCTCGTTGACCGGCGACTGAAGAAGAAGAACTGGGTCTCTCGGACAAAAGCTTGCCTAACTACACACAGCATTCAGCTTTCGATCGAGAAGAGTACCAGGGGCATAGGACCAATGCATGTTGATAGGGCAGACAGTACCTCTTCAGCGTATTGAGGGCGAAAAAAACCAGTCACGTTTTCACAGATAATCATCCTCCCAATTCTGATTGTAAGATCGGTCGCGATCTGGTCTTCATCATCGTCCTCATCCTCAAAGACATCGTCCCGAGTTTCCTCTGGTTCTGCAGGTAGTCTCTCCCAAGCATTACCATCGCCTTCGACATCCTGCTGATACGCTTCCCATTCATAATCTCTAGGAGGCGTTCCCGGTGTCGTGGTGTCGACCGAATTTGAATTCTCATACTTATCTGGTAGGTCTGCTGAGCTCTGTGTGCGCACAGGCAGATTCTTGGTCCAATCAGGAATATTGACACCAGTACCACTCTTACTTGTAGCACGTTCCCGTTGTTCCCTCTCTTTCTTTCGTGCAGCGCTCTCAGGTACTGTGATGAAGACGCACTCTCGCCCAAATGCAGTGCAGTTTTGGCAAGGATGTGTCTTTGAACATCGTGATTTCCGTGTGCGACATTCAACACAAGAATTGATGGGTCGTGGATTTCGTCTACGAACCACTCGAGACTGCAAGACCTGTTGTCCTTGTTCTGGCATGTCTTGTTCTGCTCATGTTTGAGCCATTTGTTGAGGTTGGAATGTGTGGCTAAGCTCGTCGGCGGATGATGGAGAGGCGGTCCGATGGACCTGACTGCTCTTTGAGAGAGTGGTCAGCCCTACACCACGTGATGCAGGCTTGGCCGTGGCTCGGCAAGTCGCCGCCGCAGATTCTATCGTTTACAATTCTAGAACTCATGCAGGTACACACACAATATTGCGCCGAGGGCATGGTTATTCGTGGAGAGTCGGAACTCTATTACTATCAGAGATGCACTTATGACATCCTAATGACATCCTACGCCAGGCTACCTTCCAATCTCTCTTCTCAATCGCGCTGCAGCTGATGCTGCGGGAGGCTCAGGCCAAGACTCCACTGCATCCTCCACCTCTTCCAAAAATGTACTACTGTTATGCACTGTAGTACCGCCAAGTACCACTCGGATCCCGGGCGAGCTGGCATTAACTTGCGCTACCATTTTGGCTTCTTCGTATGTCGTTCCTCCGACCATGAAGATAATAATGTCCTGTGGTTTATCTTTCGTAGTCCCGCCGCCCCCGACGAACGGATATATCTGCTGGCTCAACCGTCCTTTGATCATGTCCTGTATAGTAGCTTCCAAACGTGGCGAGTGTTGTGTGTACACATTCTCGACACCCTTGAGACCCTTTAGTCGGTCTCGCGCTCCGCCAAAGAACGAGCCAGGTTGGAACAGATCAGGCACCCCACCAGCAACAGTTGTGGCTTGTAGAGAGTCGTGATAGGCCAAGAGCTTCGTGATGAGGCTGACGCGTTGTCGTGACAGGCCACCAGCGACATTGAGAAGGTCTAGAAGCATAGCAGTTGAGTTGGACGATGCTTTGGAGTATCGCAATGCGTAGATTGCGACCAATCGAAGTTTGTTATTGGCGGGAACCTTGGGATCTTGAATAATCTTCTGTAGCGCTTTCACGTCGTTGGAGTGATTGTCAGTGCAAGCTAGGCTTTGCTCCAATTCACTTATATCAAGAAGGCTCTCTTCTCCAACTCTTCTACTCAGCTCACCGACAAGAGTAACATGCTTTGTGACATTGCCAGAAAGCTTGCGAAACTCGGGGAAGTCTTCTATGAAGCGCTTCATGTCTGCAATTGAGTCAAGCTTTTGCGAGCCTTGTTGCTTTGAAGCGAACTGCTCGACGTATGCTTTAGCATTCTGTCCTAGATCACCAAAGTTGAGATACATGTTCTTCTTGAAGAAAGGGTCTTGGTCTTGCGAGAGCACAATCTCTTTGAGCTCAGGCCTGATTTCGGGCACATCGCGCAGATCTACTCTTCCATTATTGATGCCAAGAAGTTCATGGACCATAGCTTGATAGGTCCATTGTGTCAGTAGGGGTGTGACGGGGTCGTCCCTTCGGTCTACAAGCAAGAGGATGGGCGGAGTGTCTGTTTTTCGAAAGTCGAACAACTGGTCTTCTTGAGTCATGTGATACCGTACCTCAGTCGCCAGTTTTTTAACTAGCAAACTATTCTTCTGGTATCGTATCAGGGGCTTTTTCTTCAGCGCAAGAAGAAGCGCCATTACGGCTTCTGTTGACCTCTGTAGCGCGTCCTGGTTCCATGCATCTGGGCTGGTGCTCCAGATCCTGTGGTTTGGGAAAGTAAGGTTAAGGGACATGAGATCGGGGTTTATGACAAGGAAGTCGGCAAAGTATTCGTGCACTGCGCGGACTACTTCATGGTCGTCTGCTTCTGCAAGCCGTTCGAGGGATGACTTTTTGATAATGTTACTAAAGTCTGGGCGTGATCAGCGACATGCAGTGTGCTATTTGGCTTTAAATCTTACAAACATGGTATTCGCCGTACTTGGGCTCCCGTAACTCTTCGATGAGGCTTTGTATGGACTCCGGAGAGGGCCGTACGAAGCACAGGCAACGCAGATGGCGCATCTTCTCTCTTTTTTGGTTGTCCATTCGACTATATCAGTCAGCCACAGGTGAGTACGGCGGTGGGCATGGGAGAGGTACTCGGTGAGGTAGACTTCATGGGTGAGGAGGGCGGATTGTGTAGTTGCGGTCGAGACTATGGAAACCTAGAGAAGGTCAGAATGGGAGTATGCTTATTTTGAAGCAGGAGACAAACCCACAGTCTCATTGTCAAGCAAGAGGATCTTCATCTTTGCGGCCGTAGTGCCTGCCGCAGCGCTGTCTCCGGCAGATACCATCTTGGTGATGTAGCCGGAGACGGCCTGTACGATATCCATAGCGGGTGCTGGTTTATATGGTGTAACATGCAGGTGGACTAATTTTCAAGTATGCAATTTGGGTGGGATATTGGCATGTCCATGTCCATCGCTGTTGGCGTAGGTAGCTTGGCTTGAGGCTGTACGTGGCTCGCGCGCGCCTTCAAAGGCAGGGGCCATCTGATATTGCCAAGCCCTGCCACTACACAGCACCACCATAACCGCGTTGAGGATCAAGTACATCATCCCATCCCGTAGACTACGACTCTATCCAAAACAAATTCCTACGTAGAACTTGATGCATGTTTCTCGTTTTAGCAGGTTTCCAGTGCTGCCATTGAGCATCATATCCCTCAGAAACGTGCCACGCGCTAATGACGTCTTCCGCTTGCCCCGCCTAAGGAAAGGCTTCAAGGGGCGCATCCGATAATTATGCCTTTGCCCATGTCTCTGCCAGGCTAGAAGTCAGCATAACACGCAAAGACAAGGCTGCCCTTGTGGAGTACAGCTTACCAAACAGTCGTCATCGTCTAGAATAACAGAGTCTTCTACAGTTATTGTATCGCAACATCACAGGCGAAGAAGCTAGGGTCAGCTCGAGCTTATAAATCCGCTGAGAAAGCCAAACTACTACAGCTGAAAGTGGAAGCTAAATTCTTCTCTATATCTATAAAACCCAGTCAACCTCCACAACCAGTGACTGCCTGTATCAGCCATTATACTATCAATCCTACCATCAGCTAGCACATCATCATGACCAAACTCTTCATGTATGTCTAAGTATCTCTTATCATTGCCACGCTCATGATAGGCAGCACAGGAGCCACTGGCTACATCGGAGGCGAGGCTCTCTACGCTATAGCAAACGCTTATCCTGATCTTGAAATCAGCGCTCTTGTTCGCAACAGCGACAAAGGCGCTCAAGTAGCAGCCCAATATCCCAAAATTCGACTAGTATATGGCGACCTGAACAATGGCGACGTCCTTACCAAGGAGGCTGCCAATACGGACGTCGTGGTCCAATGTGCCGACAGTGATAATGGGAGTGCTATCAATTCTCTCATTGCTGGGTTAGCCCAAAGCCAAAAGAAAACCTATCTTATTCATACGTCTGGTACTGGTATACTGGCTTTCGAGGATGCCGAACAAGACAAATACGGAGGCACGCGCGAGACGATATACGACGATTGGGATGGCATCGATCAAGTGACAAACCTTCCAGATTCTGCGGCCCATCGCGATGTTGACAAAATAGTTTTAGCCACAAACAAAACCTCTGGAGGGTCAGTTCATGCAGCCATTGTCTGCCCACCGTGTATCTACGGTCCGGGTCGTGGTCCAGGAAATCAACGAAGTGTACAAGTACCTGAGATGATTCGAGCAACTCTTGAGCGCCACAGGGGCTTCGTGGTCGGTGAGGGCCTCAATCGATGGCCCGAAGTACATGTCCAAGACCTTGGCAATATCTTCCTTGCTCTCGTCACCGCTGCCCTCTCACCTGACGGTGTTAAGGCAACCTGGGACGATAAGGGTTATTACTTCGCCGAGAGTGGGGAGTTCGTGTGGGGCGACGTTGGAAAGAAGATTGCAGAGATTGCGCTCGAGAAGAAATTGATCAATACCGCTGAAGTCGATCAAGTTAGCAAAGATGAAGCGAATAAATTAACGGATTATGGAGCTTACCTTTGGGGGACAAATTCAAGATGCAGGGCTTATAGGGCTAAGAAATTACTCGGGTGGACTCCGAAGCAGAAGAGCCTTTTAGATTCGTTGCCTGACGGCGTTGACTATGAAGCGAGAAAACTTGGTCTGATCAAGGGCCATGCTGCTCATGCCGCAGGCGAGACGAATCCATATCTGCCCGCTCAAAATTAGGAACAGGAAGAGGTTGTTTTTAAGGACAGTGTGCCTTCTCTTATCAGATTTCTACAAAAAGACATACCCTGTATTTTTTTCCTTGGAGAACTCAACATGCTAACACGCAGCCAACAAAGCCAGTTTCTTTTGCTGCTCATGAACGACTATATGATAACACGATTCACTCGGTCCCTTAGATAAGTAAGCTTCGCTAAACATTCATACAAAATAGCACGGTCATTATTTATCGACATCCATATCATTAATTCATTCCACCCTTCACCCTTTTGATTTACAGCTTTCCAGAGCAGCAATCCTTTTCTACCAGCACACTCGCCTGGTTCTTTGAGCTAGGGAAATCAATCGCAGGATTCCTGTCGAAGAAATCGCTTGGTTTGTAATGTAGCTGGTAGATCTCTACAGGCATGACTGGCCAATCCTCTACTCTAGGATTGTGCGTTAGGCCAAATACGTTCCACACTACGAGATCTTCATTTTCAACGTTATCCTTGCGTGCTGCCATATCGTGCACGCCGTCTACCTCGCGTTGAGATTGTAATGTGAACCGGCCGCCGGCGAAGAGTTCGTCGTCGCGGTACTTGGTCACCCACACATGGTGATTTGTGAAGAGTGCTCGTTCCGCCTGAAGACTTCCTGGTACAGAGAGAAGCTTTTGAGTCGGAAGTGGTGTGAATTTGTACGCTACGGGGTTGCCGCTGTGTGGGTTCTTTTTGGCAGGATTGCTAATCTTGAAGACACGATGGTCAACAGGGTTTGCGTCGAGGCCGCCCGATTCCTTAACCACTGTTTTACGGATCTCGTAGAAGTTTCCGTGGGGGTTGGTCTCGTAGTTTTGGGGCACGGAGTGTGATTCCTCGTATGTGACGGTGTTTTTGTGTCCATCAATCGCTGGATCAAAACCTGTTATTTGGTTAGGAATATATTACGTCATGAGAAAAGCAAATACTTACGAGCGGCGAAGATATGTTGATGGTTTTGGGCAAGGACACCTCCAGAGACAACATTACCATAATCTGAGGTCTTGCCCGGGTCAATGTTGACGACAGACACAATGCCTGTTGCACGGGTCTCGAGCGTGATACCACCGGCAGTGTCTAGCTTGTACGCGAAGACATACTCATAGTTCGCCAACGTGATGATGAATTGAACAACGAGTTCTCGCATACGCGTCACAACAGCACGGCCGGTGCGCCAGTTGGTGTGTTTCCTAGAAAGGTCAGTGTCCATAGAGAGTACAAATTTGTGGATTTCCTTACCAGCCGATTCCATTATCCTGCTCATGGAGACAGATGACATTAGGATGTACTTTAGGCGTGCCATCAGAATCGACGGTGACAGCGTCGAAATATTTAATCACACCAAGGCAATCACAGCCAAGCGAGAGATTGTTGGCGCAGTTTCCAGCACCGCCATCGCCAAAATCAAATGCTTGCTTTCGGTGGAATGGCGCCCGAGCGTCAGCGTATGGTACAGACATCTCGCTGATGCTCGCACGGTACAGGATGCTTCGACCATCGTAGTGAACATCGTGCAGAACAGCTCCTTCTCGGGGATTGAAGGATACGCGGAAGCTCCACTTCTGCCACTCAACCAATGATTCGTCTGTGACTTTGAAGGAGGGACCTTCTGGTTGTGTGATGTTGATGGGTTTTACATCCTGTCGAGTGCCTCCAGCTACTAGTTCTGGTACGTACTCCGCAGATAAACAATGGTCTAGGACTCGTTCGGAATGTGTCTTGCCGGTCAAGGCGTCACCTTTGCCACCTGTTGCTAGGCGATCGATACGCACGATCTCCCTTTTACGAGCATCCATAACCGGAATGAGCGGAAGTGGGTACGCATAAAAGTTGGAATCTGGATTCTTGTTCTTAGTGTCCTGGGCGAAGCACAATCCTTGAAAGTATCTCTTGTTCTCGGCGCCAAAGTCAAGTCCACCATATGGCCTATTGAAAGTCAGTAATTTTCTCGATTCAGGTTATGAAGGACTGACCATGGCTCAACAACAAGCTCGAATCCTTCCGGAAGCTTAAATTCGGCAACTGCGTCTTGGAATTCCTTGCTCTGCTTGCATGCTTCCACCAAGTGTGAGAACTCCCACAGTGTTAGACTGGCTTGCTTTTCTGAGTCAATGACTTCGTGCTTGACTCTCTTCTTCAATTCGACATTGATCACAGACTCATGGTATTCTGGAACTTTGCTGGAGCCGATGACATCGTACTGACACTTTGCAAGGCGCGGTGGTCGCTTCGAGGCTGGTGATTGTCCAGGCCGTGCTGTGTGTTCAAGATCAAGGTATTCCTTCATGAGGGCCTTTTCAGGCTCTTGAAGGAAAATCTCTCTAAAGTCGATGACAACATTGGGATGTAGGGATAAGACGACATCGCGGGCAATACGAGTTTCCTCAATGCTGAGGGTCTTGAATGGATGGGCTACCATGATGTGGTAATAGTTAAGGAGTGTGCACAGTCAAATGTATATGGTATACAAAGCTTTTATCGTACACGAGTGCGTCTCTAATATTGGAAATTATAACGTTGATTTGAACGTGAGAAAGAATGGCGGCCGGATGGCTCATTATATAGCCTCTCGTTCCCCACCGAAACAGCTTACCGCTTGTTATGTCCCGCTCTCCAGGGTCAAAGTGGGGTTGAAAACAAGACAAGACCTCCTACCGGTTAAGCTAGGACCTCTGGTGAGAGGGCCGAAGCGTACGACAGTCTCTCCGGCTACTTAAATGAGGTGTGGTGTTTGAAGTTCTCGGCAGGACTTCCCTTTTTAGGTAAGGCCGCCAGCGTACGTAAAATGCATCTCTAGCCATTTATTATCTTCTTTCGAACTAACATTTGCAATGCAAACATTGAGAGAAGTAGACACAAACCTCGGCCTCATTCAAGGCCCTATCTTACATTCCACCCCTGTTATCTCAAGCGAGAGGCCTCACCGTCTGTTCCGCAATAAGCCCGAGTTTCCTATCACAAACCTTATATGGACTTTGGATTAGGGCAACTAGTATAGATATCTCTCTGGTAAACTAGTACCTGACTCCATCGATACAGATAGTCGATGGCCGGAATGGTGAAGATGACAAACCTCTCCCAATATCACGGAATTAGGTCCGCTCCTATCAGTATTCCCTAAAGCGGTTATTAAAGCGAGAAGTGGGCGACTGGTAAAATGCCGCACCAGTGCGAAGTATAGCATAGCCTGTAATACTTCTAGAGAATATATCACAGATGATAAGGTCCTTCAGGTAGTAATTACAGCTAGTCACGTTCACCGTGCACCGCACTGACACTTCCCCGCTATTATCCACAAATCCTGTATGCAGGTACCTGGCTAGGTACTACTACAGTAGTTACCCCCTGATGAACAGAAAGAATTTTGAAGAAACACGGGTGTTATTTTACACTGTTTAATTCCCCAAGTGAGGTTTATATATTTGATCTGCCATACCTAGATTTCACACAAACGAGAGCACGTTTGAAATTGTATACAGACACGATGCGAACAATGCAAACCAAATAATTTCAGGGCAATCCTAGGAAGTAATCTTGTGGGCCTTGATTACAGAATAACGATGTGCACCGTGGAAATAATCGGGAATAAACTGATGGATTGATACTTTGTCCGACTTTACATACCAATACTACACACATTTTTTAGCCTAGGTTCGTCCTTTGACCGTCCAGGCCTATGTAGGGCGTGCTGTGTCTCCTAGACGGGTATACTAAGAATCTAGCAGCCACAGACTTGTGTATATTCTTCATAGGAAGGGTCCTGGATAAGATAAGTAAATCTGCAACCAGTTCTTCCAGTGCATAGCGAGATAACGAGATCGTTTCGTGTTTTCTTGCTAAACGCTGAGTACGTATCAACAGGTCTCCTTGGAGGTAGGGAGACCTTTTATGGTAACTCTACTGTTGGAAACCCAGGAGAACGAGGTCTGAAAACTGCCACACAACTAGGAACAATCGGAGGGGAATATGTTCTACTCGCTGCACTGGCCAACGGAGCATCTTGGTGCGGCGAAAATCCGAGTGCGGGCATAGGTAATATTAGTTAAATTGTTTACAGCAAGTTTCTACCAAAAGAGGTAAAGATCTGATACAAGGCTTTGGTATGGAACGTGGAGTTCTTTACATTCATTTGAGCACGCCTTGACACTGAGAGGCTCCAATTTGTAGCCCAAAAAGATATCGATGCGAGCCTTGTTTTTGATAGGAATATATTTGTTTTACAGCAATTCCATCTCATTAAATGCCCGCATCGGTGGTTTAGTAGTACTAGCAGTCTGTTAAGACCTTGGAACCGGGTAAGGGTAACGAGGGCAAGTAAGCTTCTGTGAGAGGAGCGGGGTCAATGAACAAGTGTTGTTACTTGACTTGATCAACAGTGGGCTCTGTATCGGAGTATCACGAATGGGTGCGAGTGTCAATGTATGATGAGAATCTGATTGAAGTATCTGTCGTGATGCTTGGTTTAGATAAGAGTGTAAAGAAGAGATTGAACACGATGGTCCATAGAGGTCCATCGGCGTTCCTATATACTTGCTCCCTTGGGCTCATCAGTGAGCCGTCACGTGACCCCGCTCACCAATGAGCCGGCACGTGAACCTTCGCTTAGCCAATCGCCTTGCTTGCATCATCAATCAATTGACACAATTTTATCACTTGCTTCAACAGTGCAGGTGGTCAAAATAGGAACCTGTTCGGTGGTCAAAATAGGAACCTGTTCGGTGGTCAAAATGGAGACCTTACGAGATGTCAAAATAGGAACCTTAGCCTATGATTCGCGAATGGGGGGGACCTCGGAGGCTAAGCCCCACGCGGGTTGGCGTCCAACATCTGTCGCTGGGCTTCGCCGCCCACGTCTAGCAACTTTTGTCGTTGTTCACTTCCGAAGATTAACCGGAGTCAGGGGCCGCCTTGCTTATTGCGTATTCTGTGGATTGAAATCCATCGATTTTGATATGCGTGTCTGTTACTGAGGAAATTCGTGATCCATCTGACGGTTTTCTCGTCGATCTTTCTTTTCCGTAAATTGTGCAGCAGGTATACGTGGGATACGTTGTCAAACGCACCCGATACGTCGAGCAGGAGGAGGCTAGCCACCTGGGTCTTCTTTTTGTTCCATGCCTCATATATCTTCCTTGTAACGGCGTGGAGCGCATGCTCCGTTGAGCGCTTCTTTCTTCCTCCTATGTGGGTTGATAGTAGCAATTGGTGTGTCTCTACTAGGTAATTTAGCCGTTGGGCAATCATCGCGTCCATTATTTTGCCCAAAGTGTTGAGTAATGCGATCGGTCGGTAAGCCTTAGGCTTCGTGTAGTCGTCTTTCCTTGGTTTGCGCAATACCGCTGTGGGCGACCCTCGGAAGTGCGCTGGGCAGTAGCTTAGCTTTAGGCTTTGATTGAAGATTCTTAGCATGTGTGAGCTGAGGCATCCCTGCCTGGAGGGCCTTATTCGTGATTCCGTCGGATCCGGGGGCCTTGAGGGGGCGTCTTCTATCTCCTTTTCTGGATTTGGTTGCTGTATTCCGCGTCCCGTATGTCTTCCAGGTTCGCGTCCGGAGGCGTGGGAAAGAAGGTGTCCTTGAATAGCTCTGCTATGTCCCTTGGTTCCGTGATCTCGCGTTGCGTCTCAGGATGTTTCGTGCGTTCTTGCCCATTTGCCTATCTTCCATAATCCTTCTGGTGATGAAGCCGCCGTCTCCACTTGTTCTCTATGCGTATCCCGTAGCGCCTTCTTGATCGTCCTGGCTTTGTGATTTCTTGCTGCGCGGTATGCCTCCCATGTCTCTTCTGTGTTGAGCTGGTTGTGTATTCTCTTTAGTCTTTTCGTCTCTGCCAGGACCTCTGTGCACTCATCGTTCCACCATTTTCTAGCTCTACTTGAGATGCGCGTGTGGGGGACTGCCTTTTCTATTGCTCTCTGCATTGCTGTGACCACCACATCCACATATCTGTCTAACGCGGTTTTTGTTGGTTGTCTTCGAAGTAGTGGCATGACTTCTTTCAGTGCTTTTACGTATGCCTCCTCGTCTAGTCTTTTCCAGTTCTTCCTGGGCGCCTTATCCGCGTTTGGCACTGACATGTCGGCAATAACGTTAAATGCCAAGACAGTTCTCGAACCTGCCAGCACGTTTCAAACAGCTTGGCATCCCTCTCTTACCTCTGTCGTATAATCCGTGCTGGCGAATTGCCGGTCCCGGTAAAGAGCTTATTATTGGCACGGATAAACATGTCCGTGTTCTATTCTTTTTTTATATCTAGAGCTTAGTATGCTGTGTACTTTCTATTAGAAGAGAATGTCTGGTAATAGGAAGGTGTGATTTCAGCGGGATGGAGAAGGCGTGCGTGCATCACCTAGTGAGATGTGGACTTGAATGTGTGCAGACTTCTCGATTCTGTACCCGAGGAAAGACGTTCGAAGTTAGAAAATAGCCTCTACCATGTCGAGTCAAAATATCGGCGCTGTTAGTTATGCGGAGGAAGATACTGTTGATGAAGCGCATGAGTTCATTTAGGCAACGGAAGAAGCTGAGATACTACGAGGGCTTAGACGCAGCACTGCGGCAAGGAGGTGGAAAGACTAAGACGGGACTGACACTGGTACAGGAAGGGAGAGGGAAGTAGATGTGATTTATATAGTGAACCAAAATTCGTGATTTGCTAGTACTAGTTGGCTCTAGCTCTTTGGCTAGTGCGGCACAGTTCTATTGTTTCACCTTCCACACTTCACCCCTCCACGACCACTTCATCCTCAGCTATGCACCACGTCTACCATCCCTTCAACATCAGGGCACCGAAACGTGGCTGTTTGCGCTCTGCGCCGACATGACGGCCTATCCCCAAATCTCGCTTGCGGAACTTCCAGATATCTCCCAGCCACACATGGACTTTCTCGATACAACATGGTTCAAGACTCATGGTCGAACACGACAATTCCCGACACCCGAACACTTACGATCTCTCTTTAAGCCGCACCAGCTTCCCCATCCGGTGAGATTTGAGGACCTGGGCCTCATCGTCAAATTTGGGTCACATGTATCGATAACGGAGGCGATCAATCTTTGGGTCATTCGCCGAGTCTTCCAAGATGCAATTCCGGTGCCAGAAGTTTATGGATGGAGAGTTCTTGGGCAGGAAGGGAAAATTCGCGAAGTCTTCATCTACATGCAACTCGTCCCAGGCCCCACGCTCGAACAAAAATGGTCTGAGCTGTCTGCGACCAACAAGCAAACAATCTGTAGTGATCTACGTGCCAAGGTGTCTTGTCTTCGCAGTCTTCGGGACAGCGAATCACAGCAAGTCATTGGTAAGCGCTTTAGGTAGACAGGTACGACTTCGCTAAATCCTTCCAGGATCTATATGTCATGGGCCTGCGCAAGATCTCTGCCTGGAGCGTTTACCTTTACTGAGGCCGTTTCTCTCTCGAGTTGAGTTCCACGACTGGCTTTCCTGGCTGTGGCGCCGGCATGTTCCTGATCCAAGGAGCATCGAAGACCCGTGGAGGGACTTACTTCCAGACAATGGATCTATCGTTTTTACGCATGGTGATCTGCGTCCAGCTAACCTCATTGTCACCGCCACAAGTCCTGTTAAGATTGTCGCAATTCTTGATTGGGAGCAGGCAGGTTGGTATCCGGACTACTGGGAAGACTGTAAAGCCAGGTTCACAGCTTCACATAGTGGAGAGTGGCGTGGCTGGATTGATCAGTTTTTGGATCCTCATACGGAAGCATTGGAGGCATTCGATTTCTACACGTGCACACTCGGTCGATTTTAAACTTTTCTTCTTGGAGCGAAGGTTTCGTTTTCGATAGCACGTCAATAGATCCAGTCGTAAAAGTTACGTAGGCTGAACACAACTGGTATTACATTGCGATTGTCTGAAAAAACCGGGATAAATATTTCGAAAACTATGCAAACAACTTTGGGCAAAATAATGGTGTACCTACTATGCGACTCACAACGACAGGGAAACTGTAAATAGACCGGATCTGCAAAGAGTGAGCAACGAGCAAACATAAGAAATCATGGACACAAGCAGCGCACCAAATCCAGTCGCGCAACAGCTCAAGCTAGCTCACTCCTGCCACACCCATTTCTCACCATCCCAACGTCTGTATCGACTGTGCTCAGCATCCCAAACCCACTCAGGGGCCGCTGCTGCAGCTTGCGGTTGGCCCAGCTGTGGTGTTGTTTGTGCCTGTTGAGGACGAGCAGCAGCGGGTCGTAAACCAATGCCAACATTCGGCGGGTCTCGTCTCGACTGAACGATTGCTACAGCCGCTTCATCGAGGTAGCTGAGGGCGACAAGACGACGGACATAATCCATAGTCCATTCCTGACATCGACGATTCGTCGTCTGTATCCGTCAGCAACTACGCGTTTCGTGTGGAGTCTTACACTTACATCGTTGACTGGCGCCAGGAAGTTGGCGCTGGCCCTGGGCGGTTGAATCTGTGCTGCGGCCAGCTCAAGGTTACCCCGTGGGGTCGTGTCTTCTCCTCTTTCGCCTTGGAAGACGTGCACATGCTGAGCCAGGACGGATCCGATCGGGACTAAGTTTGGAGCACGCCTGGTTTCCGCTGGCTTATATTTGCGCTTGAATTCTAAAGAGAATCCCGCCATCGGGGCACCGACTACGTGGATGACAGTTCCTTCCGGACCGTTTCTTCGTAAGGGACCCATACCCCAAAATGAGCACGTTGACCGGGCTGTCCCGGATAGATGATGAGGTATATCGTGCGGGTAGACATATTTGATGGTTGGTAGTCACGGACTCTATGAGATGTGAATTGTGGGAATGACGAGATTTGAATGAAGATTCGAGAAGAGTGTGGTTGTTTGGTATGGCTAAGATCATTAATGGAGAGCTCGCAGATTACTTATACTCAGGGTAGATCATCATCTCCACAGGAAGACACGCGCCCCCGTCGTGAGCCGCCGTCAACTGCGTCTCGCTACGTTCTTAACCACTCAAATCGGCTTCTGCTTGTTCACTTGATACAAAATTGGCGATGATAGCTGTGCCTCGTTCAGCGATGCGCTGTGGAGCAGTGAAAATCCCAAATTGAGTGGGCCCGAGAGAGTTTGGCAGACCTGAAACACGATCATACTGTAGAGCCGCGATATTTCCGTTTTAATTAATGAATTTTAAATCGAGAAGACTGGCCTGTTCCTAAAATGCGGCGTAGTCGGCGCGTAGTAATACGAAGCATAGGTAAACGCTAGGTTCCAACAGATCTACGCGCCCATGAACTACGCCGTATGCTAACCATTGACAGTATAATATCTGAAAACTTCGCCGCATTCACCGCACAGGAGCAAAACAGCGTTCACATTGAATGATGGCAGTTTATTTCCTCTTGTCATGCTGATGAAGCTGAATTTGTTCAAAGAAGTGTTCATAACTATTTCTGAAAGCTGTTTTTTGCCGTTTAGTGACATCTCTGCCGCTTTAGAGATTGCATGATACTGACATAAATTTGTCAGGATCGAGAAACTGCCTTTCCGCGCCCCCCCCCTCCCCACTCGTGCTTCTTTCTCAATGTTTCACAAAACACATTCGGTATATTATGACTTAGAACTATACCTCCTTGCTCCATTCAATTGTGGGGCTTTGATTGTGGCGAGGTAGAAGATCCTCGAGCCTTGCTGCGACAGAGATACTGCAGGTGTGGAGAAAGTTCAAACACATAATGTGTTGGGCACTCACGGGGACCGCGCGGGTTAATTTTCGTACCAAGGCTGTAGCTCAACCTGTTGGCGATGTAATTGAGCACATTACAAATCAGAATACACTGGAATTTTGAGATGAAGATGACCAGCTCACCCGGGCTACGTCGAGCAAGTCTTTAACTGCAATAACTGCGTCTCATCATATCTTGGCCTTCCAGGTTTAACCAAACCCTTCAGAGAATCTAGTATTCTTCCCTTCGGATTTTTCGATTCCAGCGCAAGCCCTACGCTATCCGGCCAGAATGGAGGTCTCTCAGGGTATGCGTAAGCGCCGTCACCATATACAAGCACTGATATCCAAGAAATGACATAAGACACAGAGAACATCAACTACTGTCTTTTCGCCTACTTCCTTCATATTCCTATCATAATATCTTATAATAAGCATGCATGTTCTTCCTTCATAATGCTCTACTAACTTTGCATAGCTCTTTTGCTCAAGGGATGTGTCTTAGCATCTCTAGGCTTAACCAACATATTTACGTTGCAACTTGCCGATCACCTTAGCCAAGGATTTTGTGTAGGGTACACGTTACCCTGCAATAGATAATAGCCTTTACCGGGCCTGTAGGTATAGGCTGTCTGTTAGCGCGTTTAATATAAGTAAGTGCCTCTTGAAGGAAGGCGTTTAGACGTGGAGCGTGCTCGTGAATTAGGGATTGCTACGTTGCGTGCGACCGGTCGGTGAAATTTTATATATTTTACCATTTGTCAGCGCCTTTCGATGAGAAACACGCAGAAACCTGCAGCGTCAGCAGCTGTTTTGTGCCACAACTTCGCTAACACGCTGAGTTCATCCGTATGCTGCAGCATTTCCTAGCGTACGCGCTAACAGTTGCCTATTTTTGCAGTACCTACCAGCCACATTTGTGATCCAACACTTCTAAAGATAAGGCTAACAATCTTGCGTTGGGCATCCGGCGAGGTCTCCCCCTCTGCTCTAAACAGTGGCTGCTTCGTACAGCAATTTCGCAATCTGCTCGTAGCCTTTTTTTGAAGCCGCATAAAGTGCGTTGATATCAGTGCCCCTGTCGAGCAGCAGCCTCACAACCTGCTCGTGGCCTCCATATGAAGCCGCCTGGAGTGCGTTGCCGAGATAAGGCCCGGATGAAAAAGTGTCTCGCCACACAGTGTGTCTCGCTACGCAGTGAGTGACGTTAAAGTTGATAACTGAGATCGGCTTCACGGTCAGACAGTTTGATAGCCGCAATGGTTGGGCATACTTCTACACAGTAGGATCCATTGTGGCCGAAAGACAGCCTCATAAGCCTCAGATATGGCAGCCATATCGCGTGATTCGAGAGATTTCTCCTTCTCCCTGATATATATCCAGCCTGTTCAGCCATATCTAGGCCTACCCAACTCACTAAAGTGCACATGCGGATGCAGGGATACATACAATCTGTATTGCTACTATAATAGTTTCCAAAGTTATATGGGGTGCAGATAGACGTGCAGTTGGAGGCCCGACGAATGAAACCGTCGCTTAAAGAGCACTCCACGTAATCATTGCACGTGATTATTGCTCGTGATTATTTAGGTCTAACGAGGTGAACATAGAATTTCGGATAGTAGTTTATTTCCTAAGGTCCAATACTGTATCCACATTTAGAATATAAATCTCCAGCTCGAATTCGCTTTTCAAAAATTAGCTAATACTGGCTGAAACGGATTGTACTTCATTGGAACTGTTAAGAGGTAGCTGGAAGACAATAGTACTTGCCGTAGGCTACAGGAGATAGTGAAGGGATGACAGATAATATTCAACAGTACTACTAGTATCTAAGGGAGAATAATACTTGCTTTACTCTCTTCGCAAGTATCGAGCTTTTTATGCGCCTGTGTAGCGCATCGGCTCCGCTTTGGACTACAACTATACAACGTCATGATCTTTGGTGTATCGGCCCCGCCCCCAACTCGTACCAGAGCTCACGAGAGTCTCGAGTGTTCTGAGAACCTTCGTTACAGGAACTCGATATTCAAAAAAATATTTTACTATAGTATTACCACGCCTCGTATAGATAATTAGTCTAGAAAGCTAAAGTTTAATATAATATAGCTTATTAAGTAGTAAGAAAAGTACTTTAGTAGTAGAACGTAGTTTCTCTTTAGGAAAGCTTTAGAATATAATATTAGACTACTAGTAAAGTAGACTATTATAGATATATTATAGTAGCTAGAGTAGAAGCTATCTTAGTCTTATGCTACATCGTAACTATTCACCGAGGATAACACCCCAAACCTCCGAATCTCGATCTATTACATTCAGCTAAATGCACCTGCATTATTGAGACAAGCTATAGCGTTAAGACACGACCTATAGGCCAGGAGCAACCTCTTGTGGAGCACTTTAAGTCGATGTTACGGGAAAGATCATTCTTCCAACGGCCAGCTTTAATGATGCAAAGAGATACCCGTGACGCGGAAGTGCTCTGTTCCTTACGTCCGTTATGACGAGACATAGCGGACCGAAACAGCTGTAGCTTCTCGAGGAGTGAGAAGATGGACAGCATCCCCTATTCATTGCAACCAATCTCATTGTTACGAGTTTTGAGTTGGCTAGAGCACGTCACGGATTAGGTTGCGTTCGTCCACCTTGTGTCTATATAACCGGACAATTTCCCCTTCACTTCGGTGTTGTTGTTTTCCAAAACTTAGAGACAAGCAATTCCTTGACGCACTCCTACATTCTATCTAGCAATCACACTTGCCCCCTGACACTGTTGATATCATGGCCGAACAAGAGCTAGCAGTTGGTATGTGGCTCCACCTTTAAAGGTTGACGCTCATGACTAGGTTCTAATGACAGAAACAAGGTGCGGTGGTCGAGTTGATTCAAAAGGACTCGGGCCAACACGAAGCCGTTCAGAAGAAACTTGCCCTTGGGATGCCCCCTAGCGACGTTCAAGAACGAAAGGCAATGAGTTGGGGTCTAGGACCAATTAAGGCAAAATAATTCCATATATAGCATCTGTTTCTATTATATCTGACTTCTGTTCATCAGGCGGAAGGCGCTACGTCAATCTGAGCACACTCGAAATTGGCGTAAATGTTTCTGTCGTTGGGATCAGCCTTGGAAACATTTATGGTAATCTCCGGGATGGATTGGGCGTGAAAATTGACATTTTCGTTGCAAAGGGCGAGATCAAGGTTTATTTAAAGAATGGTAATGAGATCTAGGTATATATTGATGTTTAGATCACGTTCGATGGGAGTTACGAAGGAGATTATAAGATTCTCTCTATCTAGATAAGTCCTAGGAAATAGCCAATTTGCGTAGCCTTCCAAGGCTAGAAACATCACACTTCAATTAAGCTCACAGTATTTTCCGCCAGTACTCTTATTTTGGTTGTTGGGGGAGAGGGGGAGGGGATCGTATCATACGCGCCGTGTCTCAGCTCGGCCTACTAGTATAATTCAAAGCGGATAGGTCAACTTTAAGAAAGGGAGTGGTAGACTATAGAGCTAGGCGTGTAGGTACACGACTCGCATACACGGTGCAGAATCCTTACAATATTATCTTTGTTAGCCTACAGTGGCCCGTTTTTGCAAGAAACAAGGGCGCAGTGACTACGTAGTACCCCACAATAATGCTTCTGTTTCGAAACAAAGTTTGAACTATAGTACCCGCTAAACTCAACGCTTATTAAACGTTACGGCGAATTCGGATAACGGACGTAGCGATGATCTTTCATTTCTACTTCGTATATAACCGGCTAAAGAAAGTCTTTTCCTTAGTTAGAACAGTCACTTACGCTAATAGACTCTGATTGACGTTACAACAGAGATGCTCTGGAAATCCGGCCTACGTCCACGTCTTCTAACCCTGCCAATTGTTCTCCGTCCTATTACCGAGACGCTGCGTCTGC
Organism: Ophiosphaerella korrae; assembly: GCA_028456385.1. Taxonomy (NCBI): domain Eukaryota; kingdom Fungi; phylum Ascomycota; class Dothideomycetes; order Pleosporales; family Phaeosphaeriaceae; genus Ophiosphaerella; species Ophiosphaerella korrae. Next base: position 239,029 of record JALNQF010000021.1, read on the forward strand.
TAGCTTCCAAGGTCTATGGGCCCTTGAGATCGATGCCACAAGAACTGACCCGTGTGCTAGACATTGTTTCCACATACTGAAGCTACGTTGGATAGCCTACTAAAGGAGGGAAAGGCGCTGGAGGCATAGGCCTCCGTTCTCTTTAAAGCCGTGTGGTATACAAGTGAGATGGAACAGTATAGCAAGGCGTACGAGATAGGCTTTGGCGCATTATAGGTTATGGAGGCAGTATTAGGAGCGGAGCACCCAGACATAACTTAACAGCCTTAACAGCTTTGGGCTTGTCGTGGGCTGGCAAGGTCGATATGAAGAAGCAGAAGCAAGGCATGAACAAGCGCTAGAAACGAAGGAGCAGGTACTTGGAGCAGAGTACCCCTCGACGATGACCAGCATAGCAAACCTCACGTCCACGTGCAGGAACCAAGGCCGGTGGGACGAAGCCGAAGCGCTGGAGGTGCAAGTGATGGAGACGAGCAAGACAATGCTCGGAGCAGACCATCCTTCGACGCTAACCAGCATGAACAACCTAGTATTTACACTGAAGGCTCAAGGTTTTTACCCGCAGAGCAATCTCCCTTATGGAAGGTTGCAGTAGGTTAGGGTTAGTGGTCTTCGGACGCTAGCATCCTAACTTCGTATTTTTTTGCGAATCTCTAGCCACATGGCAGCTAGAAGCTATGGACCTTAGCGAGCAGAGCAACTCCTAGCTAGGCAGAGGTATAGTAAGTAGTTGGATTGTCTCTAAAGCGGCAGGCCAGGCGTGGTACTAAAAAGGTATAGCGAAAGTGCTCACGCATCATGGCGAGATGCAGCATACCTATGATGGTACTTCATCTTGCCACCGCTAGCAGGGAGGACGGTCGACCCGCACCGGCCATAGAGTTGTGCCAGAGGCGACCATTTTGGGTTACGGTTGAAGAGAAAGGGAGATCCATTCGGCCATTTGGGGCGACAGCATTGCAAATCACAGTATAACCAAGTGCATCGAATCTCGAGACTGGAGCGAATCTGTAGATGAATACCTGATTCACATGAAGATCCACAGCGGGAACCAAAAGCGGACTCTCTCGTGTCAAGGGTCTTGCGCACTGGGGCTCGTCAGCTCCACACTTAAGGGTTCGATATTGAACCCACTTATGTAACGGCGCTATACCCCGAACAGATGTGCATCTGAACAAAGATATTGAACGATATATCCCCACAGGTGAGGTTCTTGTTCGCTGTAGATGGCGCAACCCGTAGCATCTGCAATCTTGTGCCAAGGCGAGCATATATTTCAGCACTTGCGGCAGGTTTCTTACCAAATTACAGGATATCGATCCCTCTGTCCTCGAAGCGGATATAGCACCTTTCTTTTGCTACGAGAGCAACTGCGACTGACCAATGATCTCAGCCGTCATCACTAAGACAAGGTTTGAAGATCTCGTTTTCCAGCCACGGCCAGTATTCATCCGAAGCAAACTGTGCTGCCCTTTTCACCAAACGCAAAATTTTGAATGCGCCATACGCATCTCTTGTATCGGCGGCAGCAACTCTCCACGGCCCAACAACGGTCTATCCTCGAGTAGTCAGCAAGATTTTGTCCAATGTACCCAGGGATATGCTTACAAACGTATCCCGCCCACTCTGATTTGCCCTGAAAGCAATATATGTATGCCAATCGTGACCGATAATCGTCCATCCGACAACTGGCTGTAGTTCTTCGCACAAGTATTGCTGCTTCTGACCCAGTTCACCCAGCCTCCTGATATTTTCCAGTCCCGCAGCCAGCCAAATCGCTAATTGCGCCAGAGCCTCGTCCTTTCCACCATTCTCTTGTTTCACCTCGACTCCTGAAAATAGAGCCAGCCGCTTTGTGTTTGCATCCATCGTCTGACTGACCCTGTCACCCAAGCCCGCCAGATATAGTTGGTCATAGAGGTCAGAAACCTGCGGCACGTTGCGGTGGAAAGAGAAGGCATAGTCTGCTTTCCTCTGGACGCGATAATTCTTAGGTGTGATCGGCAACACCTCAGGATTGATTGCTTGCGTTTGCCTGCATAAGTTAGAGAAGCTTTAATAGATGCTGGTAGAATGTCAGCGAGACTAGACTTACACACTCTCCACCTTCAAAGAATGGCTGCCCTTGAGTGCCAGGCGCAGGGTGGGATAAACCACTTTCATGCACCAAGCATTCTCATCTTGCTGATATCTTCCACAATCCCTGCTCTCGCTCAGTATTTCCTCCACACAATCCCACAGTATACTGAGTTCTTCTGGCGACCGTGTATCTGAAAGATCGTATGCAATAGCTGGGATACTTGCTGCTATGGATGGAAATTTGGCGAGAATCTGAGGCTATTGAATACTCGTTGTCAGCTACGTACAGATTTTCGGAGCCGTGTTGGCTTTGCTACCTTCAGGCCCGCTGGAATTAGCCCTTCCTCCAGGCGGCTCATGAGACTATGCTGCAGGGCCGCCGCACGTTCTGGAAGTATCACCGAAGATGGAATCTCGCAACGTATGGAGGGTTTTGACACGCGCAAGTCGTTCAAAAGGTCCCGAACTGGGCTTGTAGTATGCTTCGGACTCGATCCGGCAGATTGTGACGGTCGAGACAGTCTCGTCCTCTCCGACAATTCTGTGATCCCCACGTCTGAAGCACTCTGGTCCGGAAATATGTCATCTTCACTTCTCAGTCTTCTCTGCCGCTTTTGGGGGCTTTGCGATCGAGGCTCAGGCATGCTTCTGCTTCGTTTCCGCTTGCCTGACCGGGTGGGGATCGAAGGACTCGAGCGTAATGACGACGGCGTGAGTGGTTGCGCAGGTATTGATGGCGATTTGAGGAGTTCATTGGAAAAGCTGGAGAGCCATTTCTCAACGTATGCTTCTGACGAAGGCGCTGTCATTGCAGAAGTTATAGATAGTGTGGGAGGGAGAAACGACCCCATTTCCAAATGACGCCAAAGCGCGTTCGAACTTGGTCCGAGCGTTGCGGCACTGTCTCCCCAGCAACGACACGAGATCGCTAGCCCAATGCGATGCACCGCCACAGCGCCATAATTCGTGCATAGTGGTCTCTTACTTTTACTATCCATTCTAGCTCACAGTTACAGAAGCCATGCCTTCACAAGGTCTGTACCAGTGCGGTTCGGCCGTCCTCCCTGCTAGCGTCACTAGGGTGTTCGTCCGCTTCTCAAGATATAAGCTTATTCAGTCTAGTCGATCGCAAATTCGCCTTCCAAGCAAGTCCAATTATGGCATGACAGCCTTACCTCGCCATACTGGGCCGTGCAATTAGCCGCACGCCACCCCCGGCTGAGTGTGTTCTTACTCCCCTCCTCACAAAATGAATGATATGCTAAGGGCACAGCAGACTCCGCTCATAGCATTCTTGCAGTGTCGCTTTTAGATGCGCTTCTTCGGCATAGCTCAAGGTCTTATTTTCCTGCATGCACGCTAACCTCAATAGGTAGGACTCCTGTCTCGTCTGATGAGTATACATGGTTCATCTGAGCAGTACTCGAACCCCAGACTTATGAGAAAGATACAAGTTCGTTGAACCATAGTTTCGGCGACCTGCGTAGGCCGTATAGCGCTTTGCGCAGCTTCCAGACCTTTCCTGTTTAGTTGTACCCTAGTGGATAAGTAGCGTAGATCTCCTCATCCATGTCTGCGTTAGTAAATGCGTGCTCGAAATCAACTTGGTGACATAGAAGCCCGAATGCGCGGACAGGTGCTATAAGAATGCGGAAGCTGCGATACGCGCCAGTGGCTGTATATATGTCGTCGGAAATGTAATGTTAGAGATCACCTCATATGCGGATATGAACGAAGTAACCAGCATCATCAATCTTATAAGTGAAAACCCACTTAAGCATAGGAAACAATTGAATGAAGAAGATTGTAAATAAGTAATTGTTTAACCCGTTTTTGAGCGATGTGAGTAGAATGCTAACTCAAAGAATAGGTAACTACCGAGAAAAGTTTGTTAATCAATGTCGTATAGACATAGTAGATACAAACGGAGGGTGAAATACAAATATCGTCCAAAGACCTAAAACGAAAATATACTTTGATCAATCTGTATATCAGCCATCTTGTTATCCATCTTTCGCTAGTAATTCCCCATTATGAAATAGGGTATATGATGCTTACATTTATAGTAGTACTGCACTCTCCATATTATCCAAATACGAAATCCTACCCAACCTTGACTTAACCTAGTAGTAATTGAGTCCCGTACCTTGCGGTCCCGTATAGCATTGTACTTTGCGTAAAGCGCGAAGCACTCCTGCATCGAGTTTTTTGGCGCATTTTGAATGTCCACGGCACCGTCCCCTCCTGCGTAGTTTGCGCCGTATTGTAGGCTGTAGACTTGTGATGTTCCGGGCACAGTGTATGTGGTGTTGTCGATGCCGGGACGTTCGATTGTTACGCCGCCGGGTCCCTGGGTTGTGGGTGTTGTTGGTGATGATGACGAGGCGGACTGAGTTGACGTAGGCAATGCGATGGTCAGTGTCGCACGTGCTGAGCCGTCTATTGTCGTTGTTACTGTGACTGGATGGCTACGTGATAATCAGCATGGTAAAATTTCTCCACTCGCATTTCCCCCTGCCCCCCCCCCCTCTCTCTCTCTTTCTCACACACATACACACACATATACACACACTTACGTTTGTCCCTACGATGGCGACGCGTCTCCAGTCTTCTTCGATAGCACTTTCGACAAGACGCCCCCGAGCACTGCGCTGATAATGACAAGCACTGTCACCCTCCCCACACCCAGCGCTAGCGTCACCCGGACCCAACCACGACCCAGATTTAGTAACCATACCCCTATCACGACCCAGCCTGGGTGGCCATACACCCATTTACCAGCCTAATAGAGTATAGCTCTCTGGTCAAAAGATTGGATTGACGATGTCGACTACAGAGTGATTGTTCGAGGTCTACTTATACCCCAGAGCTGAGTCACCTCCGTGACTCTACCTAGCAGAGTCGCAGAGTACGTACTCTGTCGACCCTGTCCTCCAAAGGCAACAGAGTTCGTCACGCGACGTGTCATGTGATGTCCCACGGGTCAACCGCCCGCTTAGCAGCCAATCAAGAGTGGCCGGGTTATGACCCACCCGCCTAGTGACTCTTGATGAGGTGCAGCCGTAACAGAATACTAGACTGCTAGAGGTATTTGAGATTATTAAGTTTTGGAAGCTAGAATCTCCCCAGCAAGACTATCCGATATTTATTCTAGATAAATATCGCCTTATAGGTTTACTTTGGGGTTTTTGTGGTGCCGAATATATTATATTACCGTACGATTCAAAATACCGGCCGGCTACGGCGAGTTTAATAGTAGTACTGATTAATTCAGGGATAGAGATCATCTTTTAAGGCCGAAATAATAGTACTAGCGGCCTACAGTTCATTCCTGCGATGACGCGGCGAGTATTTATATACTAGTATTTCACGGATTTATGTCAAAACCCGAGCGATGTTGAGGAAATATATAAAAGCGCTCTTCCCAAACGGAACCTCGGCGCCCGGCCTACCTGATGTGGAACTTTTCTAAGAAACCTCAACTGGAAACCTGGGCCAAAAGCATAAGGAGCTTACGCAGTGGGCGACGGTAAGGGCTATCTATGCATGGTAATAACGCAAGCTTGGAAGCAGGAAATACGGTATGCGGATCTCCATAGAATTTTCCGAATTGTAGGTCTCGAGCTAATACGGGTCTAGCAAAAGCAGCAGGAATAGAGTAGGTTGGAAGCGGCCAAATTACAAGTTTGGATTTGGGAGAATGCGCATAATTTAGCTGGAGCTTTTAGCTATTGGGATTACCTTTGGCGGGAGGAAGGGAAGAACCTGTTATTGGATGCAAAAAGAGCAGATGATCGTGTGTTAAAACCATCTAAAAGCGAATTTGCTTTAGAAATGGTTGGACAGCTTAAACCACTGAAACTAAAAGAAAGGCTGTTGAATAAGTCGCAAAACTAGCCTGCTCTAGAAGCAGGGAAACTTTTGTGCAACATGATGTGGATCAATGTTTCGGGAAGTGGAGCGAGGAGACGCGCTAGTGTCTGTGGGGTTCGGCTTGATGGGATCGTCGTATCATGCCAAACAAATAGGTGGCATTCGGGGACGAAATCCTGTCAGTCTTATAACTTGCGCACGGCCTAGAGCTAATACCGGTAGATATTCAGCAGCTTCTGTACGATGGAGATAAACGAGGAAATGTTATGGATAACTCGGCGATCTCTATTAATGAGAGGTCCCAGAACTAGGACCGTTGAGTAGTTATCTGGCTCGCTAACTCAATCGGCCGTCCGATCCAACAGTTTGTACGAACCGACAGGCTGTCTGAATCGACAGACTATGTGAATCTACAGTCTGTCCGATTCATCAGGTTCTCCGTTCACCAGGGGCTGTCCGACTCATCGGGCTCTCCAGTGTGTGACCAAAATAACGCCCGGCTCACTTTCGACTCGCTACGGTTAAACTTTCAAAAAAAAAAGTATTTCTCATGACATCATGTCGTAATCTTCATGTCTCGACGTGGTGCAATATCTGTGCACACTTACTTGCTCAACTAATAAAATTGTGAGAAGCATCCCAGCTGTGGAAAGAGGCTTTGAACGATCTGAGCTCGACCTTGTTGCTGAGTCTTCTCATCCGGATGAGCTCCAGCAGCATACGGATGGCCTCAAAGTGTATTCTCCATTCCTGACAGCAGCTTCCTTACCGGAATTGGCATATACACTGCTTAGCAGTGCATATCTTTTGCTCCCCACGAGATCTTTCATGTATTAGATTTAGTGCTGGTGAAAGACATCATTGCCGCATCGCCAAAGGACATCTCATACGAGGGAATGGAATTAGGATCCAACATTTCAGTGAGATCCTGGTCGGATACGTTGTAGAGGCTAGCGTCGTGTTCGACAAGAGGCAAAAACACATCAACTTGTGAACCACAGAAGAAGCCATCAGTTTGGGGAAATTGATGGCTTGCCCCAGAGTTGGGTGTAATCGAAAACGAAGGCGGTGGTTTTAACAAAGTCTGTTGCCTCTGGCTGACACTTATACTATCGATAGAGTAAGTACGATCCTTGTGGCGCTTTCTTGACGGCGTCCCATCTTGGTGCTCTGTCTCCCAATCCAAGGTCTGTCTCTTAGTCATGACATCGCTGAGAGTATAACGCGGTGATGAAGAATCCATTGCCTTAGAGCTAAGACCGGATCGAAAACTGCTGGGTACACTGCTCCCCGTCGAAGGTGTATTCTCTAATCCGGAAGATGACCTGGTTGACCCTGTGCTTCCTGGTGTTGCTCGCTTTGGTGTGCTTCTCGGCATCGAATCAGAATTGCTATCTGCTTGCCAGCGCAATTTATGGAATATATCCAATACGACTTTTTGTATACTCGCTTCTTCTACCTGGTGCGTGATTCCTGGGAATTCGGCGCAGATTGACTGAGCTATCCGCTGCGCGGCCTTTTCTGGTGTCGCTTGGAGGCGAGTCTCGTCGACAACTAGTTAGGTGTTCGTGTTAGCTTTGTTATGTTCAATATTATGCATATATCTCATACTTCGATCGGATCTTATGACAGTGAGATCCTGCAAATTGAAGAAAACTAGGGATTTCTTACATGGACTTCCTGGCCTTTCGGAATCTGGAAACAGGATGTTGTAGATGCGATACCATTTATCTTCACGGCACAACAAGACACGCATATCCATCTCTTTCTTCTGTTGCGCGGTGACATAATATTTTGGGCCAGTGTCTGTTCTGATGGGACACCATTCCTCCTGGATGTAGTGTTTCTTTACATCCATCTGTCTCAAAGGTAGCTAAGCACCGTTGGCAACGGAGAGGTTCCGTGTGTCTTCTCTTGAGATGCTGTCTATCTTTGGTGTCAGTAACAACGGGTGAAGCAAGTGGATAAAAGAACAATTCACTTAAAAACGGAAACACAGTGGTCCCTTACTTTAGCCTGTCAATCTTGTCGTATCCAGATTTAGAGCATTCTCGTAAGGCGTGTGGGTACTTGACGGCAAACGGACAAGCAAGGCGTCTCTCAGCGTCAAGTTCGCTGGGATTCAACATGTCCACTTCTGACCGTTCTTGCTCAGCATAATTTGTTGGAGGGGTTTTGGGGCGGCTCGTAGAAGCCCTGAGCAGCCTTGTAGAGTATACATCTCCTGATTCGCTTGCCGAGAATTGATTTCGATGCTGATTGTCAGGTGCAGAGGAAGCGGCGTTGGGATCGAGTACTAGGGCGTCATTATAGGCAATTGGGCCCATGGACGGTTGGGTATCGAGGCCGTCAGCAGTGAACGGAGCTCTTATTATTGATGTCGGTTCGAGCGGAGGCATTCTGTGATTATCCATGTGGGACCGAATAGCACCGGCACGGGCTGCTCGATCAAGGTGGTCCTGGTTACTCGATGCACCGTTATTTTGCATTATATTCTTTTTGCTAACATGCAAAATTAGCGGGGACAATTCCAGGCCCAAAGAAAAGCGAGATAGAAGATGTATAGCTAGAAGAGCATCTGAATGTAAAAGCAGGCGCAGATAGAAAGGAGGAAATTGGGACACCTTGGGGAGGGCATAACGAGATTCGGCGGGAGTTGTTCACAGGTTTTCAAAGGCGGCTGTAGGCGGTCGAGGCGGGGAGCTCGACTAAACGAAAATAAGGATGTTGACCCGGCAACGGCGGGGCTAGGTTGACCCAGCAACCCGCAGCTTGCGCGGGCTGTAACCCGTATTCCATGCCTTTTTGTGGGCCTTCTACACATTGTGTTCAATGCCAGGAGCCAGAACCAATGTGTTCCTGTGACTACCATTTTACACTCAGATATGAAGAGGCACACAGCGCAAATATGCCCGTTTCCCATACCCTCAAGCGCATTGCGCGTACACAGCACAATGGCTCCTTGCCGCTGCAAAGCTCGAGGTCGAGAGAGCAGGCGTAAATTAAAAGCCTCTGTTTCCTGCTGCTTGATTATCTCGCTTCGTCTCACGGTTGTCTCGTATCATCGCCTAAGCCCAACAACTTAATTTTTGTGCGAGTGAGACAAAGGCTTTTTACCTATGGCGGAGCGTGCTTCGATCAAAACAGTAGCGCCAGAGAGAATAGTCCGGTTTTTTATTGCGAAAAAGAAGGCTGTTTTTTGTCTTCACACTATATCCATTACGGCTGAAGAGAGCGACCTGGATATCGTACAGAAGATTCGTGACGTATGGAAGAGGGAGAATGGGCGCAGCACATCTGGCTCAGGTACACGTAAGCAACAGTCCGACCGAGCGACACAAGTATAAGATAAGGTGTTATGGATCCTGGCTCTAGCGAACCTGTGCTTTGGCGATCCTATTCACTAGTCCAAATTCTTTGTATGATCAAATACTGATCTCTCCTCTCCAGCCGTCGTTCACGTCTGAGCTAGATGCAGAGTCGCAAGCACCACGCTTCTATTACGTGCGATCAATCACGAAAGACGAACTGCTAACGCACCTCTTCCATAACCCATCTCTCCTGCACCCCTCATCTAACAGCATCGGCAATTATCTTCCTCAAGACTTTCAAAACAGCGGAAAAGAACGGTTCTACCAATCGGCGCTGTGCGTGTATTTGAGTCTTGACTGTAGACTCGTTTCACTTTGGCTTTTTACTGCTTTAGGTATAAGTATTGCTGCTTCTATTTCTGTTGGCTTTGGCATGGCGAACTTCAATGCTGGGCTTAATGTTGGGTCTTATACGTTGTCCGTGTTGTCTGCGGTACAAGGGCTTTTGGTTTTGTGGGTAATGTGATGAGGTGCTGCTGGTGCTGGAGGAAGATGCAAAAGTAAATATCTTGAGACTCTAGAGTTCCGTCGAAATAGTACCTGAACAGGAAAGACAAGAATAACCTCCTGGATTTGCTCGCTCGGAGACAATAAATTTAGCTTTGAATTCCCTTTCTTTGAAAGAATATCATTTCTTACTCCATTCAATGCTATATTACTTCCTGAGATGCCGTCACAACCCAATTACATTGCAATCTCCGCAACCAGAATCACACATCCGCCACGCCGAACCTATCGACATTCTCGCTATTGTTACATTCTCTTACTCCCCGATGAAGCGGCATTCGCCGGGTCCTAATTATTAATGGCTATGGTCCCATTCTGGCTCCGCTGGAGTCCGTTTCCGATATCCCCTAACACGGATTATCTCCTTGCCGTCAACTCTTATATCTCATACTGTAAGCAAGGCGCTACTACATTACTTATTCATCCGCTGTAGAGCTAGTTCAGCCAAACTGTCTATATGTACATACCACACAGAATACAATCATCCTCAATATCAACCTCCTGCTTACATCTACTCAGATTGTATCTAGCAAGTTGCTATTGAGATTGTTATTCTATAGTTAGTTATAGAATTGGAGCTTGTGTCTTTACATCGAATCTTTCCCCATATCCCAGAACAGACCAAAACTCTGTGCGCCAGTTTGCAAGTGAAGCGGTTGCTTTGAAGCGTCCGGTGTGGGGCCTGGAGCAGTCAGCAATAGCTCTTTCCATGTTAGTGCAATGACTTCGCTCATTCGTGCAACCGACCGCTTGTCCGTGACTTCCAGCCACATCGCTTGAAGTTTTCTCGATTGTGATGATCACGCCTTTAAGCTTGGTTTCTGACCGCGGCACAAATGGTGTTGGGATCCCGTAGGCGTTTGCGGCCATGCCTTGCCTTGCCTTGCCTTGAATCGGTCATATCTTGAGCACCTCGTACTCGGGAAGATGAGCTTCACTAGCAGAGGTATTGCTTCTCATGCTCCTCCGACAAGCCGGGATCTGTTGAGAATTGGTATGGCGCTCTGGAAAAAGCATCGGAAGTAGGTGTGAAACAGTTATGGAACAGCTTGAATTAAGGTTTGAGTGACGGGGGAAAGTGTTCCCAAGGCACATGATTGGAGAGGCCCACAAGGTTTAGGAGTAGCTCCAACACACAACTGATACGGAATTATGGCAATACGTGGGCTCGTAATCCGCAGCCGCCTCAACGGCCACACACAGAAGAAAGGGCGACCCGCAGCCAATACTAAGCTATCCGAAGCTGAGGAGCGTGCAATCTATGCATATATCGACCGTCTCGACTATATTAACCTTGCGGTACGTCCTAAGTGTCCACATGTTGGAAGTATGCCTGAAAGGGTCCCGAAAATGGGACCTTTCAAGTGCTTGACCGGAGCGTAATGGCACTGCCCTAAAAGAAGAAACAAGCGAAGGATCGCCTACAATATATATCTACAACATGATTTCTTTCTAGAAGCATATCTGGCTCGCGGTCTTCTAGCTTACCGGGGTTTACTAGCAAGAACCGTTTCTGCAAGTCGAGCACCCTCCCCATAATACCGCCGAGGACGCGAATGCGAAGAGTTCTTGTTGTGAGTCAACAGATACGCTGCATATCTCCGTATTTGTAATGCATATATAAGCATAAGAGCATGCGTCGTATAATGTACCATCTCTAATTCCTCTATATTATATAGCTATATCGCGGCTTAGGAACTTAAGGTAAAATATTCTTAATACGTTCCCTAGGAGATTAGAGAATAATGCTAAACTAATTATTAGCGACGCCTCTTACTCTTACGACTAATATAGGATGTAGTACCCTATATATAAATCTATAGTTGGTGTTACTATATATATACCTATAGACTACATTTATTATAAGGAAATTCCGCTCTATTTAAGATTCGAAGAAGAGAAGGTCATGCATAACCTGGTAAAAGTTATTTCCTAGTAGGCAACTTTCGATAATAAATGGCTAAAAGGAGCCCTCAAGCATCTTATCGTCTCTAATAGACGACGCTTCGATGGTGATATGACTTTTGCTGTCTGCCATTATGGGTGTAAAGAGAAGACGATGCCACTTGCGCAAGGAGAGGAAGAAATTCTAGGAGAAGAATAAACACGTCTGATAGCAGAACTATAGGAGGGGTCCATTTTCAGGACTACGAAACGCAGAATAGAATCATCATCACGTACGCAGCCCAGCCCAGGTCCCAGAATTGATCCCCCACTCATCTCCAATCTACCAATTTCAGATTTACCCAATAGAGCTATTTGAGATGGCAGGCCTCCAATGGCAGCATCTTTCAAGTTGAAGGCATTCCTGAAGCAAGTCATCCCCTAAATCTTGAACGTCTCTTGTGGTAACATTCTTTTGGTTTTTCTGAAGGACACAGGTCGAATGCACTCGTAATGGCGGTTCCCCCGTAACGGTTCTTTCGGCTCGGTTCATCAAGATGTCTTTTTTCGTAGCATCGATCGTTCTCATTAGATGTGTTCTAGTCCGTCAATAACTTAAGCTCGCCGATACCCTCAAAAATATCCTTGACTCGATCGGCTCCAAAGCCATAAATAATCTTTCTGACTGATCTTCGAAGAATTCGCAAGTTGCTATCGATTGCGCTTCGTTTCGGAGCATGTTGGCCGTTACGGCTGAGGACCGACGTCCTGCCTATATCAAGGGAATTGAGTAAAACTGTCCTATCTTCCTTTTAGTACGATGCCCTATTCATGTATTAGAGTTCACTCACATGAATGCCTGTAGATCAGTATGAAGCGTGGTAGCTCCACAAGCGGCGGACGCTAGCACGATGGGAGAACTCTGGCTAAAGATGCACATATATCCAGTCAGCAAAGCTCGAGCAGACCGCCCGGTTATGCTGAATAAATAGAAGTCGACAAAAGCTCTACAGGCGTATACCAATATGCCTCGTGTTGACGAATCTACGTGGCAGAACCCGTGAGCTGCGCCATCATCTCGGCTGGGCACCTGCTCAAATGGACGCATTGAGTGGCAGATGGATATTGGTATCGCTAACAAACTTCTGTTATGGTGCATCGATTCTTCGCCATGTGTAAGCCATTTTTCACCTCCCTCCCCTTCCTTCCTGAGCAGTCTTAAGGATGAGGCATATTGTAACAAGATGGCTTGATCTTTCCAGTCTAGAACTAAGTGTTGAAGATTCACCGCTTAAGTCTCTTTAGGAGGCGAACACCGTCATTATTGTAACAAGATGGCTTGATCTTTCCAGTCTAGAACTAAGTGTTGAAGATTCACCGCTTAAGTCTCTTTAGGAGGCGAACACCGTCATTATTGTAACAAGATGGCTTGATCTTTCCAGTCTAGAACTAAGTGTTGAAGATTCACCGCTTAAGTCTCTTTAGGAGGCGAACACCGTCATTACGCTAGCAGGGAGGATGGCCGACCCGCAATAGCTATGGGGTTGCGCCGGAGGCGATAGTTTGTAGATATGGCTGAAGGAGAGAGCACTGTATGCAGCTCCTTTAGAGTCTTGCCAAGCATGCCCACCACCACAGCTCTGCTAGTACTCATCCTTCACGGATATAAACAATCTAAGACTCCTTAACGACCTTTAGAAGTCGAAACAAAGCGCCTATCTACAGTCCTAGAGATTATAGTGTCTACGTCAGGAGCCGCTAGTCGTTTAACCGCATAATAGTTAATACTACTAAAGTATATAATACCTTTCTACCTTTATATACGCTTATAGCGACGGCGTTTCGCTAGTAACGCTTAGTTAAACTTACTTACTAAAGCGTAGACTTTGATTTCTAGAGCCGCCGCGCTCTATATCGTCTTATATCCTTCCACTATAAGCATGGTGAACGGAATGTCTCACCGATATTGCGCACCTGAGATCGCCCAGTGTGAGCCTCGGAATACAATGCCTGATATTTGGAGCCTAGGAGTAGTCTTTATGGAGATAATTATCGTTCTCAAAGGTAAGACGGTTGAGTACATGATCGAGTACTTCAAACAGCATGAATCATGGCACAGTTTCATCCGTACGAATCCTGCTGCCTTATCGGAACTTATTCTAGACTTAGAAGGCATTGGGGAGTTGTGTGACAATAAGGCTATACGCTGGGCTCAATCAATGCTCATGAACGAGCCGCAATATCGACCGACTGCATCCTCACTAGTCGCTTCTGTTAGGGCTTTTAGCAAGGAGGCTGAGGGGGTGGGATTCTGCGGGATATGTTGTGCTTCTTCTTCCGAAGAATTTTCTGACTGGGACGACGGGTAGAGTGTTTAGCCGAATTTAAGCTCATGGTTTCAGGCATCACAGCCTTTTTGTCGTTAGAAACCGTTTCTCCTCTCCTATAGTAAAAGCTTGGAAAGACATCCACGACATTCCAGATGATCACCCCTCCGGTCGAGCGGGATAGTGCCGCGGTGCGGTGTGCCGAGGAACAGCTAAGGTCGCTCATATCAGTACATTTTTGCCACTGGAGCCCCCCATGGTACACTCTCCGCTTCACCGGCTTTTACTGCCTTCAGTTTGCGTGCCGACGTGCTCGTATCTGTCGCAGCATCTATTTCAGACCTCTTGCGCTTACGCCCTTGTGTTTTCTTCTCTGCTTTGGTCTTCTCCTTCGCAGCAAGCTCCGCTAGCACTTCCTCAAGATATTCAAAGCTCACTACCTTGCCGTCCGCAAGCTTCCTTGCTCTGACTTTCGCACCTACTTCCATCAAGGATCGATTCTGGTCTGCAAGAAGGTCCCGTTCAGCAAACGACATTTGAACACCGCTTTCATATTTACGTTGGTGCCTACGTAGGCGGTGTTTACTGGCTGGATCTAATGCTTCGGCATCCTTCGCGATCATCATACGCAACGAAGCTAGGCCCTCGGTAGTCACTGGTGTTGTAGGCGTGACTGGTGTTCGCTGAGCATCTTCGGTTTTCCCAGCTACATTGCTATTTTCACGGATCGTGAGTTCTGTTGGCGGCTTTGGTATGGTTCTGAGCACTTTGTCTGGGTCGAATGGAACTAATCCGGTTGCTTTCCAACCGGCTTTGATGTTCCTTTTGGTAAACGGCTTCTCCCTCGCTGCTGCGTATAGAGCGGTGAAGTCCTCCTTCCCAACCCTATCAAATCCAGCGTAATTCAGGAGTTCGATCTGATCACGATATGCAGAATTTCGGATATCGGTTCATTTCCTAAGGTCCGATACAGTATCTACATTTAGAATACAAATCTCTAGCTCGAATTCGCTTTTCAAAAATCAGCTAACACTGGCCGAACGGAGTATACTTCATGGAAACTCGATATTCGAAATCGATATTCGAAATTTCAACGGTGATAGCGACCCCAACACGACCTTGGCTTAATGTATTGGGACTAAACTATGTCTGTATTAGAAGGGGCCCTTGCAACCCTAGAATCATACCGCTTAAGGACCGTGCCGTTTTGAAAAAACGCCTCAACGTCACTTTTTCTTTTTGTGATATAATTGCGGATTCTTACAAATCGAATGTGACTCATGGGTTGCAAAGTCAAGAGAAGTATAATTTTCGATTTTTCAGTGATTATATAATTAGGTAAGAGCAAAATGTCATCAATAAGTTCTTCAGCATCGGTGGTTTAGTGGTAAAATTAGCCGTTGCCAAGACTTGACAATTCGGCTAGCCCCGGGTTCGAGTATGTTCCTCCACTTCATTCGTACTTGATCTCATTTACTAATAATTATCCAGTTCCCGGCCGATGCAAGATTTCTTTTTGAAGTTCTGTTTTGCAGTAGCAACTTGCAGAACTACTATTCAATGCTAGAAAAGAATATGTGATATGCTGTTTTTTTCTCCCTCTTTTGTACATTATAGGCTATAGGCTATTGAAATATTGACCCTTAATAACTCTGCTCTCGGAATTGCACTATATGTTTAGTTCTATCTAGCTTCAGATTGTTCTATTATCCAAATAGAACTAGGGTAAAACTGGATCCTTTTTATACTGCTAGTCTTCTGACCACCAGGTCTAGAGCGTTCATAGTTGCGTGGGGCCGTAAACTCTCCGTGACAACTTATGATTTATCCTACATTCTTCCTGCTAGGACATGCATTTGATTTATGCACGTCCCGTCCTTTTGGCATGACTTGCTTTTATACGTATTCGAACTTTTGTAGGCAATATTAAAGGGTTAGCGCTTGAAAACTCGGGTATCGTCCGTAGTGTTGCCACGGGAATGCAGACAGCCATCTTCGCTCAGCTTCGGCTCTACATACGTTCGACCTGCAGCGTTCCGTATGAGGTCATGGGCTGGGGTATTTAGACTACCAGCGCGATCTCGACCATTGAGCATTATTATGCTGACCCATATAGACCAGTCCACAGCCCATGATAGCAAAAGGGAAATGTTCTCTTTCACAGCTGAACCTTGAAGTACACCCGAGAAGTCGAGGCGTCGTTCGTGGGCGAGTATTGCAAAAGCAACGTCAATATAGACCTGACGCGTCCCAAGTGTATAATCCACTCGAACATCGATGGCATCAGTGACAAGCCCTAGAATGGCAAATATCTTATCACACGCATTTTGAAAAGGATGGAAGGTATTATTGAAGCCAGGGAGTCAAAAATAAAAGGCCATGATGTGGATCGCTTGGATACTTTGGTACGCTGCCGGCCATCATTGACGAGTGATGCACGGTGGAGTCGATACGACATGGGCCAACTTGCTTCCATGTAGGGAGAGGACTGCTTTCACAAAATCACCCCAAAGAACTAACTGTGACCCGCATGTCAAGACGGCATCATTCCTAGCCATAACCACTTCTCGAATGACCCACACACGCGAAAACCACTCGCAGTTATACAGCAACACAAATTTTTCGAGCTCCATTGGATCTCTCGGGGGATCCAGCTTGGCCGGCAGGTATGTTCGACTGGCCTAGTTGACACTGCTATTGCTCTCTAGCTCTTTGAGGTGATTATCTGCGTCAACAAATTGAGGAATAAATCCTATTGCAACATCTGTATGTGGCATACTCTCCCCAAGCTATACAAAGACACCCTGAGCCATTCGATAGATGTCGCTCATCATGGCCACCTGTGAGCTTTTTTCCTCAAGACCACCCTGGTTGATGCACACGGCGTCTATCCACGGCTTGGGCCTTGTTCGGGGCTTAGGATAAATGGTGATAAATTGGCGAAGAAACTGTTGCACGCTCGGAGCAACCTTTAGGGAAGCGTGCTGTTCTCCAGACTGGACAAAGCTTGTTGGTATGGTTCCATGTTTTGCACTCTAATAGTAGCTTAGTGCAGTAAATTTGGGATTTTCTGCAAGAACTACGGCTAAGAGTTGACAAAATATCTCGCCAGACTGCGATGATGGTAAGATCCCGAGAACACGGATTGAAGGCTGTTCAGAACCAAGAAGTTCGTATCGAAAAGCAGGAAGATCTGTCGTACTCATATCCAGAAACTATGCTTATTGAGTTTGAAGAAAGTCTTGAGTATCCTTATGTTAGGATAGAAGCCGGACAGATGGTCAGATCTAGAAGAGTGACACTGCTGTCATGGTTGTTGAAATAATGCCAAACCTGGATGTGGTTAGCGCACCAACGCCACCGAAGTTGGATGAGGATCAATATGCTGCGGCATTAAAACAACCACAAATGTACTTAAAGTTGTTGATGAAGCTGCACTAGTTTATATCAATTGCTTTGTGGTATTGTCAGAAATATGTCTAGAGTCTTAACATCAACATGATCTCGACCTTGGTAAATGGTTGCACTCGCGCTCATCATGATACCCTGAAGCAAAAGGGACAAGTAAGCAAGGCTGAATTTACTCACCCCTCCGAACAGCTTCTGGTAAGCATTCTATATGCACTAAGATACAGTCTTGCGCTCAAGGCGATAATGCACCTCCTGTTATAACTAGGGGGTAGAAATTTAGATTCTCATGGGTGTATTCAACCCTGTAACGGAACATTCAGCGCTTTAGATACTATTGCTACATACAATAATAGCAGAATAATGCAGCAGACTATGTCCTGTGCCTTTTTCGATCGCAAGAGGTTTTCAAACAACCAAGGTTCCTGCTCCCGATTCCACTTTACACAGTCTTCAAACTTGACGCTGGAACCTCCAAAAATGTCCAATGCACTACCAATGGTTAAATCTACCTTGCCATTACTAAGACTCTTGACCAATTCTAGGTCTTTTATTGACCTACCCCCGCCGGCATATGTGACTGGGATAGTGCACCATTCGGCAAGCTTGGTGACGAGTTGATGATCGATACCACTTTGAAGCCCTTCGACGTCTGCGGCATGGATGAGGAATTCGGAGCAGTAGGGTTCCAGGCGGGATATGGATTCTAGAGCGCTCGTTAGCTAGGTTTTGCACGTAAAGAAATTGTGAAATACCTTGGTTTAACTCGAAGTCTGTAATGGTCTGCCATTTGTTGGTTGCTACAAACCATTTGTCGTCTTTTCGTCGACAGCTCAAGTCGATGACAAGCTTGGACTTGTCATTATCGAGGGCATGTAAGACGGCATTCAAGCGTTCCATGGAGAAGATGGAATTTGGGAAGAGGTAAGAAGTTATAATGACCTACTACAAGCTTGATTAGCCTCTAGTATTCCAATATGGTGTTGCATGCCTCAACTCACTCGCTCTGCACCTTTGGCAATCCACTCAGCAGCATTCCTGTCGGTAATGCCGCCACCGACTTGCATGCCACCCTTCCATGCATCTATCGCTTCAGTAGCTGCCTGGTCGTTTCCTGGGCCTAACATTATGACATGTGCGCCGGTCAAAGCATGTTGTTTGTATAGATCAGCGTAGTATGCCGAGGGGTGTTCCGAGGTCCAGTTTGTCTTCAGGACATCTGGTGCTGTAGTCGACAACGTGCCGCCGACAATTTGCTTGACGCTACCGGCATGTAGGTCTATGCAGGGCCGAAAACGCGTCATTGTGCTATCAATTGTGATGATGCTGTGCTACTCAGAAGTCTAGAGGGGAACTCGAGGTGGGGGGACGGAGGTCCGCAAAGTCTTGGCAGTGGAGACCTTTGCTAGTGTTGGAATTTTGTAGGCCGGGCTTGTCGCACAGCTTACCCGTAGACCACAACCACGACTCGACAAAATGGTGCACTCTCTCGGTAAACGCAAGCGAATATCTCGAGAAGAGCTAGAGCAAGCATCACGATCTTCATCGCCCGCTTCAGACTTACATGACTCGGAGGCTGAAGATGTACAAGCTATATTCCAGCGCGCATTCGAGGCCAAGTTCAAGCCTCTTGCTATAGAACCCAAGAAACAAAAGCTCGAGGTGGCTGAGGAACAAGGGGAAGAGGGTGTAGCCGAGGACAGCGAGTCGGCTTGGTCAGGCATCAGCGACGCGGAAGATGGTGTCCAGGTCGTTGACTACACGGACTGGCAAGCCTCCATATCAGCACCTTCGAAACCATCCACAATTAGCAAGCCTACAAACGACACCGACCCGACCGAAACCACCAATCTCAAAAATGACCTTGCCCTACAAAAGTTACTGCGTGAATCCCACCTCCTCTCCGCCTCCGCCTCTACATCTGGAACCTCGACACCCACACTGAGCGCCACAGGCATCGCGCGCCACAAGTCCACAGACCTGCATCTACAATCACTAGGGGCGAAAGGCTCAGTTTTCACCCAAAAGAAAATGCCCATGGCGCAGAGGAAGCACATGACACAAAAGGCCAGACTAATGGACGAAAAGCGACGCTCAGAAGCCAAGGAGGCCGGAGTTATACTGGAGAGGCCCACGCTAGCGAAATCAAAGCCAAGGAGAGATGAGAATAGGAAGAAAGAAATGGCAGTGGGCCTGCCCAGCGTTGGCAGGTTTAGAGGCGGAACACTAAGCTTGAGCAAGAAGGATGTGCGGAGCATTACAGGTGCGGGCGGTAGGAAGGGGAAAGGGAAATCGAGTAAAGGTAGACGGTGAACAGGAAATTCACACCAGTCTACGAAGAACGGCAGTCTTGGGGAATGCCCATGAAATGCCTCGTGCTGGTTCAGGAAGCCTCAATATCAAACATTTATGACTACAATAAGCCCTAACACACCGCGAAATGGCAAAATCCAACAAACCAAATATAGCCACTTACCCTGAGCAAACGCCGCTCTATGTTCGACAATAAGCTGGGCTCAACACCACGCATAGTACTCGTTATTGACCCATAGTGGGGTATCCTCGTGTATACCATCAGGCTCATTCTCGTCATACCACATCCCACTCGCAATAGCTTCCTCGTTACGTTCCACCTCAGAATACTCAAAATCCATATCCGCTAGCATGCTGCGAACCAAGATTGTTGGATCCCAGAGCTCAACTCTATCGAGTTTCCACTCCAAAGCCTCCCTCTGTGCAGCTTGCAGTACAGCCTTGAGAAATTGCTTTTGGTCGTCAATGATATCTTTGCCTGGCTGCGACTTGGCGTGTGAAGGCAAGCGCGAGGCTGACTCGTCTACTTCCATCACCAGACGCAGTATGTAAAGGATGTTGCTCGCCGCCTCACTTCCTGGTTGGCTGTAGTATCTACGCGTCCATAGTGCCCACACTTGCTGTCCTGGTGGACCTGCAATCACTCCTTTAACATCCGCTATCTTGCCGAAGAGGTGCTTGCAGGCAAATTCTTCCCTTGCATAGTGCCAGCCAATCTGATTGATGCTGGGAATGAGGGATAAGCGCCTAGAACAATTTTCCGCCTCATAGGCCATCAACTTTCGAAGAAGCTTTTCGTCTCTTGCACATAGTTCCTGAAGATCGCCAGACCGTACTGGGTTGACCAGTGAGGAATCGGGAGTCGATTGCGGCTGGAATTTCATCGAGATATTGGAGTTGGCAGGATACCATCCCAATTTTTTGTAGTAGTCTGGTCCAATATCAGAGTACAATATACTCCCAATACACGGACTCTCGTCTGTTTGCCAGGTGTGTAGTCTTTTCGCCAGGATTTGCATCATTTGCTTGGGGTATCCGCAGCCTCTGTACTCTGTGGCACAAAAGACGCTCGCTATATTATGCACAATTACCTCCTTTATTTCGCCCTTGCTATTACTCGTCAGCGAGCGTTTCTTGAACGTCTCACATGAGCTTAGGATTGGCCGCTGATTTGGAGGAAGGTTTCTTTCAACAAGGATCCAAGCTGTCCGGCCACCGTCTTTTGCTAACGGTGCATCTGCCATAACTTGGAACTCTTCAACGTATAATTCATTTGTGAGCGAGTCTTTCCATGATGATGCGCTGCTTATCGAAATAGTGAGTGACTCTTCAGGTGTAGGATGTGCAAGACATAGTTCCGGTGTATCAGAAATTGACAAGGGTTGATGCTCCATAGACATGGTTATTGTGAAGGTTTTCAATATTATGAGGCCTCCAGCTACAAGAGTTGGATGAGACATATGCAGTTTTGTCTTGGCAAAATACACTCCTCACGTGATCGACGTCAACAATACCTCGGCATAGTCAGGGATGTTGTCTAGCGTATCAGTTATTCCAGTAGACTCATTATTCGATATTGCATGTCCTCTTCTGGTAACCTTATATACGACAGCGATTTCATTGGCTTACTCGGCTCGGGTGGTGACCCATATATTTCATTGCGCTAAATGTGGAAGGTTACTCGAGTTCTTGAGAACATGGATTATCCCACGGAAATGTGCCTGTAGGCATTGTAATATGGCAAGGAGTTCAGGCAGAACATAGAAACAGAATTTCGATGTTTGTAAAGGGATTCCATTGCTTCAGCTGCCCCATTTATTATGCCTAATTAAGCTGAACCATAACAATTGAAATACAAAGAACGCTGTCATACGAAGACACCAGCACATATAAAGTTTCCTGTAGAAATACTGCTAGGCCTGTGCTCATCCAACCGTTGGCTGAAAGCCATTATCTAAGTTGAAGTGGAGGCACAAATTGGCATACCATTGGGACCTTTGACCGGAACAATTGAAACATCATCTAGCTCAAAGAGAGCACCCTGGATGTTGTTACAAGTAATGTCAATAGAGACTTCTTGGCTTGTGGCTGTCACAGTGAGAGGAGTATTGCCAGTGCCAACTTGTGCCCAGTCGTTGACCTTGGTACCAGTAGGTCTATACGTACTGCCTATTTGCTTTGCGTTATAGGAAAGCTTGAATGTGCAGTCGTTGTTTTTGCGTTCCGATTTCGCCCACATATTGACAGTCACTTGAACGCCAACTGGGATCGGGACTGTTTGCTTTATAGTCAGTTGAGCACTACCGGTAGCTAATGTGCCCGTAGCTGCTAATGCATATTGCCCTGAATGAACAGTCCCGGTTTTCAAGTCGAAGGTTACATCCTTTTGCGTTGTGGACATCCACGCAGGGGCGAACGTTGTCTCAAAGTCACCATTAGTGACGTAATTGGTGGGTGCGGGATAGCAAGATGCTGTAGGGGTAGCACTAGACGAAGCTTTGGATGTTATGGTAGCTAGTGTCGAGGATGGCGCTGGAGGCGTGGCTGTACTGGAAGATGATAGTATAGATAATACAATACTACTTGATAACGACGATGTGGACGAGGTGGCCGGGCTTGATGAAGAGGCAACTCCTGACGAAGATGCAGCTGAACTGGCTGCGGCAATGGACGAGCTAGAGATAGGCGCTGCCATGGACGAGCTTGAAGCTGCGACAGATGAACTGGAACTGGACACCACGACAGAGGAGGAAGCTACCCCTACGGAAGAGCTAGCAATAGCAGCAGAGGAGCTGGATGCTGCAACGGAAGAGCTGGATGCTGCAACGGAAGAGCTGGATGCTGCAACGGAAGACGAAGCCGGAGCGACAGAGGAGCTAGAACTAGACACTATAATAGGAGAGGCCGCCGCAGAAGAAGAACTAGAGGCAGCAACAGACGAGGAAACAGTAGCTGCAGAAGAGGTAGATGGTATAACTGAAGAGCTGGACGCCGCGACTGAGGAACTGGATACCGCAACTGAGGAACTGGATACCGCGACTGAGGAACTGGATACCGCGACTGAGGAACTGGACACCGCAACTGAGGAGGCGACTGCTGCAGATGATCTGGATGCAGAAAATGAGCTGAGCGCTGCAGCATGAGAGGAAACAGCAGGAGCAGATGAGCTTGAGACAACGATGGACGAGCTTGAGCTAGGCCCAACAGAGCTGGCAGCAGATACTGCAACTGAAGAGCTGGAATTAGACACGGCCAGAGCTGCTGAAGAAGATGATACTACGCTGGTCGAAGATGGTACCACGATAGGGGATGCGGCCGAGCTGGACGAAGAAGGCACAACGGCGCTTGAGCTTGAAGCTGCCTTTGTCGAGCTCGAGGGAGCTGGAGTCGAGGACTTGGTAGACGACGAGGCCTTGGTTGAGGACACATTGGTTGAAGATGCTTTTGTTGATGTCTTGGCCGTCGATGATGCCTTGGTTGATGTCTTGGTGTCTGGAGTCGATGACGGTCCTACAGATGAAGAAACAGAGCCACACTGGCCGAAGCCAGTTTGACATAGATCACCGCAGTAAAGGGACGAGCTTCCACAGTATCCATAACTGTGAATAGTCAGTTATCTGGGTCTTGTAAAAAGGATGATATTTACCCTGAGCAGCAGTTGCCGAATCCAGATCCAAGACAGCTAAATCCACCAGTAGCTCCCATGATATTACCACATCGGCCATCCTTGGAAACATCTGGAGAGGAAGATGGGGTAGTAGCGGAAGAGGGAGTAGAGGTGCGAGTGGCGGTCGAGAGGGTCGTAACAGGACGAGTAGATGAGGAAGCAGGAGTATTGCAAGATCCAAAATCTGAAAGGCAACCGGCATCACAATAGATTGATGTAGTACCGCAGTATCCATAACTAAGCACGAGAGGTCAACCTATGATCAATGTAGATAGGGTGAAGTACACAAACCTTGAACAGCAGTTACCGAAGGCACTTCCCTGGCATGTGTATCCATTTGCACCACCACAAGAACCGTCAGGCGAGATTGTGCTGCCGCCGGTAGTTGGTGGAGTAGAGCATGTCCCATACTGAGACTGGCAGCCGGTTTCGCAGTACACACTGGTACTACCGCAATAGCCGTACCTAGAGGTCAGTCATTAGAAAATGCGTCTTATAAGTAGTGAGTAGAGAGGCCCTACTCGGAACAGCAATTCCCAAAGGCACTGCCTGCGCAAGTGAGACCTCCACCTGTAGCACCACAAGAACCATCTGTGCTGACGGCCTGACCATTGACCGCGGCAAAGGCCGCAAAGGCCCATAGCAAAGATAAGTGCATATCGTATATTAGTATTAAATATATGTCAATTATGATAACGAGTGACGGTGTCGAATCAGAATGAGTGATGATTCGACGTGCTGGCTGAACACCGAATGAGCGAGGTCGTGAAAACGAGTGTGAAGACTAGACTCGAGAGATCAGTGCTATATAAATTCAAGCCTCTCCATTATATTCTACAGAACCCTGCCGAATATTCTCGTTTCACCAAGTCAAGTCAACAAACTCCATGTTCTTGGTTAGGACCAAAATGATATAATCTAGACTCTAGTTACCATGTCCGGTAAGGTCGTAGGTGATGAGGCTGAGTTTAGCGTGCGCTTAATTAAGATAAGCAAATTGGCAAGTCATCCAGCCTTACCCCTGACGCTTCTCAGCCTCTGATTGTCAAGCCTTGTACGCCATTGACAAGCATCTACGCGCTCCTGAGAGATGAAGGCGGGAAAAGTAAGCTAAATCAACCTTTCGGATTTATAACCCCTGACAGAGTTCCGCAGATTACCCATACGCCAGCCCAACGGTGCCTAGATGTAAGTTTGCTTGCTCGGAAACAGCGAAGTGTAGCGAGCCAAGCTATTGGACAAATAGCAAAGATCTGCACGCGTAAGGAGAGTGATGCACATCGTTCAGCGCCGTGTATGCAAACACCGATGATATATTGGAGGATCAACCCGAAAAGGTTCCGGGTGTCAAGGATTAGGAATAGGACCTCCAATGCGGAATTATTAGGGAGAATGTACTGTATAGTTCTCGCAGGTGGATCTGTTGTGGAAAATGAAGGCTTATGAATCGCAAAACGACAGGCAGAGATACCTAACTGGGAACGCAGAAAAGGTAGAAATTCCCAGCCGGGTATTGATCGAACCAAAACTGGCACCCAGATACATAGAGGAAGCCAATCGTAAGCCTACATTCATATATCATGGGTTGCTGAGAACGGCAAGGTCATCCGTGGAAAGCTAATTACCGCCTTATCGTACGGGGTTTTTTTTTAGCAGCAGGATGGCAAAATGGCATCGAGCTCGCATGAATTATGGTGTTTCTTCTCCAATGGCTGTCATTCAAAGAAGTGTCTTCCTTAGCTTCCGCGGAAGTTCGCTATTTTTTACCAATGTTGTGTGATTCAAGGTAAACGTTGCTCGTGTATGATGGAGACCGTACATGTCAATCATGTGGTAGCTAATCATACCAACTCAAGACGCCAAGGTGTGGTTGCTGTACAGCAAGAATACACTCTTCTACGAATTCAACCTAGATGCACGGCCAATGTCAGCTCAGATGCGTTGGTTGATCACGATCCTCAATACTTTGCTTTTCTTGCAGATAACCGCAGCCAGCACATAGTCTCAACTTCCGTAGACAATGGTCACGACGTCGGCGGTATATCTCGAAACTAGCATCTCATTCATGTATTGCAATCAACGTGTAAGCACCCGTAGCCTAAAAGAAGTCGGGGAAGACCATAGTTGCTCAAATCGTCATGGCTACTAAGCTGCACTTATTTTGGTTCAAGCATTGTAATAGAACCTAGAGAACACGGTCGAAAGACTTCAATCGGTGGCTCTGGTTTCTGATTTAGCGATACGTGCGTACGGTCAAGAACAAGACAAACGTTTCTTTGCCTCTGATTCTTATATTGACTCATTTGTTCAAGTCAACCACTTTGATGAGCAAATCTTTCCCAGATCTAAGATAGCCGCAACTAAAGGATCTAGGACAAAGATCAACTGCAAGTTCAATTTCTTCGCGTACTTTAAAGGTCGGATTCCCTTCTTTTCTAGATCTACCGTATGCTCCTCGGTTTCGAATCTGCTGCTGAAATAAGATTTGCATGAAATCTTAACTTCATCAAAATTGCAATGCCCTCTAGTCAGGTGATTACCGGTATGAGTGCAGGCGAGGCTGGCTCTTCGTTGCAGTCGCAGCCTTGTCGCATCTGAGATATCGCTTCGCTGTGCAGCCTCGCACTTAGCTCAGCCTGCCAATGAGGGACAAATGAACCCGTGACTGAGCTGGCATGCAGGCCTTGTCTGCCTTGTGATGATTTGCGTTGAACGCGGAGCAGTTTTCATCAAGCCAGTCATCGCATCATAACTCTAGTACTGTTGGAAATGTCTGCGCGGCTGCAAGGAACACCACCGATTCCACTCAACCAGCCAGCAAAACCTTGGAAACAGGTTGGGTACCGTGGCTTCTCAGCCTTCCTCGCATCAGACAACGATTTTCTAATATTCCGCCGCTTCGGGTCTGTGAATGCGCGGCTACTACTCTACCTTCAAGATGAGATAGCCGTGCTGGAGAAAGATTTAGAGGACCTTGAGGAACTTCATGCGCAGGAAAGTGCAGTAGATATACACAACGGTTCCTTTTGACAAGAGGTATTACCAGAAAGAACGAGGCTGCTGAACACACTTAATGTTAAAGTCCGAGAATATAGTAAGCCATCTGCCGAATTTGTAATATGGTTGAGTATTGACCTGTTCAGACGAACTGCTCATCCAACATTCCACTCTGCGCAACCGACCACGAGTACCTAAACGAAATATAAGCAGTGTATCAAATTGGCTATCGAATGCACAAAACGCTATCCTGGACGAGGAGGTTGCGTACATGCAAAATACCCAAGACCTTGTCCAACTTGTTCCCAAGCCGATCACTCCATTGCGCCAGCTATTAGAGAAATCAAAAAGATTCCGGTTGTCGAAATTGTGGAATAAAAAGCCACATAGTCTGCCGTCACATTACGCGACACATCCAGAGACAGTGCACTACAGTTCTGATGTGCGTATCGATCGCGTCCTCGGTGTTACAATTACGATACTAGGAATGGGGATGTTGATAGCTCCGCTGTGGGTACTAGCATATACCGACGTTATGTGGAAGAGACTATGCGTTATAACGGGCTTCATAATATTATTCTTGGGCTTGGTAGCCTTCACAACTGTTGCGAGACCTTTCGAGAGTCTAGCAGCTGCTGCGGCGTATTCAGCGGTGCTGGTAGTCTTCTTGCAGATCGGTGTTGGGGACGGCTGGACAGGCAAAATATCAACATAATTGGAGTGTTGTATAAATTATTAGAATATATCACTACCTTGGGAAAAACCACGTAGCATTAAGGTCTCCTGCCCAAGCTGAAAATAGATTGACTACGTTGCCAAGCCATGACATCGGGACCCATGTATTGATCGACTGCGGCTCACATCTCGAACCCGCCCATTTCCCCCCACACCCATTTCCAAGCCCCCAGATTCCGAATCACACTCAATCAGAAGGCACCACAACCCGACTGAGCCGCCAACCCCTACACATTGTCGAAACAGCCCAAACCTAGCCACCGAACCTAGTACACCAGCCTCAATCTACCATCCAAACGCTCTATCACAGCCCTCAAACCCGCAATCATGGCCTCCGCGCCACAACATCCCACCACCGATACCACCACAACTTCCTATACGGACCCCACATTCTCGCTGGTTAATACGTCCTGTCTCGACCTGCTCCTCATTGAACTCGTACCCATGGCATATCGCATCACCGCCGACCTGGCGGCGCGCGAAGAAGAATGGATGCAAGGCAGCTCGACAAAACAAAACAGGCTATCTGGCACAAGCAACGACGCATCGAGTACTGTCGCAGGCACGGGCCTTGGAGGTCTAGTAGGAGGAACGGCAACAGTGGACGAAGAAGAAGCGAGGGAAGCGGTGTTCCATCGCCTAGAGAGTCTCGGGTACAGGGTTGGATTAGGGGTTGTGGAGCGGTAAATACTTTCCTGGCAACATACGTCTCGGGCAAACTACGTCTCGGGCAAACTTTTTGCTGATTCCTGATCCCTCTTGTAGGTTTTCTCGCGACTCTCCACGACCTACTACGCCTCTCGATATCATAAAATTCCTCTGCAAGGATCTTTGGACGTTGTTGTTTCGCAAACAAATTGACAACCTCAAAACTAATCATCGTGGCATATATGTGCTCACGGACAATACTTTCAAGCCTTTGTCGCGAATGAGCTTCGATACTAAAAAATTCGATGCCGCTATGCAGGCACAATTGGTCGCACAGACAGGCGATGTAGGGCTAGGGAGAGAGGCTAACACACAGGCAAGAGTGCAACCATTTCTGTACTTTCCTGCGGGTGTGATAAGAGGCTGTTTAGCTAGTTTGGGCATCACGGCGACAGTCACGGCAGAGTGCGCTGCATTACCCGCGGCCACTTTTCAAATACGGACAGCGGGGGCAAAGAATTAGCACCATGAATAGGGGATAATCATACCAGCGGCATTGGATGGCGTTTGGCGTTTTCATCACTGTGTGAGCACCAGCATTAGACGTATACATTAGCGAAGACGAGGCGGTGGATTGTTTGAAGAGCTTTCGTATTCAGCTATCTATCTATGGTGTCTGATTTTGCTCATCCAAATCATGCAAATGCTGATGCAGATGTCAAGGTCTGTCATCGTATTCACGTGCCTCGTCGCTCGTCTCGGAATTTATAATTTATCTACCAAGATCATCAATCAGTACGTGTCCAGTTCTATGTTCGTAGGGGTAAAATTACTTGGCAGGAGGGCTCTGGACAAAGTCAATGCCCTTGGAGATGTTGCCCTTGAGGCCTTCATAGCAAGCTTTGAGCAGCTTCTTCTCGTGGTCGTTTACATCACTAACAACATCAATCGCCTTCTCGGCACCGCTAGGCTGTATTATGTCTTAGTTGCTGCACTATTAGGTGTCCAAGGATCACTTACGCCAAGCTCGATTGGAACGGAGAAGAACTCAGTGCCGGTGGTCTTGGAAATGGCATCGCCGCCAGTGACACCGGGGAGGTAGACGAAGCTGGGCTCGACAATACCCTTCTCGCCCTTGGCAGCCTTGATCACTTTCTCGGCAAATCTATTCGCTGTTAGCTAATGTACCATAGGATGACATGATGCCACACACCGGTAACCAGCGTAAGCCATAGACAGGGTGGCTGAGCCCGCGCCGTCTTTGGCCTTGACGACCTCATCACCACCAAACTGTACGCCTGTCGATAATCAGTCAAAGTCACCTGACAGATTCATGCCTAACTCACGGTTGACCAGCGCATCAAGCTTATCCGCAGGGATGTTTACGCTAGGCTTAGCCTGGCTGAAAAGAGGGACGATGGTCTCGCCAGAGTGTCCGCCAATGACTGGAATGTTCAGTTTCGCGGGATTCTTCTCGCCGGTGATCTCAGCGACGAAGGTCTCGGCACGGACGACGTCAAGGGTGGTAACACCGAACAACTTCTTGGGGTCGAACACGCCGGCCTTCTTGAGAACTTCAGCAGCGATTGGGACGGTGGAGTTGACGGGATTCGAGATGACGAGGATGAAGGCCTTGGGGCAGTGCTTTGCAATACCCTCAATGAGACCTTGGACAATGCCAGCGTTGATCTTGAAAAGGTCGTCACGGGTCATGCCAGGCTTGCCTAAGGGGAAAGAATAAATAAGCTTGCCATATTGGGATTGGGTGTGGGGGTTCACTGACGAGGAATGCCGGCGGGGATAACGACGATATCGGCGCCAGTGAGAGCCTGCGCCAGGCCTTCATCCTTGGGCAGGTAGCCTTTGACAACCTATCTACCGTCAGCAACTCCCTTGCCTATTGTGCGATGATGGTGAAACGTACCGCGGGGGAAGAAATGTGGGATAGGTCGGCCGCAACGCCGGGCGAGTTGACGACATCGTAGAGGGCGAGCTCGTCAACGAGCTGGCAAGACTTGAGGAGCAGTGACAAAGGCTATTTGGCGTCAATTGTTGCAAAGGAGCTCTTCAATAATGGAGGCTGTACCTGCCCAATGCCTCCAGCGGCACCAGCGACAACGGCCTTGACCATTTTTGTTGAGTTGGGTAGCTAAGAAGATGGTAAGGCGGGGGCGGGGTAGCTTAGAGCTGTCTGGGGAACTGACCGTGAAGTGAGAGAAGAAGAAGAAGAAGAAAGTAAGTAATGGAGGCGAGGCAACAAAGACTTGTGGGTGCTGTGAAGTGAATTGAGAGGAACAAAAGCAGAGTCGGTGTGCAGAAAGTGTGTCAATAGAAGCTTAAGAGGGAGCTTATGGGACCACGCGGATCTTCTGTTGGCTCTAGGAAGGTGGGGTCAGCACGAGCCAATGGGTTTGAGATGTGTCGCGACAGTAGTCAATACGCGGGGCAAAGGGAGTGACGTGCATCGGGCTTCGCGTGGTGCGAGGGTAGTTGTATGTCTCTGTGTGTACTCAAGCGGCGCATACGATGGTGCCCAACCTTCGTCTTACCTCGGCGGCTCCCGCAGACACCCTGGTCAAGATGTTCGGAACGGATCGGACAGGGCTGCTCCAGCGACGCAGGTACAGCCTCACATGCAAGAAATAGGAACGTATTCTATGTAAGCTACTTACTTGGTATTTACCTCGTAACGCCGCCGAGCCTATGGATCCATCCGCGGCCGTACCTTTACCCAAACACCAAAATAAAACGCCTCAAGATTGGAAAAGACAACCAAGCATCAACAATTTACGCTTGCGAGCAGCACAAAGTTCAAGGCACAAGACTTGGGTCCAATCAAGGGCCAAAGTCCTCTCTCTCTCCCTCGGCATCAGCGTCCGCTTCCTCATGACGATAGCCTTGCGGATCGCCGGCGCCTGGGTCGGGCCCCCTTTGGTTGACAGCATACATCTATATCTTAAAGTTAATAATGCTCGATGGGGCAGGTGGAACCATTGGTCAAGACTGACCTGCTGCTGTGCCATGGTTGGATATGCTTGATAGGTCTGTTCGAACATCTGCTGCTGGTTATACACGCTAGGATCAGGACCAGCGTACATGTTGGGCTGGCGGAAATCCTCTTGTGGCTGCATGTGCTGGCCCATGCCATAGTCCGGAGGAGCCATGGGATGCTGCGGGTGAACCTGTGGAGGTATACCAGCAGGACCCCCAGCAGCAGCCGATGATTGGACTGCAGCATTCTGACCACCACTTCTCTTATGGGCATGGGCTTCTTCGCGGGGGACAATGTCGATCAGGAAGTCAAACATATCAGACTTGGCGAGGGCCGAGGCAATGTCGGAGCGCTGCAGAGTACGTCTCTTGTTCTCCTCGGCGTGGATCCAGGCACGCATGGTCAGTTCGGTAATGAAGATATCGCAACCCTTTGCAAATAGGATTGGTGCTTCGGCCGAGATCATCTTAACTTCTGGGTCAGCCTTCATCACCTTTTTGATGCGCGCCAACGGCAGCTGGTGCAGCTTGTAGTCATGTTCATCCGTCTCGAGCTTGGTGACTTGCTGTTGCCAGTAGGTGTTGAGGATGTCGCGGTAGTTTCCCGTGAGGCCCTGGTTGACCTGCGATGCGTTAGCGCTCGCTGTCTCAGCCTCTAGCCATGTCGCGTCGTACATTCTGCCACGAGCCAGTGAAGAGTTGTGGGTCGGGCGCGTGGCCTTGGGCGGCAATCTGGACCAAAATCAGTGGTTGGTGGACAGCGCGGGTGCGTACTGGGGACCTACGGATGCGGATGCGCCTGTAGAGCAAGGTCAGCGAAGGTTCAGCGTAGGGGGCATGGGCGCGAGGCCGACGGTGGGTTGCGAGATTGCGAGGCTCTCAACATGTCGCGTGGTCTTGGTGCGCCCGGGCGCTGCTCGAGGTTGTTCAAGCTAGCAATGGGCCAGAGAGGATGCGGCGGCTCATGCAAGGTCGCGCGTGCGCGTGTTGAGGCTCGCCCACCGCCAGACCCGAGCAGACATGACGACATCACGTACCATAATGGCCGCCCTGTTGGGAGTCGTAGAGCGGATTGCCTGCCTGGCCGTCGTATCGGCGCGGGGCGGCAGGGGCAGCACGCATCTTGGGCTGCCCGTGGCCTGGGAGGTTGACTTGGTCCATGGCGGCAGCTTTGTTGCGCAGATGTTACGCGGGCGCAGGGTTCGCGTATGGTTAAGGTCTCTAGGACGGCAGCAGGCAAGATGCAGCGGCTTGGTGCAGAATCTCGTCGGCAACACCCAATGGCTGTTGGTGTATTGTTGTGGTCGCGCTGGTGACTGGAGCAATGGCTGGTGGATTTGCCAGAGAGGCTGCTGAGTGGTTGGCTTGGGAGCTGCAGCGTTGCGGGGTTTAGCCGTGCGGGCTGATCTGATCTGCGAGCCTTGGCCAGAATCGGACGTCGCCTGCCATGTTCAGCATCATTCCCTCGCATGCTCCATGGCCGGGCTGCGTTTGCCGTTTGCTGCTTGATTGTTCTAATGAGGATGCCACTGACCTGTCGTGTGTTTGGGCGAATCACGGTCCTCAGCCACCATACAATTCACGACTGGAAAGCTGGTTGGTGGGCTTGACACAACCGCCCGCGACTAGTCAAGGGCCGGCCAACGAGGAACTTCAATCAGGCGGTGGTTGGGGAGCAACAAGAGAGACAGGCAGACAGGCGGCCCTGACTTATGGCAAGGTGAGCAGAGGACGATGCCTCTCGCTTGGATCGTCACTCCCGCCATGTTAATATGCACCGTACTGCACGTCGCACAGCCGCTTTCCAGCACAGTCGCGATGCACTGCACATATCACTTCTCGTCCTCCCGTCCCTGGAGCCTCGGACTCGACCGCATCGTCACCACACCGGACGGGTGCCGCCGCTATGCCGCAAAAGCAGCTCCTTTCGTGCTGGGGAAACCACGTTGGAAGGGCCATGACGGCAGCCCCAGCCCTAGACGCTGGCTCATTGCATGCTCAAGACTCGCCTGATTGGACCGCACTCACATCTACTGATTGGCTGCATGGCTACCAGCCATGCCAGCGATGAGTTGTTCACCACCATATGCACGACTGCATCATACCATTCCTACGCCAGCACCACCCTGCCCATAACAGTTCAAAAAATGAAGCTGACCGCGAGCTACCTCCACTGACACGGCTGGCGGGTTTGACGTGGCGGATGCGCGAACCATCGGCCTTTCGTTTTGCCGAACTGGCCTGTGCGCATGCTCCAAAAAGTTCTCTACCCAGATTTTAGAGTCTCGTGTCTCTCACCTTTGCCAGCGCCAACATGGAGCCGCTGACAACGCATCAGCCCCTCCTCCAAGACGACACCGATGAGGAGCTGTCTGATGAGCAAATTCGGAAGCTGCTTAGCGAGGCGGCGGCTCGTATGCGAGCGAAGGCTGCGGGGAAGCCACCTGCTGTTCCAGACGTTCCTTTTAGACTTCCCAAGCTAAAGCCTGGTCACATTGCCGACACGTACGAGAGAACTACCGGCAATATCACGCGCCTCGATCAGTCGAAGCTTGTCGACAAGGAACAGCAGGCTCTCGCTAATGGCATAAAGAAAATTGAAGACCCTCTTACCGTCAAGCGACAGAGAGCAGAGGTACGCTACAGATTTTCTCAATTCTTTCCTTCACTCGTCCGTTGCCACTGATGACAATTATCCCATTTTCTTACTGAGCAGACTCGGGTCCCGTCTTGGGTACCTTCCTGCACCATTGATGCTTTATTATCATAGTTACACTGAGGCACTTCACCCACCACACCTTGTTCTGCATCTCTTGGTCTTCTAGTGGCTAACAGGTCGGACAGGAAAAGAAGGCCACGGCAGGTGCGAATTGGTTCAATATGCCAAAGACGGAGCTGACGCCAGAGCTGCGGCGTGACCTGCAACTACTTAAAATGAGAAGTGTCCTAGACCCGAAGCGCCATTACAAGAAGGACAATGCGAAGAACGACATTCCTGCTTTCTCCCAGGTCGGCACCGTTATTGAGGGAGCCACCGAATTTTATAGTAGTCGTCTGAAGAACAAGGACCGCAAGCAAACCATTCTGGAAGAGGTCATTGCTCAAGAGCAAGAAAGCGGCCGTTTCCAGAAAAAATACGAGGGCATCAACAAAAGGAAGGCTAGCGGCAAGAAAGCCTATTACAAATCAGTACAAGCTAAGAGAAACAAGGGCAAGGTTGTGAAGCCTTGAGCATCACAAGGCCTCACATGGCGAATGCCTGGATGCCATGTCAAGTCGACTTATTGCATTTATCCGCTTTGAGCCAGTGCTCAGGCCTGTTTGAGGCTTGGATAAGACGCGGGTTATTGCAACTGCATACGGGTACCACCCCTGCATTCCGATAACCGTATGTACTGACAGTTCGCCTCTGTCACTATCTTGGGCCTCGTTGTCTCACTAACCAGCACATTGTGCTACTCATATAGATCCGCTAGTATCTGCTTTACTAGCGCCTGCATGTCTTTGGCAGCCTCTCGTCCTGCTTCTAGAACCTCCTCGTGGTTTGCCTTCCCTTTGCTCAAATGCTCCGTCAGTTGCGCTTGATCCATGTTCTGGATCTCGGCATCATCTCCACGAGAACCCGCTTCGAGAACGGCTACGTTGGTAACCAAACTAAATGCGAGGACTCGAATACCTACGTGTCGGGCGACAATGATCTCTGGTACAGTAGACATTCCTACAACGTCTGCGCCAAGCATGCTGAGCATCCGGCACTCAGCTCTTGTCTCATAGCTTCAAAAATTTAGCCTTAATGTCTTGAAATAGCCTTGATAGACATGGAAATGCGTAAAGAAGTAGAAGTAGAAGAATGAAAGAAATGTACCACTCACGTTGGACCTCCGACAAACGCATATACACCCTCATGCAGATTCCTTTGCTCTCCGAGCCCAAGCTGTGCCCACGCTTTGTGTGTTCGCCTCCTTAGGTCAAGGTCGTACGCATCAGAAAGTGGAGGAAAACGAACACCGAATTCCTCGATGTTAGGCCCTCGCAGTGGGTGGACGCCTACTAGTCCAGCTAGAAATAGATGCTATGTCGATTAGTGAAGAACGTAGTAAGAACCAGGATAGACTAACGTCGTTCAAGCACACGATGTCTCCTACACGGTAGCTTTGGTTTAGACCACCAGCTGCGTTGGTAACTACAACCGTTGTCAACTCTCCTCTAGCAAGTAGAATTTTGTACTATACCAACGATTGTTTCTACGCCTAGAACCTTACACACCCGAGTAGCAAATGTTACAAGGTCCATTGTATGGCCCTCATAGAAGCTTTGTACGTTAGTTCAACTCTTTTCCCGTTGGTGTGATGTAAATCTTACTGTGCTCGACCGACCAACAGTGCTACAGGCGTTTTCTGTGGCCCCATGTGACCGAACACAAACTTGCCTGCATGACCTTGTACTGTATTCCACAAAATCAGCACTGCGAATATCTGATTTGACGACTAAGTCTGTAATTTGCATTTACCTGTACTCTGGGGAAAATTGGGGATGGATTCATAAGCAAGCTCAACCTTAGGCTCAGGTTCAATGGTCTCCGCTAGTCCACCGAGCCCCGAGCCACAAACGATTGCTACCTTTGGATTTCGTAGTGATTCTGGCAATTTTGAACGTACGTGTTGCGCAGTCTCGGTGGCGCGGATGTAGGCATTTGGAGCAGCTGCAATATCTTCCATCCCGAATGATTTGATTGTATATTCAAGTCAAGAGAACGATATGAACGATTCTGTATAAAATAGATATGGTGGGCAGAAAGATACAGGAAGTATATTTCAAGTCAGTGGATAGGCGGCAACCGAATACGGAAGGTCTGCGAGGGCCGCGGACGGCTGCGAGCGTGAGCTCCATTCTGCCGAGGCGGTAAGCGAATCGGCGCTAGTGCGGCTCTCTGGCAGAAGTCCGTTATGCAACGACCAGGTCGCGACACAGAATTATGGCGACGCCCCGGTGTATGCGCTCCTTAATGGGGCAAACAAAGAGGACAAGTGTATAGATTTTTCTTCCTAACTGCTAATTGCTCGGCAAACCGGTGACTAATCTGCCTCCAGATATGTCAGGCACCTCGACAATATACCCAAACCTTTTCGCGAACAAAAAGCTCAGCATCTGATGGGAAAGGCGACGGCAAAGAAGACAGCAGACTTACGGATCAGTTGATGGCCGATATTGAGAGTGGTGGCATGCCGCTGGACGAACGGCTACAGCACATGGGAATCGATGTAAAGGAATACAAAACGTACGAGAACAACCGCATATACATTTACAAAACTGGCCCATATTAACACTATCCAGATTATGGAAGAGCCAACAAGAATCGGAAAAGCGATTTGAGGAAAACGTGCCCAAGACCCGTGAAGAAGCACAAAAGCTATGGAAAGAAATGCAAAATACGCCTGATCATAACACCCTGCTCCATATATACAAGCGCGCAGGCGTCGAGCCAATCAAGCTTGCAAAGTACGTCTCCATTTCTCCAATTTCAATCCCATGATTCAGCCCTAATCTATTCCCCCTAGAGAACGCGGCATAACCCTCCCCAACGATAAAGCGCCCCTCGATCCCAAGATCCAAGCACAACTCGACCAACTTCGCAAGCCCCTCAATGTCCGCGCCACCTACCTACGTCCCCTCCGCCGCTCCCCCACCCACGGTGTCCCCGTGTGCGACCTTCAGTTGCGCACATACAGCGTCGGATCGCTCCTCCTCTTCACCGACTTCGCCGTCCGCGCCGCATATTACATGGGCCTGCCATGCCGCGGCCCCATCCCCCTCCCCCGCATAACAGAGCGCTGGACCGTCCCGCGCGCAAACTTCATCTTCAAAAAGAGCCAGGAGAATTTCGAGCGTGTGACTATGCGGCGTTTAATCCAGATCCAGGACGGCCATGCTGATGTTGTGAAAGCGTGGCTGGCATTTTTGGCCAAGCATCAAGTGCCAGGCGTAGGCATGAAGGCGAATATCTGGGAATTTGAGAGCTTGGAGAGCGCGACGAGGGCTGGGTATGAAATTAAGGAGGGCGACTATTCCAGGAGGAGAGAGGGCCCGGTGCTGCAGAAGGTGGAGGAGATTTTGGGGAGGAAAGGGTTCAAGGAGGGGATGGAGGGGCAGGATAGTGAGGCCGTGTTAAGGCCGTGAGCTTATGGTATGTTTGAA
The DNA here is from genome assembly GCA_028456385.1 of Ophiosphaerella korrae. Taxonomy (NCBI): domain Eukaryota; kingdom Fungi; phylum Ascomycota; class Dothideomycetes; order Pleosporales; family Phaeosphaeriaceae; genus Ophiosphaerella; species Ophiosphaerella korrae. The sequence continues at coordinate 276,024 of JALNQF010000021.1, forward strand.
TGCATATGTATGGACTGGGGCCTGTATGTGGCATATCTCATGCATACTATATATACTGACCATGTACATACCTTTACTATCATCGCACATGTGCCTGCGTGCGTTGAAACAACCATCTTGTCATGCCAAACCATATCCAGGCACTGTAAATATCACTTTGCCAACGCATCATGAACATTTCAACCCGGTTGGCGCTTTCGTGATCAAGTGTCGTACATTCATGATTCCAAGTTACGTACATATATACCGTAAAATACCCCGGCGCAATCCCATGACCCAGTAGATCGACAAATGCCAACAAAAACGACCCCAAGCAACAACACAAATACACTTACATGCACTCGCCATCGATGCTCTCCCCAGCATACCTCTCATCCGCAAGCAACAGCTCAAGCATAGCGTTCAACAACTCATTCTGCAACCCCTTGCCTTGCAGCGCCCGGACCTTGTTCAACACAGGCTCGCTGTTATTCACCGTGTTCCACAAATCCCACTTGCGATCCATCTCGATATGCGCCTTGTCGATGATGTCATGAAGTCTAGGCGTAGGATCGATAATGTCTAGCTGCGGGCCCGAAGAATGTTTAGACTGGCTCGCGAGTTCGATGATGATAGTATGGTCGGTGGGGATAGATGAGAGGGTAAGAAGCGTGCCGTTCTCTTCGGTGGAGAGCGCATGGGATAGAGATTTGGCGTGGCGTTTGGTGTGGGGAGATGTCGTGAGGCAGTGGATGGATGCTGGGGATGATGGCGTGTGTGCGAGTAAGCGGATCCTCCAGCTTCGTGTCTTTGGTACAACACCGTCGTTAGCACTCGTGGGCCCGATCTTCAGGACGCCTGTCGACTGCTTGTATGTAATGGGTGTGGAAATGAACTTGACATTTTCATCAGTTGATTCCATGCCCTCGTCGTCGATCATGCGGAATCCGCCGTCGTCGACATGAGTTCCTGTACCGTCATCCTCAACCAATGTAAACGATCCGTCCGCGCCAACTACAAGCAGGACCTCGAGGGATTCGGGATTGGGGGAGCCAGAGTTTGGCCGCCATGCGCCGTCTAGCGGAATAATGGCACCTTCAGGTGCAAGGGCGGGTGTCAAGGACAAGGGACGGTGGACTTGCAATTCACCCTTGCGATTGTACACAACACCAGTAAAAATGTCAACGAATTTCCCACTTGGTAGCCATACTTTTGATGCTCCAAATTGTGTCGTTTTGCTGCGTGCCTCGGTAATTGGTGAGACAATCAGCTCGCTGCCAAAACGAAATTGATTGGGAACGCCATATGCCTCGTCATCCTCAGGGTGATCCCAGTACATTGGCTGTATGAGGGGTTCGTCATCGGATGCAGAGCGGGCGTTCATAGTATACAAATATGGGACGAGCCGGTGGCGGAAACGAAGGGTGTCTTCTACGATTTTGCAAGCCTCGTCATTGAAACGCCATGGCTCACGAGTATTGAATGGGTTGTTGTCTGAATGCAAACGCAAGATAGGCGAGAAACACCCAAGCTGTACCCATCGGGTGTAGAGTTCATCATCTTTGTAACCATGCGTATGTCCGCCAATATCGTTACTCCACCATCCATACCCAATATTTGATGCGGTTGCGGTGAACTCGGGTTGGAAGTGCAGTGAGTCCCAAGTGATGATGGCGTCTCCCGAAAAACCAATCTGATAACGCTGTGCACCTGGTCCACCGAAGCGTGACAAAATCAATGGCCTTTGAGACCCTCGACCGCTGTCCAGGAAATGGAAGTGGTTCAGTACCCATAATGGATCGACGCCAGGGATCTTGGACTCGTTGCCTTGTTGCCAGTCAACCCACCAGAAGTCGACACCGCGCTGTTCGTGCTGGTGGTGGACAATGTCGAAATAAGCATCCATGAAATTCTTGTCTGTGCAATCGAAATTAATAGCCCGCTTTGTGGCAGGATCAATGCCTAGATATCTGGCAACTTCTGGATATTGCTCTTCATGATGCCGAAACCCGTCGGCAGGGTGCAGGTTGAGGGTCAGCTTCATGCCCCGATCATGCAACTTCTTCATGAATTTGTCCGGGTCTGGGAAGAGTTCCTTGTTCCAAGTGTATCCAGTCCAGCCGTTTATGCCATCTGGCAGGTTCCAGACAAGATGCCAGTCCATATCTACCACTGCTACGTTCATGGGCACGTCGTCCTTGTCGAAGTGATCGTGCAACTCGAGGTACTCCTTCTCGTCATAAGCGTGGTAACGACTCCACCAGTTGCCCATGGCATATCGGGGGAGCAGAGGCTGGCTTCCTGACACGGCGTAGAATGCACGCACTGCCTCGCGATAGTCACGACCATACATGAAGATGTACTGGTCGCTCCTATCACCAGTATGGCGCCCCGCAATCCAGCCGCTGTCCTCAAACAGCATAGACTTGGAATCATCGATAAGGGCCATTCCCTCTCGTGAGAGAACACCTGGGCCCAGATTTGTTCGTCCATTGACCATATCCAATGTACGGGTCGTGCCGCCCAAATTGGAGACTTGAGTGCCATATGTCCATGTTCCCGTCACAGCACCCTTGAGTTGTACTTTGAAGCCATCTGCACTGAACTTCTTCTTGTCGTACACCACATGGAAACGCTTGGTGACAATCTCGATGCTGTAACCACGGTCCCACACATAAAAGTCGGGCACCGCCAACTTGCGGTTGATAGCAAAGGTGGACGCCCGGTCCTCGAATTTGCCGTCTTCGGCCCACTCAAAGCGAAGCAGGCCATCGGTCAGGATAGTGAAGCGATACTTGTCGCCAGCGACAATGGCATCAGGGTGCGCAACATGGCGCGTCTTGAAGTCGTAGCGCGCAGGCTTGGACATGTTTCCGGAGGGAGAGGGAGAGGGAGAGGGTGAAGTGAGCAACGCCAGGGCGCAGCCAGTAACGATGACGCCGCCATGTTTAAGGCCTCTCAAACAAACCTGGGGAAGGGAGCTTGGACACGATGGCTAAGCCTCGGATGGCTTGAATGAGGTAACGCGTGACCTGAATTCAGGGCCGATTCAGGCGCCCTGGCCACGCGAAACGATCACACGACTGGCAGATGTCGGCTACCTTCCCTAACAATTCGCAGAGGATCATCGTAGTTCAACTGGGCATGGCTGTGCACTTGGGCGGTAGCCAGGAGATAATTGTGGGGTGGCCACGCGACGGCGTCATTTCAACCGTGGAACACACACCGACCGTCAACTGTCAAAACGACATGTCGCTTCACCGATCCACCTTCCTTTCCACGCCAACATGTGAAAGACACTTCTTTATGGTGACCTGAATACATTGTATTCATGACGAGAAAACCCGGTATATGCAGTGGAGCCATCCCAGCTCCATGTTCACAATCCCTCATGCCATGTATTCTGCACAGCTGCATGATTCTCTACCAGGGAAGCACCTTCTATTCAGAGGAGTCGCTGCATATTGGCGTCATGCCTTTCGGTGACACTAATTCTACACACGGCTGCCTGCTCTGGACATGAAGGCGATACACGATATTGATCATCCATCTGACTCGAAACAAACTTCTTGAATTCAGTCGCATGAGGGATCATGAGATTGAGTAGAGCTTATAGAGGCTATCAGCAGCCTATGCTCCTGCAAATAGGCAAACATCAGCTGTCCTCGAGATAGGATTGGGCACAGAACAATCAACCCTAAGGGTCCCAAGGACTCGTTGCAAACTCACCACTGAGGTTCTCAGCTTCCCCATCCTCCCTCACAAGCAAAACATCTTCATGCCTGATTCCAAACTTGTTCAACACATATACCCCTGGCTCGGCGGTGAAAACCATTCTAGGGCGTAGAATTGCTCCGGAATTGCCCTTATTAAGATAAGGGCTTTCATGTGCCTTGATACCTATGCCATGTCCCAATCGGTGAGTGAAGAATTTGCCATATCCACCTGCTTCAATGACATCGCGTGCAGCGATATCCACTGCCGCGGCTGTGCCATTTGGAACCATGGCTCTCACAGCTGCAGTCTGTGCATCCAGAACAAGTTGCCAAACTTTGTTTTGCTCGGTAATATTAGGTATTGCACCAAATGGGCTATGGGAGAAGGGAGGGTAAAATGTTCGGGTCACATCGCTACTATACCCATATAGATGTGCCCCAACGTCTATCAATATCAACATCCCTGGTACAAGCTTTCGAGATCCATCGTAGCCGCCGTGAGGTAACGCTGCAGATTTCCCGAACTCGACGATATTGAAAAACGGGCTCAAGCCTGCTGCTGCCAGAGTATCGTCAAGAACTTCCCTTACTTCATTTTCGGTCAAACCGGGGTAAAGGCACTGTCGCATAGCTCGTATAGCTTCCACAGTCCCAGTGTTGACTGCTTTCAAGATACCTACTTCGCGGTCTGTCTTGACTTGTCGCACAGCTTCGACGTCACCACTTAGCCCAGTCACTGTGAAACCATTGGATGATAAACCGCGCTGAATGAAGTCACGTATCTCTTCGTCTACCATTAACTTTGGAGATAAAGTTTCGCCCCAGATCTCCGACCTATAGAGCGTCGTGTAATAATCCCAGTGCTCTTCATAGGTTATGATATGTATATCTTCCACGAATGGCATATGTAGGAGCCGGGCACGCTGTTCCTCAAATTTCGGGATAAGAAAAGAAGTATTGGCAATGGTTTCACCCTCGACTGACTTTTCTGGTCTAATGATCATGAGGAATGGTCGCTCCTCGGGTTCCCACGGCTCCCATTCAGACTGGGTGATGTTGGCATAGTAACTGAATGTAAAGCCAGGTTCGACGACGAAAGCGTCGAGGCTTTCTGCTACTAGAGCCTTTGCGAGGCTGTTTCTCCGTAGTACATATTCATCCAAGGGGAGTCTTTCGGCACTGTGGAGGAAGCTGAGGCCAGTTGCCAGGTAGGTATCAATGGAGCATGTGCGGAATGCCTGTTGTTTTAAACGAAAAAGGGCAACATCTTGGTTCCCCACAGAGAAAATATTCTTCAGGATTCAGTTTCAGAGGACTGATGATTGATGGTCTGTGTAGGGCTCAACCTACTAGCAACATAATGACTGCGCCAGCAAACACACAGAGAAGCCATCTCGTCTCCAGAGTGGCTCTTGTGAGCGTATGGGACTTCCTGGAATCAGATGGTGATGTTATAACTTTCATACCGAGACTAATGAGTATGAGCAGAAGTTGGACGTGCGGGATGGAGAGGTTCCAAGCTAAACTAAACTAAAGGCGGGCTAGTTGGTGGAGCCGAATCTGGAAGAGCCTCGCGTACGCGAAGGGGTTGACACTTTGTTGCACATAAACCACAGGATCGGCACGAACACGCATAGTGAGAAAATTGAAAAGCCACAATATTACGAGCAGCAAATTGATAACTATTCCACGAAGACGATCAAACTCAGAGCATATGAGACCAAAGCCAAGAACAGTACGAAAGGAAGCTATGGGGGGTTATCAATAACGCCAGTCGGACAGGAAGAACTCCAAAACGCGACCATTACCCGCAATACTGATGAGAGCGTTGTCGATAATGTGTTTCTTGGAGCCGCATGACTATGCATGGTTGTTTGATGTATGTGGGCCAGTAACTGAGTATTGCGGTGGAGGATCGAGCTCGGTATTGTCCAGATCACGAGTATTGCTGCGCCTACTAAAAGAAGCGTCCAATATTACAGCCGGCTCTGGAGCGCTAGGTTCTTGAGTGCTGCCGGCTTTGATTGTCGTGAGTTGTATAGCCTCGGAATCTTCAACACTGGACGGCTTCGACAACACATCTGTGCAGTAAAAAACTAAGAGCAGGAACAGGAAAAACCCAAGAAGAGCGGAAGTAAAACCGAGACAGATTGTTGCAACCTGATATACATCTGCAGCCGGAGCATTGTCCTCTAGTATTCGGCTGATTTTGTCCAAAGTGTTGTTTCGTGGGAGGTTGTTTGTAGGGTGTGAAGTAGGATATTGTAGTGTTGCTTCCGAGTGCGACGCGTTGCTTTGATTAGTATGCAGGAAGCCACGACTACCATCATACTTCTAGTAGATGTCTCCTCGGTGCCTACCAATCTCTGCCCAGGACCTTGAGTAAACAGATCTCGCCTTCTGCCAATTGCACCTATCGGAGTCCAGGAGAGCCGCAACTGTGAAGCCATCCAGCTGTAGGGCGTTGTCTAGGATTTTGTGGTAGAGCATCTCGTGTGGTGTAACAATGCCAAGATTAAAATAGGGTTCAGAATCGGTATGGAAGAAGATGAAGGGTGGGGTATTTGTAAAAGGCCTTGAGCATCCAACATGTTTCTCGTATGTCTCATTCACACTACTGTGAACGAAGCTCAGAGAATAGGGAAGGTAAAGGAGCAGGAATAAGGTCAAGCTGTTGCAGTACTGCATGGCTGAAGAGATGAACTGGAATGAATGAACAATTGACTTAGCAATCCTGGAAATTGATGGCAATGCTAGAGCCATGTCGGAATCTCCCAGATAAATACTCAACGAAAAAAGCTTCACGTGGTTCAAGGTTGCTGCAGCAGGCATTGGCGATGGAGCCCAACTAGGAAATAATCGCCTGCACAGAACCACATTGGTTACATCAAGCAGCAAACAGGTCTTTCACCGGAAATCGGCTGCGAACCTTCTCCATTTTACAGCGCTTGCGGTGGAACATTTCCGTTGGTCAAGATACATCTACAACAGACGATTCGTTCTGTCGACTCGACATACCACACTCGCTCAGTATGCCGCAATGAGCGGGGGTTCCGGATAAAGGCGCAACAATCAGGCAAAACTTTATCACATCGGTATGTTCATCAGATAGCGCATAACAACAAAATGCTGATATCAGCTGCTGAGAAATCTCTAGAAATGAGCAATAGCTTACAATTTTTTCGACCGCGCGTAGGATCTTAGAGTCGTCTACGTATATGCTCGCTCATGTTTCACATTGAGCCAAAGTTGAGCATTTGGTATGACGATACATCTATCAGCACTACCACACGTACTTAACCCTAGCTCTACAAATATGCTATGGGAGACTCAAATCACTCTTTGGCTGAGCCTTAGGGTTGAGGGTCTGTGCGTCGTTGGATCTAATTGTTGTAGAGTAGTGTTTCGGCATTGCTCTGCTTCGGCAGTTGATGGAAATCTAGAAACACAATTGGCTGTTTCCTGTGTCAATCCTTTGTGGTTGGCCATACGGTTTTGGAGACGCATAGGCTAGATCCACATCCGATCAGCACCCAAGCACACCTTTCTGCATTGTTTGCTGATAATCATAAGCGGGCTTGACTACCTTGTAAGGAAGGTTACTACTTTGGTACAATCTCACGTCCCATTGCCGTCCCGCTTGTTTATCCCTGCTCCTTCATACCCATCGTATTGATAAGAACCCACTTCCCCGCTCACGAAAGTTAACATGCGATTCACAGCTAACATACCAAACAATGGCTAAAGTGGACCAACCTGGATTATTTTTACTAGGCTCATCGCTTTTTCTGTCGTACATCATAGGCACTGTGATATATAGGTTATACTTCCATCCATTGGCCAAATCACCAGGTCCTTTTTGGGCTAAAATCTCAACCTTTCCATCTTGGTATCACACGAAGAATCGAAATAGGCATTTGTGGTTGCTTAGCTTGCAAGAAAAATATGGTTAGCTACTTCAGCCTCTACCTAGCTACCTAGAGGAGGTTCTAATCAAGATATTGACCTATTCAGGCCCTGAATATCGAATTAGCCCTAACAGCGTTTGTATCAATACCCCAACTGCGTACCGACAGATCTACGGTCCTCGAGGAAATGTCAAGAAAAGTGAGGCGTACGATGTATGGCCTCGCACTATAGATTCAATCAACACTTGGAACACCACTTCAATCGAGATCCACGCATCAAAGCGACGAGTTTTGAATTATGCTTTTTCTGAGGCTGCTTTGCGTGGTGCTGAGCCCTTTATCCACAATAATGTCGACCGTTGGCTCGATCTGCTTGGCAAGCAAAAGAAGGAAGGCCATGAATGGACTGAGTCAATCGAAATGGCAGATCACGTCACGTACCTGGTATTTGATATTCTGGGAGATCTCTGCTTTGGAAAGTGCTTTGATATGAAAGAGCCAGAAAGTAGTCTTCGATACATCATCAAGATGATGGTTCAGTTTATGGAAATCACACATCCTGTAAGCAACACTTGGTGTGAATGATTCCATCAATACTAATCTAATTCATAAGATGGCATGTTCGCCATGGGTTTCTCTTTGGGTTTGGCTCAAGCCTCGAGGCCTTGACGCGATACTGTCACTGATGATCCCGCCTGCGATTAAGGAATGGGATAGCTTTGTCTCCAACTGTCAAGAGAACCGTGCAAAGAAACAAATGGAATTGAAGGGAAAAGCAGACTCCGAACTGCGGAAGGATTTCTACCATTGGTTGTGGGAAGCTAAGGATCCAGAGACAGGCAGAGGCTATTCTCTACCAGAACTCAATGCTGAATGCGAGTTATTGACGATTGCCGGATCCGACACGACAGCAACTGTTATCTCAGCCTTGCTCTTCTATCTCAGTCGCGACCATAACGTCCAGGACAGGCTAGCCAAGGAGATTACAGCAACCTTTTCGAGTTATGATGATATCGTTGCAGGGCCTAAACTCCAATCCTGTCAATATCTTACTGCATTCTTACATGAAGGCATGCGTATGGCACCTCCAGTTGGGGCCGACCCAAGCCGAAAAGTCCTTGTAGGAGGCACGACGATTGATGGAAAGTACTACCCGAAGGGCTCCGTGGTTCGAACTGCGTTCTGGGCAATGCATTACAACGCAGATTATTATCCCGAGCCATACAAGTTTCGTCCGGAAAGATGGGTTGTAGGTGAGGGATCTTCGACGGAAGAAAGCGTGGCTCTGGCCGAGAGCGCATTCTGTGCTTTCTCTACCGGGTCGCGGGGATGCGTCGGCAAAAACATGGCGTGGTTGGAGATGCGACTGGTGATGACGAAGCTGATATGGAGGTTTGAGGTCCAGAAAGACCCCAGCAGCAACCTTGGTGGTGGAAATCCACAGGACGAATGGTTCCGTCAAAAGGAGGACCAGTATCAAACCTACGACATCTTTGTATCGGACCGGAAGGGGCCATTGGTGCAACTGAAGGAACGAACGCACAGAGGCTGAGGAAGACACGGACACCATTCGCCAATCGTTTATTTCTCGTTATTCACTATCGAATTTGTAATTTGCATGCACCGGCACTCCCATCGGGTCGAAAGATAAAGTACGGTCAATATGTTTCTCCGTTGTTGCGCTAGCCTGTCAATGCATATCTTCGGGCGCACCCCCCCTTCCTTTCCCGTGAATCAGTCTTTGAAACAACGTAAGATATACAGAACGAACGGTTCGACCGTTAACATGCTGCGGGGTAGATGTCGTTAGGCGTCGGAATTTCAGTGGTTGACCCTGACCCGAAGATTACCACCCATGAGCACAGAAGTTGGAGCATCTTGAAGGAGACCCGTAACGTGGCGCACCAAGACTTAAAAAATCCCCCTCGAACCCCAAATTTTTACCTCCAACCCATTCTTCATCTACCTCCGAAACCCTCCCAAACCACCTCGTCTCACTCAAGATGAAGCTGACTCTCTTCATGTTGCTTGGCGCTATTGCCAATGCCACTCCCCTTACGTCTGAGGGCAAAAGAGATGTCTGCCCCTCTTCAGCATGCAATGTCCGGGGATTCCATGATGATTCCTATGTCCCGTATGCCGTATCAATAAAGAGAAAGGTGCAGACTATGGGAGCCTGTGGCGAGCTGTGTGCAGCAGATAGCAACTGTGGGACGTTTGCCGTTGGTGAGGGAGCCTGCCGTCTTTATGCCGAGAAGTCGTACGTTCTTTTGGTCCTTCGCTCTTGATAAGGCTTGCTAATAGTGCTTAGGATCAACCTCTCATTGGCATCCGAGGATGAAGTCGAATCTCTCTACTTCTCGAACAGATGCTGCTCTGGGCATGGCCACGGCCACGGCGAGCCTAAGCCATGGCCCAATAATCCGTGGTATTGGACTTCAACAGCTACTTCAACAGCTACTTCAACAGTTACTTCCACCGCCACTTCAACCGCCACGTCGACTGGATCATCAACTGTATCCAGCACTGTATCCAGCACCAGCAGCTCCGCCAGTCCCTCGAGCACTCCTTTCAGCTGTACCGGTGCTACGGTAGCACCGATCGACACCATTACTGTCGCCAACACCAACATCCTTGTATCCACAGGACCGTATACTGCAGCGCAGTGCTGCCAAATCTGCGCGCAAAACAATGGCTGTGCAGCTTACACTCTCAGTCTTAGCACTGGTGCTACTACGGGTCCTTGCTCCATTTACGCTTTGAATAATCTACAGATTGGGCAAACATGCCCGAAGACGACTGTCGTCACTACACCTGTCGGTACCCCCGCCAATCCACAAATCAACTTTGCTCTCGGGCCCTGTGGTATGTAAGCTGTAGTCAAGCGAAAAGAAAACAACGGTGTCGCAAGTGGCTATCTGCAGTCGTAATGTCTAATTGGTGTTATTCAATGTGTGCTTGGATTTTCCGCGTTGAGATTCAGAGGATTTCGTAGAGTCGTACTAGAAAAATTGGTTTACCTAGAACTCGTGCTCTTTCAACCATTGTAATCGGTCTGGCATTCTGTTGCCTTCAGATTATGTAAAACCGAGGACAAGTGAGGAGTTTCAATTGTGTAGTGCCAGGAGCCAAATTTGTGATGAAGCGCTAGACATTCTTTTTGCCGCGAGGAAACCGCGGGCGGCATTTCTGTCTGTTCTGGCGTGTAGCTCACCTATAAATCAGTGCGAACGTTTGTTAGCAAACGCTAGTGTGGCAGGTTACATGAATAGGCTGCAGTTGTTTTGAAGCTTTGAAACATGAATAACAGTGAAGAAATGGGAGGTTAAAAATTAATTTTTTTGAGATAAAACAAGGTAAGAAAAGACATGTGTATTAGCCTTTATTTGATTTAGTAGCAATAAATATCTTCACATGGCTTTTATTTTAGCTACAGCTTTATATTATTATATTCTGGTCCCTCTCGGACGACTAATTTATTACAAGCTTCATGTCGAATACTTTCAATGCGCTTCGAGTACATCAAAACTCTTTCCATCTTAACTAAACCCATCTGTCGTGAGAAACTTCGCTCGTCTAAATCAATATTTTTGTCCTCTAAGTCTTAGCTTTTTGCAGATAACTGGAGCGGTATCACTCTGTCAAATGTCATCAAATTTGGGCCGTCATCGAGGTGAGATAGCAAGATAACATGGATATAAAACCGACGAGTGTATGGTCGTAAATTTGCTATATGAAGAAACAGGCCAACAGGATGTGGTATCATTGTGGCTTAAGTGCCATGTCTTGACAAATATCGACCCAACGCCTTGCAGTGCTAAACCCTAATAACGCCCTATGATATGCAAGTCGTAAATCATCGACGCTTGTTGACTTTGCCGCCAGTAAACGGCTTCAAGGCGCCCTTGCCACGGGAGGTAGGGAAGGAGATTTTGTTCTGGGGCTTCCGACGAAGCTGCTTCCGCGACTGGCTCTTTTCCCTGGTGGAAGACTTCTTTGCAACTTTGGCAGCGGCGCCATCAACGTCCATGTCTATGATTTGACAGTTAGCCCTTGATTCTCACTCAACCAGTGTGGAGGAAGCGGGTCAAAGGCGAGCGTGAGGTCTCCTGCGTCGTCGAAGCCGACGACATCAGAGCATAGGCCGAGGTAGAAGCAGAGGTTCTGCATTTCGAGGCTGTCGTGGGCAGAGCCGGGCCTTGAGACGGGGGAGCTGGACAGGCAGCGAGGGATGGAGGCAGTGAGCAAAGACGAACCTTTTGGGAAGTGGTCCTCATTGGCTGTGTCGGTAGTGGTTGCTGTTGAATATTAGCTAGTGCGTAGTGATGGTGGTGGTGGTGGTTGTGGTGGTGATGGTGATGATGATAATGAAGAGGAAGAAACTTACAGTCCTCGGTGTCCATTTCGGTCTTTTCCGGTTTTGATTGCTGGATGGTCTCGAGGAGCTTTGCGTGGATGCGATCAGCACGAGCTTTGTCGGCGGGGCCAAAGACTCGTGCACGCAGTTTGGTGCGGTTGGCCTTTTTGCTGCTTGCGCGTGCGCTCTTTGCCATTGTGGTGTATTATTGTGTTATTGTGTTGTATGGTGTGGTGTGGTGTGGGGGGGGGGGAAGTTGGGCGGAATTAATTTTGGGTGGCGTTAGGGCGACATTTATCGAGGCCTGGCGGTCAGTGCCGGGGCGCGTTGACAACCTACTAGATTAGTCAATGCCGTGACGCTGACTTTGCGACCACCGACGACCATATCCAGGTGAAGCTGCCTCGCCGCGCGAGCCGCCAGGTTCTTCTTCTTCATCCCCATCCTGCTGGCCGCGTTGCACAGCGAGAGACGGCGGTTGGCCCGGTTTGTCTGTGTCACCCGCACATTGGCTGCGCTCGAGTTTTGGGAAGCGACTACCTCTCCACGGTCTCCACGGTCACCACGGCCAGACTTGGCTTCACCCTCGCCCTCGCTCTCTGCGTCCATGCTCGCCTTCTCCAGGTAGCGCCTCCCCTGCTCTCACGCACGTCGCCTCAGCCGCCGCCACTACGACTGCCACCACGACTACCACCACCACCACCACCACCAACCATATCCAACAGCCTCAGCCGCGGCCGGCCATGACGTCGTCCAGCTTGCAGCAGATGGCTGCCACCATCACCGAGCGCTCTCGCACCCTCATTAACAATGATCTCAAAAGGATCTGCAAAGAGGAGGGCATGTCGCAGTCGGGGAACAAGGCTGCGCTGCAAGCACGCGTGGTCGCATGTATGTGCCGGCCCGGGCTCGTGCCGGCTCGTCCTCGTTGCGCCCAGTACTGACTTCACCCTCACCAGTCATCACCAATGCCGTATATAAAAACGACACCGAGGCTTTGCGCCGTCTCCAGTATCGCGTCCAGCACCACGGCCAGGCGCCTGCCCTGCCCACCACAACCAGCAGCAGCCCTGTAGCTCCTTCATATGCCCCTCTGCCTGGCTCCACCACCAACGGCTACAGCAGGCCAAGCGACTATCCGCCCGCATCTCCGTATACTCCATACCAGCAGCAACAAATGGCCCCCAGTACGTCCTTCGCATTCTCTACTCTTGCCTCCGCTGAATGACTGACTGTCACCAGGACCGCCGCAGTACTTCTTCAAGCCCAGCCCCTTTTTCGAAATCCGCGAGCTTGTCATGAACAATATTGCTTTGGAAGGTGCGTCCGTCTTGCATAGTGCCACCGCGCGCACACTGACTATGTCTAGCTTCACCAAGCCACCGGCAGAATTGCAACAGAAATCTCATACTCCCTGAAAACATAACATCCCGCATGAAGGAAGACCCCACGTTGCGGTTGATGCTCTTTGGCGCCTTAGAACAGCCTTTGACCAACTACATTCGCCTTGACATCGCCTTCCCCTCGCAGATCGAAGTGCGTATTAACAACGATGAAGTCAAGGCAAATTACAAGGGTCTCAAGAGCAAACCAGGCTCTACGCGACCCGCAGACATAACCAATCAGGTCCGCCTAAGCCCCGCCAACTACCGCAACGCCCTCGTAATCACCTATGCCCTAACCCAGAAGGCAAGTAGGCCACTAGAGGTTTTTCTTTCCCCGTTAGAAATCCAGGCCATAATACTCCATACTGACTGAATCATCATAGAAATACAACTTGTTCATTTACATGGTGAAGAAGTTCACTGTAGAGGAACTGACACAACGGATCAAGCAGCGCAATGTCATAACCCGACAGTCTGTGCTAAATGAGATGGTGAAAAAAGCCAACGACCCTGACATAGAGGTTGGATCCAGTGTCATGTCTTTGAAGGACCCAATATCCACCTTGAAAATCAACACACCCTGCAGATCTACAATATGTACGCACAACCAGTGCTTCGATGCCGACTCGTTTCTACAGCTCCAGGAACAAGCACCTACATGGACCTGCCCAATATGCAACAAGACAATATCGTACGAAGGACTCGCTGTCGATGAGTACGTCGAAGATATACTAAACAAAGTCCGCAACGCAGATCAGGTTACTATTCAACCAAATGGCGAGTGGTCAACCGAAAAAGACCCTTCGCCGCCAAGGAGGAACGGTTATGCGGCCCATGGTGAAAGCGACGACGAGCTTGTCGAGATATCAGACTACCGTGACCGTGTCTCGGCTATCAAGAATGAAGCTGCACCAACCCCTGTGTCATTGAGCACGCCGCCATTACCGTCCCGCGAAACATCGACTGCTCCTCGGTTAGGCAACAAGCGGCCGTCAGAAGTAGTTGACCTGACACTGAGCGACGATGATGAGCCTGTAAGGCCAGCGAAGAAGGTAGCGTACCATACCCCCAGCAGCCTCCCAGAGCCACCCCATCGGTGTCAATTACCCCCACTCTCGCAGTCTGTTCGCCCACTGCCACCTACATACAACAATATACAACCAAGCTCCCGGTCGGACTTCTCTCGTCCGCCATCAACCCCACCCGATCGCTCGGGGTATAGCTCCTATAGACCACCGCCACCCAACTCACGACTTTCTTATTCTGGGCAAGGGACATTACAGTATCCCGCGTACCTTGACTCTTCTCCTTGATTTTCATGTTGATCGACCATCTGTACTTTTTCTCGTGTATGAATACTGTTACTCCGCTAACACTTGCATGGTTTTGCAGGGTAGAGCCGGTTACTGCTTGGCAACCCCCTAGGAAAATTACGCCAAAACGGCGATGCAAACTCCGGCTAGCATGATTCACGCTCAAGGAGTTGGCGTCTTCTTTATCACTTAGCCTTTCCTTGATCTGATGCTGTATTTAGCGTGAGGCGTTTGGGCCATGGGATCTCGTGATCATTTATGATTTTCGGCGCAGGTTGAAATGGGACAGTCAGGATACCATCATATCAAGGGTTTGCAGGGGTATCGCACATAAGCGGTCCACGGATGAGGGGAAAGAGAGTGAGATGAAAAAAGGGACAAAAAAGTAATGGCAGCAACATGTGCCAGTGCGGCTGAATGGCTCTGGTAATACAAGACTATACGTACTTCGTCTGTTCCCTTTTATGATTTTGCAACTCGGAGCATAGACGGTGATTGCGAATGGCTTCTGGTTTGGAATGATGGAATTCGTGTCGTCTTGCATGGGCTTTTGCTTGTTGTCGCGGGAGCAAATTGAAGGGAAACGGTAACATCAACATGTCTCAGAACGCAAACAACGACCTAAGCGTGGCAATATTCAAGGATTCATAACATAATAGAAAAAAAAAGAGACTGTACATTGGATATACGCAAGAGGGCCAACAAAAGGCGAACAAGAGCCAACATCACTCTCACTTCATTTTCAAAACGACTTATTCACCCTCCATCACAAGTCTCCCCCTACTTCTCTACACTGTTAAGATCTAACTTGCTCGAGCGCGGCAACTTCACCTCCCTATCCCGCGGCTCATACCGCACGCCCGCCTTCTCCCTCGCCATATCGTTGATCCACCGACTATTCGGCTCCACTGCCTCGCCCCTCGCCAGCGTATCTGCAAGATACAGCCAGCTTAGCGCATTACCCACGGTACTAACCTCGTCGCTGACGCTGTTCGCTGCAAAATCCGACATGTCCCTCCAGGCGACCTTGTCTGAGAAGAGGTGGAAGAGGTGGCGCGCGACGGACGCGGTGTCACCAGCTTCGACTAGATAGCCTGAGCGCATATGGTGAATCTGGAGTGGGATGCCGCCGCGCTTGGTGGCGATGACAGGCACGCCGTGGTGTAGTGCTTCGCTAACTTTTACTTCAAAGCCCTCGCGCGTGGAGAGTTGGAGTGCTACATGCGCGTTGTGCATGAGGGCGTTTAGGATTTGATCTGTGGGGCCGACGCGCATGACGATGATATCACGTTCGAGATCTGGGTAGAACTCTTTGATGAGTGCCATTGTTTGGTCGTAGATGGGGGTTGCATCCGGGTCGTCAATAGCGCCGTGGCCAGCGATGACGAGTTGGGGGGTTTTGGACGAGTGCAGGTCAGACATGTATTCGCGGCGGAGACAGGCATATGCAGCGAGGACGTCGGGAATACCTTTAGCAGGGTCGAAGCGTGCAATTTGGACTATATATTCACGTCCCTTGTCGGCAAATTCGAAGCGGAAGGCTTCTTGGCGTTTGAGGATATCGACGAAGAATTCGTGCATATAGTATTGAAGGTCCCAGTCGGACATGTGTTTGTTTAGGCCATCGAGCCAGTCCGTGGTGGCGGGCAAGTAGCCGACCTTTTTGGGCGTTACGTTCTTGGGGACAAAGTCTGGGACAGGATGGCTGACGAAGACATCGCACTTGTGCACGTGTGACCAGACCCAGTCCCATACTCCTGCGGTTGGGGTACCTTCTTGGTTGGCTAGGTCCGCACGAACTTGAATATGACTTCGAAATATGACGGGGCGATCAGGGTCGTTTAGTTTTGCAATGTCCACAAGTTTGGGCATCTGTGGGTCGTCAATGATAATGACATCTGCGCCACCAGTAGAGCGAGCGGCAAGTGGTCCACCCTTGGTCGTCCAGTAACGTTTGGCGTTTGACTCGCACCAATCGTCCAGCACGTGAATGGACTCGGCGTCTAACCTCCTACTAGTCTTGTCTACACCTTGGAGGATGTTGTGGTTGTTCTTGGTGATACGGAACACGTCTGGCTTAGGACGAGGGACATACCTGTAGGTCAATCAGCTTACAATGCTTCCATGAACGTAAATTGGAGATTTACCATTCACAGTCCACGCCGACAAGACGAAGAAATCGAATGAGTGCGTGCCTCATCAATGCCACACCTCCGCCTTGAGGGGTACTGTTGAAAAAGGCAATCCTGGTCTTGTTGTGCTTCAGTGAGTTCGCAAAGTGCATTGTTGCCTTCCATGTATTCGGATGTACAGTGCCCCGGTAGTCATCTAGGATGGCAATATGAGCCTTGTTGTCAACGTCAACGCCAACTCTGTTGCGATACTTGACCATGAGACGCGGCAGATTGCTTGGACCGAATTTCCTGATTGTATTTAGCTAGGTCATGTGGAAAAAAAAGGTAGAAGTGAGATTCACTCGATAGCTTTCCTGACCACGGAGTCAGACTCTTCATCCACCTTGAACTCGGTTCCCTCAGTGGCGTCATGACCGGGTTCGTTGGCGAAAGGCGGGAAGACGAAGCAAACAATGTCAAGCTTGTGCCACAAGACACTGGGAAGTTCGGGACAAAGTTGGGCGGCTTGCTCAGTTATAGCTCCGCCAGCGACCTTGTAGTAATGCTGCTCGCGATACTTATCAACCTCTATGGTAACGAAGTCTACCAGGCTATTGTCAAGACTAGATGCTTGAGATCCGGATGATGTGTCAGTAGAGGGTGTTTCGCTCCTTGAAACCTCACCAGAGGATGGGTTCAAATCATTGGTGTGGACTGCATTCTTCATCTGATAGTAAAAAACGGCGTAGTCGATGGAGTACGTTCCATCGTGCGCTGTGATGCCGACGACGAGTTCATCTGGCTTCTGCTCGCTCTCGGTGATAGCAATGCCCAGGTAAATGACCTAACAAGGATTAGTTTTGAAACGCTGGGAGTGTTGGTCGTGCGACCAACCTGCAGGCTTGCACCCTCCCTCCCACTCTGGCGTTGAACCTCCCGAATGGAGGTTTTGGCGCTGAAAGACTCCCGAGTCTTCCTGCGCTTCACTGATGGGCGCCTTGGCTGTAGGACGGCTTTTCCAGGGGCTGGGGGAGACATAGCTAATGTGGTAGGATGGTAATGAGTAGCGGTGTTGCAACGGGAATGTAAATGCAAATGTGGATGATGGGGGAAGATCAAGGAACGCTCACCAGCAAGGGGAGGGTTTTATGGTGTGGCCAGGGCTTCACACGGGAGGGTGCTAGCGGAATGTTTGTTGATGTGTGAATTGAGCCCATGTCGATTGTAGGCAGTGACGGTATGTTGTGACCCAGAGTTGGCCATAGGTGTGGTCGTTTGGCATGAACGAGTTTTCTGTCCGTGTGTGCATGATGCTGTGACTGGACGGGGGATAGTTTGTGCCATCACCGTGACGGGAGACTCGGAGTAGTGAGTGTTGCCGGCCACACGACATGTTCATCCGTGTGGTTCAATGCTTGGCGTGGGTCGATGGAGGAAGGAGGCGAGGGCATTGTGCGGATTTGGAAAGCACGATGGTGCCGAGCACCAGTGCCGCTCGAAGCTCGAACCGGCGGTTGTTGATTTTGAAGATGGGTGTTCTGCAGATGAAAGGGGTGGCGATGCTGGTGATGTTGGTGATGTTGGTGGCGATGGTGTGGGCAGACACGTGCCGTGGCATGCCATCTATTGTAGGAACACTCGGTATCAAGCGACGGCAGCGGCAGTGCTAGGCCTCTTCGGCTAACCGAGAAGCAGGCCCGATCCAGGGTCTGCCGTGGCCCAAGGCAGGCATCCAGCAAACCATGGTTGCTGCGCCCGCCAAACTCGACAAAACAGACGACAGAGAACGCGTGTTTGGACATGCGTGCGCGCACCAATAGCATCACCTGCATGTTTGGTGACTGGCCCCTCTGTTGTGGTGCTACGCTGCCAAGTCCTCTGTTCGACGGCCAGGCGGCCAAGCACCGAGCACAGACGCAGGCGCCATGCATGCGACCCACCTAGCACCCATCTCTCTTCGCCCGCTCAAACCTCGCGTTCTCCAACCTCACCGCACCCCATCCACTCCCATCCACGCCCACCGCATCTCCACACCCAAGCCCCCCCGCCAGACTTCCATCCGGCCTCTGTCGCGCCCACACCCGGGCCGGCTTTGCCTCTGCCTCCTGCGCCCTGCACCCTTGCACAGTCGTGTCCTCGCATCTAGCCTTGCCAGCCTCGCGCGTCTGCACTCGCCAGCCCTCAACGCCGCCGTCGCAATCCCCATCCAACGCCTCCACCGTGATCGCGCGTAATCCACTGCCATGAATCACGGCTACCCGCCACCCCGCGTCATGGGCGGTCCCCAAGGCGGCCCTTCCCAGCGCCTGAACGAGCTCCTCGACAACATCAGGACCGAGTTCGAGACGGAATCCCAGCGCAGCGTCGACTATGAAGGCCAGAGTAAGCACCACGCCCGCCCTCGATCCGGCCGCCGCTAACACGACCGCCATCAACAGTTACCCGCCATATCCAAGAAATCGAAATGATTCGTGGCAAGGTTTACGCGCTAGAGCAGCA
Organism: Ophiosphaerella korrae; assembly: GCA_028456385.1. Taxonomy (NCBI): domain Eukaryota; kingdom Fungi; phylum Ascomycota; class Dothideomycetes; order Pleosporales; family Phaeosphaeriaceae; genus Ophiosphaerella; species Ophiosphaerella korrae. The sequence continues at coordinate 295,295 of JALNQF010000021.1, forward strand.
GCACAACCAGATGAAAGCAAAGTGTGTTCGCTCCTCATCGTTTGTCCCCAACATCAGCTGACAGCGCCCCAGATACGAAGACAGGATCACACAGCTCGAGCGCGAACTCGAGGCCCGTGGTGGGCCTAGCCAGAACTCGCACCACGGCTCCTCCCAACCCCAACCGCCCCAGATTGGCCATGGGCCTAGTAACCTCTTTGGCGGCATAATGGCTGGTGGCGGCCCAGGCGGTCCTGGTCTGGCGCCTCCTCCCCCTCAGGAGCCCCAACAGCCTCAAGGTGTACCAGCACACCTGCCCCAAGGACCGCCAGGGCTCAATCCTGCGCCCGGACCGCCGCAGCATTTCGGTGGTTACCAGCCTCCTGCAGTGAATGGTTAGTCTCATGCACTCTTGCCCCAAGACTACAACACATTGAAGACTGCATTTCTACCCTGTTCAATTCATTGCTTACGCATTCTAGGATATGGTCAGCCCCCACCACCCACCGCATCGCCTGGTGGAAAGCGCCCGGGCCCGCGTGGTCCTCCTGGAGGACCTGCCCCTGCCACTCCCCAGCAGAATAACCCTGCCCCCTATCCTGGATCGCCCCAGGTTCCCCGCCCTACCCCTCCCCCGCTCCATCCACAGAATGCCTTGATGGCCCAACAGAGCCACATGTCGTTGGCCCAGAGCAATGTTCTGGCCGACCTAGACATTGAGCAGCTGCCAGAGAACTTCAAGAAGGAAGGAGCTGATTGGTTTGCTGTCTTCAATCCACGTACTAGGCGTGTTTTGGATGTCGACCTGATCCATAACTTGCCACATCAGAGTGTGGTTTGCTGTGTACGATTCAGTTTGGATGGCCGTTATGTGGCTACTGGCTGCAATCGCTCTGCGCAAATTTTTGACGTTGAATCCGGAAATCCGGTTGCGCACCTCCAAGATGGCAGTCTGCCAGAAGATGGCGACTTGTACATAAGGAGTGTTTGCTTCAGCCCCAACGGTGCATATCTTGCGACTGGTGCTGAAGACAAGGTTATTCGAGTAAGTCGACACCACTTGCGAGTAAATGTGTAGAACTGTGATTAACCCCTTTAGGTCTGGGATATTGCCAGCCGCCAGATTAAGCATCAATTCACCGGCCACGAGCAAGATATTTATTCTCTGGACTTTGCCAGGAACGGAAAAACAATAGCATCAGGCAGTGGTGACCGCAGCGTCCGTCTCTGGGACCTAGAGAGAAATGAACAAGTTGCAAACTTCTCGATCGAGGACGGCGTCACTACCGTCGCTATTTCTCCAGACAACCGATTTGTTGCAGCTGGCTCTCTCGACAAGAGTGTACGTGTTTGGGATATTCAGAGCGGCCAGCTCATTGTTCGCCTCGAGGGTGAACAAGGGCACAAGGACAGTGTCTATAGTGTGGCATTCGCCCCGTCCGGCGACCGCCTAGTCAGTGGCAGTCTTGACAAGACGATCAAGATGTGGGAGTTGTCTACCACCAATCGTTTTATGCCTACCCACGCCCCCACCGGCAAGTGTGTGCGCACTTTTGAAGGCCACAAGGTATGTTACTCCAAACCGCCGCTATTTCGCAGGCGCTAACGTTGTGTTACAGGACTTCGTGCTCAGCGTTGCTCTCACCCCACATGGTGATTGGGTGCTCAGTGGCTCTAAGGATCGCGGTGTTCAATTCTGGGATCCCCACACGGGTATTGCGCAGCTTATGTTGCAAGGCCACAAGAATTCTGGTACGCACCGCACCGTCACTCATCACCTCCGCGGTTCCAAGCTAACATCCCATAGTTATTTCCGTAGCTCCTAGCCCAACTGGGGGCGTTTTCGCCACGGGTAGCGGCGACATGCGCGCCCGTATCTGGAGGTGAGTAATTTTATTTTTACGTTTTCGTCCCGTTCCTACTCTTTCTCCAAGGAGCAGTCCACGGTCACATCTCGACTTTCCACAAAACTTGATGTTTTATCGGAAGCTCGGCTTGTTGCGGTGTGCTGCGGGGGGCCCCACGACACCCCCACAAATGATCGTGGTGGACGCTTGACGTGATTATTGGCTGCTCATCATATCTCGTGGGGTGCATTGCAGCACAATCGCCATTTCCCATCGTGTTTTAGGTATCGAGATCACTAAGCTGACTTGGATGCAGATTCGATAGGTACCCTGGACCATAGAGTAGTTTTTGAGAACCATAGCCTCCAGCAGCTATTAATATGGCCTTGTTTATTGAGTTGGCAAGAACCCCCTTGTCATTCTCATATCGGACTCCCTGGATACTCATATGCTTACACCGAGTACCTAATCGCTTCGGGCATGAGAACATGCCTCCCTGGCAACATCTAGCAGTTACAGTCAGCCTAGTCACGTGCATCGTGCGACGCAGTCACCACCGACAAAAGATATGCCCAATTTTGAACAGGATCAATTGTCTTTGGGGACCCACGATATTACATGAAGATCTGTTCCTGTCAGGGTAAAGCAGGTTTTTTTTTAAATGGCAACTGGAGTTCTTTCTCGATAAGGTTTCTCTCGTTTTTTAGGTGAAAGAGCTGTATGACCGTTGGACCCCCTCAAATATCTTAAGTAGTTTTTCATTCCAATGCCCGTTTTTCATATTGAACCCGCTATCCCCGATCAACATTCTCCATGCCTCGTTCGTGTTTCAAGCACCGCCCTCCAACAAGCTACACGTCATATTCACACCCTCACCACATTGCTCACCCATCAATGTCGCATCCCCATCAACAAACCATCGATGACGTCCCCGACCGCACTCATCCCCGTACTCGCGTGCCCACCCTTTCCCCTCGCAAGCAAGCACCCGTCCCAACCCCAGCTCAATGCGCAAAAATTTCTTCGTCGCATAAACAAGGCAAATACCTTCAGCCCAACAAGGATCCCCCATCAATGCCCATTCCCATCCTGCGAGCCGCCACCACACGTATGTGCACATGCGTCTCCTCTTCCTTCCGCGAAAATCATCTTCCGCCCGCGCACATGCGCGCGAGACGAGCGCACGCTGTTTTCCGCCCCACCGACCTCTAATCGTTTTAGCGACCTAGAGTAACTCTTTTCTCGTGCTCATGTTTTAGGTTTCAGGAGGATTTATTGCCTTTGGTGAGGCGAGTCATACCGTGGATCTTTCTTTTCATGTTTGCGGTAGGAGTTGCGCAGTCTGGGCATGGGTGTTGTAGGGCGGCGGGGAAGGGGGAGTATATGTGTGTATGTGTGTGTATATGTGGCGGATGAATCTTGAGTCAGGTGATGATGGCGGTGTTGGTGGTGGTGGTGGTGGTGGTGGTGGTGGTAGAGGATTTGGTCAGCTGGACAAGGGTGTTGGCGGGGAGGTGGTTATGGATCCGGGAGGTACTCGAGCGGCAGCAAGGTCATGGGTACGAGGGGAAGTGGATCAGATGAGGCAGAAGAAGATGGTCTGTGGGCTGGAGGAGGGGTAGTGCAGTAGATGGGAAGCGCCTTCCATAACTGTAGGATTGAGTTTGATCCCATGTTGCTCCAACTATCGCCACACCGCCAGCTAGCAGGCGGTGCTTGGAATAAACTCAGGCACCTCCCCCATTGGGATGTACAGGTAAGTGCTTTGGTGGATCGCTATGCCCAACAAAACATACTCGAAGGCATGATAATCGGGGTGCCCGAACAGCCTACTGTTGGGTTGAGAACACTCTGGGCAACGACTAATCGAACTTAGACAAAACTCAAAGTCATACCAAGGGACTCGGTTCCGAGTTGACTAGGTACTCAGGTAAGGGCATAGCCCATTTGCAATGTCCACTGATTCGAGACGGGTCACAAGACAAGTAGTTCGAGTTTCTGGCCTGTTGTCGAGGATCAAATAACAGGAAAGCGATGGCGACAGGGAGCATCCTTGAAAAATGCCACAAAGCTTTGAAATACATACGTATCTTATGCTGTGTTAGTGATTCTCTCCACTTCTGCCTCATGAATTCGCATGTCTTGGATCCGCTCACCTCGCTTGCCTATTAGTCCAAGGTCTCCAATGTGAATTATAGAGAAGTAGCGCAGCCATGCCCAAGAAGAGGCTATAAGGCTTGGTTTACATTTTCGGACTGTTTGAATAAGGCGAATGGCTTTGCTACGCTCTGCTACCTGTGGTTACACTTCTCTTTGCTGGAATGCAACAGTGCTCCCCCTCAGGTGTAAACCGTTGCTAGTTGTGTCACGCTCACGGCTCCTTGTTCATCTAGCTCTAAAAATTTCAGGTCAAAGCATGTTTCGAATCACAATTGCCCTTCAACTAGCATCACCCCATCTGGCATTATTTCTCCGCTATGTCCATCCTCAAGATAATTCTCACTAGGTTGCAGCAAATCCACATTCGCCTATAGAAGAGCTCAACATGCATCTTTCCAAGACCTATGTACCAGGCCCATGTTTCAGGCTCTCAATTGACATATTTGACATGGCCGCGTTGTTGCTTCGTGCGCCCTCGCTTTCAATTGCAATTAATTTTCCACGATCCCGCGAGCTGGTTACACCGAGGTCTAAATTGGCTTGCTTGAAACGCGGACGGCACAGGGATTGCAGAAATTTGAGGCTTTTCGAGCGGGTCTGTGTCGACGATGCCATTTGGAGTTGATAGAAGCGAGGCTAAGAGGTGTACCCTGTTGTTAGGATTCGCGTGGGAGTAGTATTTGTCTTGTCGAGCTGGTAGCAATGATGGTGGGGCGACTTTCATCGATGTGATTGTCACCGCGGAAATACCAAAGCTAATGTCCTTGTCCCGCATCATGTGTCCTGTACAGTTTGGCTGGGATCTGCCCTGATGCTTTGCCTTGAGGTGGGGGTTCAAGATATCGGTGTACTGGCAGGAGCAAGAGCTAGATTAAGGCAGTGCCCACTTGTTCGAGTTGCCTCACCGTCTTGAAAGAATGAGGCGCACATGAAGTTTCACCCGAGCGCCCCAACTCAGTGATGTCCTAGTGCGAAGTTTCGCCACATCTAGCCACCAAAATAAGGGGTACAATGTGCTGAGTATGTTGGCAACCGCTATGCCTTTGGCCATCAGTGCCTCAAGGTCGGACACGATACTCTCTATCACCACCCGCGCTTAACATTTGTCACTTCCCCTACTCGTTCCACATATTACCTCATCTCAAATGCGATACTTTGTACTTCAGCCGGACTTCGGACTGCAGAATCTGCGATTCTAAGGCCTTGAACCATGACCTTGTTCATCCTGCATTTCCCCGACTACACGCTAGTGATGGCTTTTTCGGCATCCCGGCATCCCATTGGAGATTTCATGTGTGCCCTGCTACCTCGAGGATCGTGGAACGCTAATACCGTTTCCAGAGCCTTGTGCATCGTCTGAAAAGAAGATGACGATATACGAGCTGAGATGCAAGATGAGTGGGATTATCCGGGTGAGCGTAAGTTCCAAGTCGAGGTGCAGATCCTGGGCCGCATGGTGGTGTGACAGATCGAGGGTTAGCATTCTACGGCAAATCGGCTTATGGCGAATCGAGCGAGATACATGATTACTGCATTAAGTGGTGATTCTCGAGACGAGATGGTGCAATGTTGTGGGTGACACATGGCGGTAGAGGCGCAGATCGGATGCAACCCGACGGCTCTCCAGACCAAGAAGAAATTAAAAAAAAAGTGACAAGTGACATGCATGCAGAGTTGCCGTGACATTTGTTTGACATATTGCCAATTTGTAATATCTTGGCTGCTAAAGATGCGCTAGTCTTCTCCTTCACTGTGACTAGGCTACCGATGAGTTGCAAGCTGCAACTCAACAAGCTCTTCAAAACTCAAGTGGCGGTATCAGATATGTCGGCGAGCAGTTTGTTCCTCAACCCGGTGATCAGACACTCCTCGGATCTAGAGGAGGCCCATGAGGCTACCCGCCGCAGCATCTTGCAGCAGCTCATGCACGTCGCTCAGAAGGGTAGACATGACAAGCCGCTAACGTGTTTTGGGATTGCTCACGTACATGCTGTAGCGAGCATCGTAACAAAGGGACATCCCCGAAAGGTGTGGCTGAAGTCGCAAGGTGGGGACTGTCGAGATGAAAAGGCGACCTGTCATATGTTGCATAAGGGCTGCATACCAATAAGTTATTGAACCGGCGGGTCGATATTCGCTTTGTTGTCGTGGCGCTTGCTGATATCGCCGTTGTCTTGCGGGTTTGAAAGATCCCGCGATGATCATTTTTGCTTGGTGTTCCATAGGCGAGCACACCATAGCTGCGTCTTCAAACTCTGCAACTTTGAATCCATGCATCATCGGCCCGTCGCGTCAATAGCACCAACCCCGAGGCCTATTCCCCAATGACACAGACGCAAGGACCGGCCCTTCTCCATCCCTTTGGTCCACCTAGCCGCACACATGCCGCTCTTGCTCGGTCCTCGAGTTTGAAGTGTACTACTATCCATCATGACGATTATGACGATTTCATCAGGGCCCTGGTTCTCGGAAAATCATCCATGTGTCAACAAGAGATCGAGACCTAATCTCGTGGGGTTGCTGGCTCTGACTAGCCATGCACCCGTAGCTCATACGGGAGTAGCTTGAAAAAGCGAGACGAATCAACGACCAGTACACAAAACCAGCTGTTGGCCTTTGACAATATACCGGGTGCTCAGGTTGCTGTGCAACAAGAAAGCAGGATAGATAGTCTAGTTGTAGCATCGACAGCTTCATGTCATAACAGTACAATTCGTGAATTGATTGGTCAAGTGTATGAGCACCTTGCTGGGAACCTTGATGGTTATGTTCTGTGGAACTAATTCTGCAACTTCTATCTCGTGGACTTGAAATGCCGACTGCGCCTCGCACCTAACAAGAGTTCAATGCTGTAGGTATTGCTCGATCAGGCAACGTACCTATGAGAACCCGATCCCTGTTGAACCCTACTTGGGATGTCCCATATGTGGTATTTGTCAAGGGTCTGGGTTGAAATTAATTGGGCCTACTATTGCATCGGCAATCAAGGAATACAAGGGCGCGGTACCGAAGCGGCTTCAGATTTACGTATACCTTCCACTCCTCTGCTTATCCTAGCCAGCATTGGTGAGGCTCCGTGAACACTCGATTCGAGGAACTAGTATCACAACCTTCTTGTAACGTGGGTACTCGGTTCAATCCAAGCTTTCCTTGTTCAGTTGCATTGGACCGAGTAGTTTAGACTTGATGTTGTGCTGGCGAACTAAAAATCGATTTATATGAATGGCTTGTTTCACCATAGAAGAAATAAGGCTTTGAAATGGGTACGTAGTATCACGAAGGTCCGACGAAATGGTCTATGGAACAAGTCCTTACATTGGTAGAGGCTAGCCTTGTCATTTCTTAAGAAATAAGATGCGAGTACAAACATTTAGTAACCCTGACCTCATCTGAGGGGACCCTGATGCCCTTGGATTTTGATTTATGAGACTGCTGACGTATGCCTGCCCTGGGACGACAAGCTTCGGACACACCCCGTAAAACCACAAACTATTACCTGGCTCAAGACGTTGCATTTGAACGGAAGCTACAACGAAAGCACGGTAGTGAAGTGTAAATGAGAGTAGACATAGGCCCTGTTTCTTGAAAATTATTTGAAACAGTTGTATGTCAATTCCAATGGTGTTGTAGTTGATTGGTGTGCTTCCAGCGAAGCACCAGTCCTTGTGTCTATATTCGTATGCGTGATTATGCCCTCCTCTATAAGCATATCTTCAATATCGCAATGAGTGACTGAGCTCGTGCTGGCACTGGTGCTAATGCGGCTGTTGAACAGGATAGCGGTTTGTGAATGGAACGCAAGTTTCAGCTTCGACGGGAAATTACCAGGGTTGAACATTTACTTTCGTACTGCTGGAGGGGCAAACTTCAAATTGCTAGCTATGAGAGGAAGGACGCCTAAATGTCATGCGACCATACACGGTGTGCAAATGTGGTTGAGGTTCTCAGGGTAGGGAACATGGGTCATGAAACGCACCAGTCAATTCTTCGGACGCTTCCGTTTGGTTTCTAGGCCCTGACCTCATATTTAAGTCTAAACCTCGTTTGATCTGACATAACTTGGCGCAATGGGCTGGGGGAGAAATAAGCGGTGTATCTCCGTGTTGGTGACAGAATACATGTATCGATTGATGGCACTTTGAACAGAGAGCACTTTCCTTCCAACATGAGCGAGTGCCGCCTGTTAGAAACAAAGTCCTAAGTAACCTGTCAGCGGAAGTGGAACGTGTCTCCGCGCGAGTTCCGTCACCGTAGAAGGGCCGTCGCCACGTCTGCCGCGTGCCGTAGTTCGCGTGATTCTGGCGGCGGATGCAGTCGACTGAAACTTTAATAGGAGAAACGGATCTAAGAGCCAGGCAAGAGCAGCTGAACTTGGTATTAGGAAGTCAGATTATCTCTGTGCCTCATGTGAAATTCGCGAATCCTTCAGGTGCACGTATCCGGCGAGCAAGTCAGATTAGTGGCTGATTTCGATGACTGACTCTCTCTCAATTTTACTAGCACACTATTTCTGATCAATATGATGATGCTTCAAGACCTGGGTAATGCAATTCAGAACTTTTTCGACATTCCCCTGCAGCTGTTTGAGGCTACTGCAGGTCCACATATTGGGGTTGACAGGTAGTCCATTTCTGGACCACTTGCGTCATTTGCAAGGTCTGCTCGCCATGCCCTGAACAGCTTGAATCAAGGGCATAGATTAACGGAAGTAATCCGTAGACCCGCGGGGCTGAAGCTGCAAGTGGTGCAAAATGTAGTAAGGCCTCGTGGAGGTCTTGCCAATAATGCAACCTCAGGTTCAAGACGAAGACGAGTCAGTTTTCTATGGCGAAAAGATGGTCGGCATCGCTGGGCCCGAGCAGTGAAGCACGATGATCGATGATCGGAATGGCGCAAAGACGTATGCGGCCAAGATGGGTTGGTAGCATGTGAGTTTGGAAAGCAGCTCATCTTTGATGACGGCTGGCCACTCGCAGCAGAGTCACTATTAGGGCCATGATCTATTCTACGATGTTAGGTGGGTACAAGGCGGTAATTGAGGGCCGTATGGAATCGAGGCGGCTAGGCATGTTTAGAAAACTAATTTTGGAGGTAACAAAAGTATAGGCCGGAATAGGAGGGATAGTATGGGCAAACAGACGGCTGTGAGTGGTGGGCATTTGATTCCGGAGAAGTGTGAAGGTCGAGAGCTGGGCATGCGCGTCTCCGATTGAGGCTGGCTCGTGTCCGTGGTACCGGTACCTACTGGAAGGACTGGAGCAGGGGATGCAAGTCGGCGACAATACTTGGCTAGTCGTAAGTCGTGACACAAGGTGTTAAAACACAGTAGCGGGTAGGGTGGTGAGGATGGGCATGGAGCGTTGATGAGAGTATGCAGGCGGCTCCAGAACGGGCAAGGCAGCTAGGTACAAGGATGAATGAGCAATGCGTAGTGGAGGCGAGGGCTTCGTCAGATTGAGATCTAAACCGGTCGGCCGGTATGTAATGATATTACTTTTTGGATATAATTTTCCCACACGCTGGGCCAATGGGCATGCGATGGAATTGTAGGAGCGAGCCCCCACAACGAGCGCACGGGCCGTTTGGCTCAACCCCCAGGATAGCATGGCCTCCCCCAATTATCGTGACCACCACTGTGACCACCATCATCCCACTTCGTCTATCAGATCACATAGATGCATTATCGTCCATGGCAACACCGTCGTCTTCAGCGTGAGTACATGGTATGCCTGCTCTGGTCAAGACGCACCGGGGGGCTGCCCAATACGATCATCCACAGGGCCCAAGTCAGCAGCACCACCTCAGGCGCACCCACCATGCCGGGTGCATAAATGGTGAATGGCATTTGCCCCGGCCCATGACAGTCCGGGGCCTCCATACGAGCCATCTAGCCATCAAGGGCGTTCGCCCACTGCGTCTTGGGATGGAGACCGCCTCATTAGCTAAAGTGAGCCTCATCATTGGGCCTCTGCCACAGTGGCGTACTGGGCTTGTCCCAATGAGGCCAGCAAGTGTTTCGGGATGGGCCAGCGAGCCGTGGCCGCGGCGCTCACTGTTCACTCTAGACACAATAGCGCCTATTTGCACCCGCGTGTGTTTATTCTCACTGGTCCTCATGTCCTTCCGTCGACTGACGACCATGAGTTGCACCCAAGTCAGCCACGATAAGCCAACATAACGATCCTCACCAGGATGCTGGTGCTTTAAGCGAACCTTCGCGAGCGCTGACGACCTGCGGATCCAACTTCCTGCAAGCACATCGATATCCTACTATGTACATGCCCCATATCAACTCCTTGGATACGCAATTGGGGTGGCTTCGTCTGCACCAGCCGCCCAGCCTCTGGATTTCACTAATTTCCTATTACCTCCAGCTCTGCCAATAACCACCTTGAGCAATCCTGGCATCGATCGCCGTAGTCATGGCGCCCAATGGCATGCGGCTCACGCGTCTGTGCCGAAGCGAATCACCCCCACACTTTTTGTGCTGCACCTGAGACCAGGCCAGTGCAGCCACTACTTGTCAATTCACATCTCTGGGGCGAAGCTCCCGGCTCCGGCCCGCCCCAAGTTTGTCTGTGAGCTCAGTCTTAGCGCCCCTAGACGCCATCCCTGATCCACGCAATGACCCCCCCCCATCCACGACTGACCACTCCTCCCCTGCTGGGTATCGCCAGGCCTGGTCAATTTAAACTAATACACTCATGCCGGGCAACGTCTGTGGCAGTCTCCCTCATCACTTGGCTGCATGCGAGAGCGACAAACCCTGTTCATCCTGCTGCATCAGGTATTGGTCTCGATTCCGAGTGCCTCCCTGTTCCTAACACTTCAGTCTGATCCACAACAGATCGCCACCCTTGTCCCTTGTGGGATGCTCGAGTGTGCTATCTAGCCATACATATGTAAACCCCAAAGCCTCCCCCAACCACGGACAAGATCGATCAACAACTGTATCTCATGACTACATAGCTCCCACGCATTTGTATCTTGTCTTGTCTCTATTAGCTTCCCATTCTTGTTTCCACAAGCCTTCGGCCTAAGCCGCAGCTACCCACCTGCGTAAGCGCCTCTTCATCTCAGCTTGTTCTTGGGCATATAGTTCTCACACCCCACAGTCCGCCTAGCGGTAAAAGCTCCCTTATCTATAATGGCTGTCGTTGCGCATCAAAACGTCGAGTTGTGGCACAGACGGACTGAACCTTCCTTCCACATTCCCAACATCCACTACACAGACATGATGTCTTCCTACAATCCTCAACGATCCAACAACACTTCGGCTTTGAGAAGTTTTACTGCCCCGACGACACACCTGGAAACCAATCCATCTCTCTTCTCAGCGAATGTTCTCGCTACTTCAGTTTCATACCAGCCAAGTGGGCTTTTCGCGTACGACTCTGCTGTGAATTCGTACAGCATGCAACAAAACAGCATACCACAAACCTTTGCTATGAGTTATCCACCTAACTCATCTCCAGTGGTGTCCTATGCCGGCACCGCTGAAGCCCATCCACTTGCTACTATTCGAGACGTTCGCCATACATACACCCCCGGTAGCCATATGGTCAAGGCAGAGAGCGCCTCTCCGGTCCAATCGAATCCAATATTCAGTCATGCTTCGTATACAACGGAGTGTAAGCGTTCCACCTCTGAGCCAGCAGAATCCGCTACGACTGGCTTCGCCACCGACGTTGACACGTTGATGAAGGCCATTCAGGCCAAGCAGAGCACACCACCACAGCCACAGGAACCTGTGAAAGTGAGTTCTGTACATGTGTAACCAGTTTTTTGTTCTCCACTAAATAATATTTAGAGCGCAGAACCCCGAATGAGTTCAAAGCCGAGGAAACGTTACAATTGCCATATACCAGCCTGCAACAAGAGCTTTTACCAAAAGACCCATTTGGAGATCCACATTCGGGCTCACACTGGGGCAAAGCCATTCGTGAGTAGTCACCGCACAATATCAGAATCCTACTGACCAAATGCGTAGGAGTGCAAGGCACCGGGCTGTGGGCAACGATTCTCTCAACTAGGCAATCTCAAGGTCAGTACGCTCTGTCCAATGCATGGGATAGCCACTGATTCCGCTCACAGACCCATGAGAGGCGTCATACTGGAGAGCGTCCATATAGCTGCGATATTTGCCATAAGACCTTTGCGCAACGTGGGAATGTCCGCGCTCACAAGATCGTTCACCAACAGATCAAACCATATGCATGCAGGCTCGATGACTGTGGGAAACAATTTACCCAGCTCGGTAACCTCAAGGTATGCCGCGAAGCACTGTCCGAAGGGGATATCGTTGACCATACATAGTCACACCAGAACAAGTTTCACGCTGCTACCTTAAAATACCTCACCCAGAAATTTGCCACAATTACTTCTAGTGATTACGTATCACAGGCAGACAGGGAGCTTTGGGAGTATTTTGCTTCCCTTTACAAAAACTCAAATAAAGGAATCAAAGGTCGCGGCAAAGACAGGAGAATATCCACTATGTCACCGTCATCCGTGCATGCCTCATCCTACACGATGTCAACCGAGTCTATGCATAGAGGCTTTTCTCGATCGTATCAGCACCTTGGAAGTGATCGCAGCAGCCGCAGCTCATCAACATCCACAGATATGAGTCACCATCGACCCGAGCATGGCTATGACTTCAACGCTCCTATGCAGACTACCTATCAAACCCACAACACGGGATATGATGACATGGTCTTCCCGGAACGCAAGATGTATTGAGTAACCTGGCTACAGCTACACATGAGCAAGATTATATTGCACCCTGGTTCAATGACCAGCTATCCGAAATCAAGGGGCTGGTGGAGCGATAATGGTTGGCATGGGATCCAAGCTAGTGCAGTGACGACTCCCTTTTCCTAAAGTTTTTCTATTTGAACGGTACTCGTTTATGCCTGATTATCCACCTTTTATTTTGTACACATTTTCTACGCGTATAGATTCGGTCGCTAAGATGTCGACCCTTACACTGTATATTCAACAGACTTCATTGTCCGTAGCCTTGTATCAAAACCCGACGACGGAATGAAAGCCAAATTTCGCCCAATCAAAGAAAATCAAAATTTGCAATGCTGTGCAACCTCATGAGAGCAGGCTACCCTGGAAGCAGCATCATGTGGTGCGTTGTCACTCACCGCTCTATCATGAGCCAACGGCCGCAGCATGCGCAAACGGCAATGCGTGCACACTCAGCACTCCCAATAATAAATCGATACACGTCTCATGCGCCTTTGCTTGATAGTCATGTTAGTCCAGCAGAAGTAGGAGAGCAAAGGCGACAACTGTCCAATCTGCGATTGTGCGATAGAACTTATCTCAGATGATAACAACTAAGTGATCAATGGCCATGCACGCCAGTACGTCAAACTCGAACGCTCTGTAGTTCGGGCTCCACGCAGGCCTCAGTGCCCAACGCTTAGGTGTAATAGGTCAACTGTCGTGGCGTGTAGCTTGGTGCTAGGCGGATCTGCCAAACTACTGTACGGGAAGGGAGCACTGGGCAGCAAGAAGGACCGAACGCAGAACAGACCCTTTTTCGCCTGGATGCCGCGCCAAACGTTTCCAACTGCTAGCAATCAAAGCTCGCGCAACAGTTCTACACACGTCGGCGGTTCATGAAACCAAATTCTTTGGTTTGTGATTACACTGTCACCGCTCTTTACGCTTCATTTTCAACCAAGGGCTTCTCCGCGGTGGGGAGCCAGGCCCATCTTAGTCGCCCACGCTTCCACTTGCCCATCCCGCGTGCATCACTGCAAAGGCCCCTGCGGCCAGATCAAGGACCCGGTTCCCCATGGCATGCACGCGTCCAAAAGTGGGTGTGCAAATGCGTCATAAATCAGCCAATGGGATTTTTTCGCGTTACGACTACCCGATTCCCGAGCGCCTGGTTCAGTTCAACAAGGCCCCCTCGCTCCCGTTCATCAGTGTCCATCCACACTCACGCACCAGGTGACATGATGTTGGCGTGTCGTAGGCTGGCGTTGCGCTGTCGCGAACACATTTTGCTAAGGAAACTCAAAACTGGGGGAAGGATCCTTCGCGCCTCGTAGTTTTGCGCTTCACCTTCATTAAGGTTGTCTTCTGTCCATCGGTATTGGGTTTTATGGCTATGATCGACACAGCTTAATGATCTATCGGGTTGTCTCTGCAGGTCTAGAGCCCGTTCCAAAAATGACGTCTGCCCGGTATCTGCTTGCTCTTGTCACTGCCACCACTGCCAGCCCACGGTAAAGCTTCTGGGAAGCAACCCAAACGTGCAATACAATATAGAGGCGCTGTGGGGGAGCAGCAGGGGTTGCGGATCCAGCTTACCGCAATCATGCCTACAATGTAACACAATTATTTAATTTTTATCAAAGCATCTTTCTGACAGGCACGTTTAGTAAAACCGTATTTCATTGCAAATCCTTCGGCTTGCACGTGGGCGCACTGTGCAAAATCAGGTGGGGAGGTAAGATCCCCTATTGTCCAGGTCGGCTTGCGGCTCCCGCTTAGCCCTAGAGTGAATTTCTTCTTCGACCCAGTTCTCGTAACGTTGGGTTCGCACGTGGCTCGAAGCTAAATTATTCACTATCTGATCTTGCGATTTCGTCATATGGAGGGCTTTTGTTGTCATTCTCCCACCAGTTTACCAAGAACATCTGGGGTGTGCTTGCCACATCCCACACTTACCGTCTGCAAGCTTAAGGAATTATCCCCGGCGCTACCATGTAATTTGCTATTTCTTGAGAGCATGCCCATTTTTCTCGTTCAGCTGACGCACGCCACGGATCGCTCGGGAGATTTACTCCGCGCATCAACTTACCAGCTGGCCGGGACGATATGGCATGCAACCTCCTGACTATAGGGCATAACGAGAGAAGTTGAATTGTGCGTTACAGGGTTATACTGCAGATCAAGTCCCACCCGGAGTTGTCTCCAGCGACAGCAAGAGGTGACTGAGTCATGTGCCGGCCATAAGTACACAGGTTTTACGATGCTCGGCGGTATCGGTTCGTTTGAATCTTGAACTGTTCCTGTGCACATTGAGGATAGTCGCGCCGAGCGCGGCGCATACCTCGAAAAGGGTAATGGGGCTCCCCAACTTGGATCCGAGAGATTATGCCCCCAAGACAGTCCCACACGTCACTGCAATCAAATAGGCTGGCGAGGTTACACAGTGAGGTGCTTGTTCCGGTGCGTCGTCAAATTTCAAGTAGAGGTCTCACCGTGGTGGGTTCAGCGTATCACAAACAGGCTCGTATCTTGCATCACACGCGTGTTGGACCAGCGAGCAGTTCCAATTCAAAACTCCCGTGACCTTCCCCAGAACATCCCATGCGCAATGTTCACTCCCGTTGTCAGACATTTGACATGCTGTTTTCGCATGCCTCGCGAATATGAGGCCCGAAGGTGACTTCCTTGTCATACAACGGCGTTATCTATCAATTTTTTAGTGTTACAAACGCCATGTAGTAGATGTTGAAGACGGCATTTCCAACGATACTTTCGATCCTCGTCTGTTGTACACCTTGGAGTACTTCCAGAAGTTGTTGCTCCTATGGGTAAATGAGCCAAAGATATCACAGGAGTAAAAAGCACCACGAGCGCCGTTGATGAGACTACACAGCCTTCTAATCATGCTTCAGTAACTAAAGGGTATATATATATATATACTCTTTGGTAACTGGCTTCAACTCGTTCGTACAACCACATAGCGCCAGCCTCGGCCACGCCGCATTATTCCAAAGTGACAGGTACCCTACATCTTCACCCTCTACTAGGATCCCACGTCACAAGACTCGCTAATGCAATCTGTACGCTTACAAACCACTTGGTCGCGCCCACCAACACCATTTCAGGTCAACTATACATATGTACAACCACACTTCCGAAACATCGGGCTCTCAATAGCGCATTCACTAAGACGCAAGATCTGTAATGATAACGATCAAGAAAGGCTGCAGTCGCACCGCATCCAAATCTTGGATTGAACAGGTCCTGCGCGTCTCAGTGAAAGCACAAGGATATCGGGAGCCAGGGCACCTGCAAGGGAAACCATCATCATCATTGCATCGACATTCTCGATTGAAATAAGAAAACTCGCATGCATCTGGACTCACATGATCTCGTTAGGCAACGTGGTCAGTCAAAGGCATGCAATTGCGGTTCCAACCGGAACTGTCATCCACATCGCTGGGTCCTTTAGTCGCCCCTGAAGATCTCGGCGCGAGAGAGCATCGCCTAGCATTTTTGCACGCGGGCTGACACGGTTGCGCGCTGCTGCCCTGCGTCAGCCCCTCCCCCCCCCTCCCGACTTCGGACACGGAATCTGTGCGAGTCCACGCGCGCGAACCGTTGCTGGAGCGGTTGATTTCAATTAATCAGAGAAAAGGCGGGATACCGTTGGGTGCCCCGCTTGCCCTTGTCGATGTCGCTTGTTTAGCGGCAGGAATGACAGGTCCTGGATTGTAGCATTATCGTGGCTATGTCGTGCTCGTCACAGTTTCGACTGCATTTTAACGCCCGGAACCCCGCGATGGTGCCCTGAAAGTGCCCTGAGGCGCCCTAGAGCAGTTGATGAACGTGCATTGGACCCGGAAATTGATTTCATGAATTGTTATAGGCGACGGTCGTGGTGGAAAAAGGGGTACTATGTGTATCATGACCATGAGCTTTGTTGGAAGTGTGGCGACATCTATTGGGATGAGGGCCACATCCATGACTCAAATCAACATTTTACGAAGCCTTTTATTGAATGCGCGCATGCGCCCTCTTCGAAAAGAGAATGCTGAAACCTCCTGAGAGCAGATGAGCTGCACGCTTTGGCGTCAGGACACAGCTCTACGCCACTACGCCATTGCGTTAAACCGTCCAAAAGAATAGGCAATGATCAACCAACATTAATCATTGGGTGTAAAGCATTAGGCTTACACTGTAGTCTATTCTAGTGTTCCACCAGCCAGTGCTAACCTACTCTAACATTGCATACTCATGCCTCGCAATGGTATATATTCGTAGTACTACAGACTAGCTGTAGCGTAAACGTACTGTTCTCCTCATGATGATCAACAACGTTGATTATTCTTCATCTTTTCGCAGGCTGTTTAGCAAAGTGGAGTAGGGCTTTCCGCCTTACAATATCAATCGACAGTCTATAAGTATCATATGTCCACGGCCAAACCAATTCGTATATGCAGTAAGTTCCAATTAAATAAAAAAAAAATCGTAAAATAATAGTAGATTAAGCGTCAGGTTCTACGCGACTGAATATCATATCTGTATCGCCCTCGATCTTTAGGCCATTTTTCTCTATTACTACTTCAATGCCCCGAACGGGTCTCAAGTAATCAACCAGCCCTAACCACTGGGAGACGAGTAATGTTGTTAAATCAAGCTGGCCTCGACAATTTCCTAACAGCATGATAGTCTCTTTAGGCATACACTTTAAGCTCTCGTTTGGTGTAGATGTCGTACCCGTCCCTATTTCCTATGCAATGATCAATTGCGTGTGATGGCGAAATCAACTTGTCGCGAGAGAGCGATAGTATATATACCGGCCCAGGTAGTAGTAGGGTCGTGAGCTTGAGCTCTTATTTTTCTGCACAATGCAATATCTAACCACTTGGTGCAGTACGACTTTGCTGTATTAATGCACTGTAGTAAACGGTCCAAAGAGACAAGCAGTACGCATTTTGGCGTTGAGTATCCAATGTAGAATAATTTGTGACTGCTACAGCTAGTCACAGTTTTATAATTGATATGCCGAGACAGCTTGTGATCTTCCCAGGCGCTTCCATTGTTGAAGCCTGTCTCTTTCTGTGGTCTTCAGGTCTCGCATGATGCCTATGACTGCATACTGCATACAGCTAGTGGAGGAGAGTGTTGCAGGTGTTTGACATGGGGCTTAGCCACAACGAGAGAAGGAAGTATACGTTGCGGCACAGAAGGCGTATAAGTGATAGTATCATGCGTGGCGGCTAGACGGATCGGTGCCTTTTTAGGGTCAATTCTGCTCTTTTCTTGTATGCCCATCCATTTGGTATTTGATAGGGATCTGCTTCCTTCTTGCCATAACGACCTCGGCCTTTAGCCTAGCCTTTAGATTTAAGAATTAAAGGCCTGGTTACGTAGTGGGTAGGAGCACAAAAGCCGCTAGGATTGAATTTTGAGGGCTTATATCGGATAAATAGAGTGTGTCACAATGTGAAATTCACCTCACCGAGGAATAATCAGAGTTGTCTTTATGGCTGCTATTACATTATTTATGGCCCACCGCAGCACCGGTATTGGAATAGAAAATTGTTATGTGTGAGCTGGCACTGGCGAATAGTACTGTAAAATGCTAACAAGGCGAAGACTCCAAGGATGGAACGATAGTAAAAGGCTCTTTCAGTTGATTAAGTCAAAGTATATAATCACTCCGTAAGACCCTAAGACTTTTTGGCTGCGCTGCTGATGACACCAAACTGAGCTATTTAACATGTGTCGTGCAGAGTGTAGACGAAGTTGTTATAGCACGGTCGTATTAACGGAAGTCCCCGAAACCCTAGGAGATGCGGAATTCTCATATTGTGAGTTCCGGTTCGCTGCCTTCTTACCACAAGCTATTGTCGTTGAATCCGAAGCATTTCATCCCGATTGTGACCAAACATTACGTGTCAGCTATAGGCAAAAATCGATGGTCGAGTACAATAGCATACCAGAAGTGGGTTAGGCTGATTGACAAGTGTAGTTTGGAAGGCTGGATGCAAGGCGTACAAGTAAAAGATTGTCAAGATACTAGTATTTGGAGTCTAGTTGTCTTGACACATCTTCGAGAGTATCAGGGTTGAGCGGTTGTCCTATAATCAGTGTTGTCTAGATATGGCAACATGACCTGAATAAAAGTAAATCAGAATAAAGGTTGCTTGCTTTGGGACATGAATCTCTCGGCGCGGTGCTGCAAAGAAACGCTGCCTATGTGACTGGAACCTACGAAGGGTTCTACAGAGAGCCAGTGAACGATTAGTATCAAAAAGAAGACAAATTGAAGTGGTCAAAAGGGAGGCATTTGTAGCACCACAAGTTTGCAGATATACCATAGTTAATCTGAATAAGTCTGGAAAGCATGCACATGTGATATAATCTATATCACGTGATGCTAAGCACAGGGTGCTGGAGTAACATTTATCAGGCAAATTATTTCGTATTCGCAGAGCTGAAGGAGAAAAATATGTGCGAATTGAGAAGGGCAAGGAGGCGACGCGTACGAGTGTTGGAAGAGCGGTTGAAAATTACTAGTAGTAGAACGCTGATTTGTGGGCCCGTGGCATGATAGTGATGTGTGGGCCATGCGATGATGGCGCCTTGCGAGGTCAGATCACTTTTACAACCAGGAGCCCGAGTATCCGTCGCCGAAAGCTGATCACGTGAGGTGACGCTAATGGCTTGTCACAGGCGGTGATTGGTGAGAACGCGTGTTGCAATTTGAGAGCCAGGGACCGAACGGAGCGCAGAAAGATTATCCCCGAGTAGGTAAAGTCCTCAAAGGGAGTCTCCTCCCGGCCTCAGTTGCCACCGCCGTTCTTTTACGTCGATTGCAGTTTCAATTGCGAGCGCTGCTACTTTCCTGCCTCTCCGCGACCAACGTCTTTTTCCTGCGTCCACAAATCGACGAATCACACTCTTTTCGTACCTGACTGCTGCCAACAGCCAAGGGTGCCACCATGGATGTCGTGCTTGAGGTAGCCGATACTTTTCTGTTCGATCCCCTATACGCAATCCTTCTTCCAGGAAGCACACCACACTCTTCGGTCGCCAATGCCACCATTTCAAGCTTCAGAGAGGAACCCACAGGCTTTGCTAAGCCCCATGCGACATGGCAATACGAGCCTTCCACCCGCTACTTCTCCCTGGAGCCGTCCAAATATGCATACATGAGCTCATGGAGCCGCGATGACTGGCAGCGCCAGGTATTATCGCTGTATCTCATTACATGGTACGCATCCACACGAACTTTCGTGTCGTGTATACCCAGATTGACTAATGCTCCTGCCGCAGGCTCTTTGGCGTCGTCGTATACTTTGTTTTTGCCGGCCTGTCTTACCTCCTCGTCTTCGACAAGGCCACGTTCAAACACCCCAGATACCTAAAGAACCAGATCACCCTCGAGATCAGGCAAGCCAACGTCGCCTTCCCCATCATGGCAATTCTCACCGTACCCATCTTTTTTGCAGAGGTACGTGGTTACTCCAAACTATACGATACACCAGAGGAGGGCCCTGGAAGCTGGTACACTTGGGCTCAGTTTCCATTCTTCCTCATGTTCACCGATTTCTGCATCTACTGGATCCACCGCGGCCTGCACCACCCCAATGTGTACAAGCACATCCATAAACCTCATCACAAGTGGATCATGCCAACTCCCTTTGCGTCGCACGCCTTCCACCCCCTGGATGGCTATGCTCAAGGCCTACCTTACCACATCTTCCCCTTTCTGTTCCCGCTTTCCAAGCTTGCCAGCGTCGCTTTCTTCATCTGGGTCAATATCTGGACTGTTTTGATTCACGATGGCGAATATGCACACAACTCCTCTATCATCAACGGTGCTGCGTGCCACACAATTCATCACCTGTACTTCAACTACAACTATGGACAGTTCACCACCCTTTGGGACCGTCTCGGTGGCAGCTACAGGAAGCCCAATGACGAGCTGTTCCAGAAGGAGCTCAAGATGTGCCAGAGCGAGTGGAAGAAGCAGGTCGAGGCCGTCGACAAGATGGTCCAGGAAGTCGAGGGTGACGAGGATCGCGAGTATGCTTCCCAGGAGGCAAAGAAGGTTCGTTAAATTTTCATGTTCTGAGATGTCGTTACGAAAGAATATGGATAGAAGAGAGGAAGAGGGCCCCATGAGTGCAGTGCATCCATGAAGGCATGTTCAGTGGAGGACTTTTAGTGTACATACCTTTCAACGCAATCGCTGCACTTCGGTTTGAGGAACTAGGGGCGTGGCCTTCAGTTGGCTGACCTAATTGTAATATGGAGCTTCGGCGCAAAAGCATTTATAGGGCTTGGATAGATTACTTCAGCATAATACCTAATGTCACGTGAGTGATCCTACTCATACTGAACTTTCGCCCTACATATTGAGGTTCGTGTCCAAGATGATCGGTTTCCAAGGCAAAATGTGTGCTACGCAATTATAGCCATCTTACAAAGCTAGCCCGGTCGTCCACCACGTCTCTCCCCTATGCCATCGAACCACCTCGCCCATATTTCCCCAGCACCACCACCCATCCCTCTCATCTGCACCAAAGCCCAGTCCCCTGAATAATGAAACGGGGATGGGTTGAAACAGCCAAACGCCTCCTCTAGAAAAATCATCACACAGCAAGTGCGCTGTGTAGTAAAACCACACATGTACGTACAAGAAAGTGAACGCCCGCCTCACAAACAGTGGCACACGCCGCGTGGCACTGTATTCTTTCAGTGCCTGCATAGTCAGTACCTCAGCAAATATGCCCAGTGCCTGCAGTAAGAAGAAAACAATGGGGCCCCTAACCGGCCGCGTCTCCCCCGCACACGTATAACTCCCACTCGCATGCACAATGCCGCTTAGCCCAAATGCCACAACTAACTGACCGGCCTTCGCCACCGCGCTCTTGCTATCCAGACCCAACATCTCAATCGCCTTCCGGCTCGGTTCGCGGAATGCAAAGCGAAACGTCTGGTGCCACCAACTGCCCCACCACCCCACAAGCCCCTTGTCCAGAACGACCGAGTACGGCGCCCATGTTTCGGGGTACATCCAGGGTTCGGCGCGGGCGCCGAGAAAGGCAGGGCCAAGGAGGGCGGAAAAGAAGAGGGGGCCGAGGGCGAAGATGGTTTGGAGCGCGTGTTTGACGCCGAGCATGGAGAGTGTGAGACGAGTGATGTGAGTGAGTGTGGGGCGGGAGGCGAGGAGCGAGAAGGGGAAGTAAAGGGGTGGAGGGTGATGGACAAGACCCCAGAAGTAGGGATCATGCATCATGAGTGTTTTCAGGGCGTCGAGGGCCAGGTAGCCTGTGATGAAGGTTTTGATGTTTGCGCGGATGAGTTCCGTTTGTGTGGCGTGAAGCTGGACTTGGGCATTGTGTATGCGGCGGGATGTCTTGGGCTCGTTGCCTGCACTGTTATAGTGGAGCTGCAATCGGACATGCTTTGGAGGCGGTGGTAGAGCGGATGTACGCCAGTTCCAGCCTGCACCACGGAAGTTGCAGAGTATGTCACATACCCAATCAAGGCGCTCGATAAAGGGGGTGAGGGGATATGGCTGCCATGCAAATGAACCGTGACGATCGCGTGGTCCGGCATGACCAGTGGTTATACCGTTTCCCTCTTTTTCTTTTGATTGTGACAAGCCGTTTCTTTGGTCTGTATTATCTGTCCCTTTCTCAGGTGTACATCCTGACCTCTTGAATGCACCTTCTAATCTCTCGATTCTCTGAAAGTCGGTCTGCGCATCATTACACACCAGAATCGCAAATACCCAAACGACACCCCAAGCATTGATCAAGCCTAATCCGAAAGATGTCACCACTCCTTTAGCCCTAGTGTATCGCATACTATAAGCTGCGAAAGAAGCGATCCATGCAAAGGCTAGGAAGCGACACTTTTTTAGCCATGGTCGATTTTGATGCGGAACCAAAAGATATGCAATAACCACAGCAGCTCCAAGTGATCCCCAGGGATACAGGAATGGTTGATATTCCCCAGTTGCAATTTGTCTATCATATTGCGCGTAGTAGTGCCGGACTACTTCGTAGTGAGAGCGTGGCCATGGATCCTTGCCAAATGTCGTGAACATAATCGAACTGTGAAAACACAAGGAGCAAAAGGAGAGATAGAACCAAGCATTAGAAAGAAAAGGAAATCCCAAACCCAGAAAGAAGCAATGTGGTGGCGCACTGACTTGAGAAAGTCAAGACGATCTTGCAGTCGCTAAATGCAGGACTAGGCCATAAACGGAAGTGGCGTCGAGCGACAACACCAAACCACTTTGCATCGTGATATCGCTAGACCGCGATCGCGATCATTGGAGCAGCAGGTCACGTCTTCCAACTTTCTATCGTCATAGTTGAAGGACTACACACACCGGCAACATGGTGAACATCACAGAAAAGATCAAAGAGTGAGCCATGGTGAAGTTTTGAAATGCCAAGTTCTAACGCCCCACCAAGGATTGAGGAGGAGATGCGAAGGACACAGAGTGAGTGTTCTAATGCCTATCACATGTGACTCTAAGCTAACGTACTGTAGAAAACAAGGCGACAGGTACGAAATCCGACCACTGATTCGGAAACAAGTTTTAAAATGCATCAACCGTCACGTGCTAATACTTCACCTAAGAATACCATCTAGGTTTACTGAAAGGGTATGAACCATATAATATATCAGAGAGCAAATAGCTGACTACAACCAGCAAACTCGCCCGTCTCCGTGCCCAACTCCTTGAACCAGGCCCCGGTGCAGGCGGCGGCGGTGGCACAGGCTTCGACGTATCCAAATCAGGCGACGCACGCATAGCTCTCGTCGGATTCCCCTCAGTTGGCAAATCCACGTTTCTATCCCGAGTCACCAAGACCAAATCAGAAGCGGCAGCCTACGCCTTCACCACCCTGACCGCCATCCCCGGCGTGCTCGAGTATGGCGGTGCAGAAATCCAAGTTTTGGACTTACCCGGTATCATCGAGGGTGCGGCCGAGGGCAAAGGACGCGGCCGACAAGTCATCTCGGCCGCCAAAACTAGCGACCTAATCTGCATGATTCTCGACGCGACCAAAAAAGCCGAACAACGCCGGCTCCTTGAAGCTGAGCTCGAAGCCGTGGGCATCAGACTCAACCGCGAACCACCGTACGTTTGCCCCCTTTTTACCCAACCCCCTCCCATCCCTTTACTAACCAGCCCGGTTGTTTTCCTTTTGCAGAAACATCTACCTCAAGCCGAAAAAAGCAGGCGGGATGAAAATAACCTTTTCTTCGCCCCCGAAACACCTCGACGAGAAAATGATCTACAACATCCTCAAAGACAATAAGATGCTCAACTGTGAAGTGCTGGTGCGCGACGAAAATGCTACCGTCGACGACTTCATCGACACCATCATGATTGCGCACAGAAAGTACATCAAGTGCCTATACGTCTACAATAAAGTCGACTCGATTGGGATCCCCCATCTGGACGAGTTGGCGCGCGAGCCACACACGGTCGTCATGTCGTGCGAGCTCGATCTGGGGATCCAGGATGTGGTAGAGCGGTGTTGGCGTGAGTTGGCGCTAATGCGTATCTATACCAAGAGGAAAGGGTGCGGGCCGGACTTTGGGGAGGCGTTGATTGTGCGTAAGGGTAGTTGTATTGAGGATGTGTGTGATCAGGTGCATAGGACATTGAAGGAGACGTTCAAATATGCGTTGGTGTGGGGCGCCAGCGCGAGACATGTGCCGCAGAGGGTGGGGTTGAGCCATGTGGTGGCGGATGAGGATGTGGTGAGTATTGTGGCCAAGTAGGCAGTATTTGGTTGTCATGGAGAAAATCATACTATTTGACTTGAGATGCTGGTGCTAATTTCAGCCTGCACATGCAAAATCAAGAGGCTATGACGAAGCGGTAAAACACGCTTGGGTATCTATGTGACAGACAAACCAGAAAACAGAAAAGTGACGGAAAGAGATATTAGGCTTGCTTTGCAGCAGAGGAGTCTAGTCTAGTCGTGGGCGCTGTAACAACAGGAACAAATGTAGAAATGGGAGAATGATATGCTTTCGTACCCTTGCGCCATAACGAAAGACACTTTTGTTCAACTAGGTAGAAATCAATACGAGGTTATGCTATGATTGTGCCCCGATGATTGGGGGCTGGGAATTGACCTGTAGGGTCGGTGTCAGTGGATAAGGGAGGTACTGGTCGCTCGGCAGCGGTGCAACGTCTTCGTGCTCGTCTTCTTGTGTGTTTGGCCGTGATATTGTGTCGGGGTCGATTTGGGGATCTGGGATCTGGATATCGAGCTGTGTAGGTTAGTATTTGTATGTAGACGAGGACATGGAGTTTCATACTGTGAGGTAGCCCGTTCTCCGCAGCGGAATGATTTGCACTGCCTCCTTCTCGCCTATGGTCCTGTTCCAGTTCTCGACCCAGCGCTCTAAATCGGCCAGTTTCCGTTTGACACCCGTCAACCCTACGTCGTCCCACAGCCAGAAAGTGGCAATTCCCATGACGGCGTCCAGCCAGGCACGGAAGGTGAAGGGGTCAAACGCGTCTATGAGGGTGTTGTTGATTTTCTTGATGAGGTCCCGAAAGTCGTCTTCGCTGATCAAGGGGTCGAGGATCTCAGGGTACAGATTGGTGAAGGTGGGGGCTAGGTCGCCCTTGATCATCCAATCCCTCTTGATGCGGATGATGCGCGTGCTGGAGTACAGCTCCGACTCGAGAGGGACGTGTGGGTTGGGATGGGGAAAGCAGGGATGGGAAGGGCCCCAGGGAAACTCGGACTGGTCATCGCCGGGCACGTGGGCAGAGGCGGCCGAGTGCATCGAGGTGCGGCGCGAGGCGGAGAGGGAGACGCGGGTAGGGCCATGCTCCTTGGTGTGGACGATGGCGGCCTCGACGTCGAGATCGGGGGTGGCAGCCATGGCAGAGCGCGGAAGGGCGATGCTGGTGCGGCCGGCTATGCTGTCCTCGCCGGTAGACCGTTCGACCACAAGCGACGAAGGCGCAGGGCTCTGGCGGCTCTGGCGGCGCTGGGGCAGAGTGAGCAGGGGATATTCGTCGCGTTCGGCGGCCGAGGGCTGCTCAATGGGGAGGTTGGGGTAATCGAGTGGGTGGTGGTTTTGGTTTTGGTGAGTTTGGTGGTGGACGGCTAGGGCGCGCGGCGACGAGTTGACGGGGTTCCACAGGCGCGAAGCTGGCTGGCGTGGGGGCCCTCCAACAGCAGCAGCAGCAGCCGCGGCAGCAAAGGGTCGCAGGGGGTTGAAGTTGAAGATGCGGTTGGTGAGCGACCAGCGGGCAGGCAGAGGCGACGGGAGCGGCGGCGCAGTCTGGACCGAGGGCGGGCGTGGAGACGCCGTGGTGGTGATGGGCGCGGTGGAGGGAGGAGGGCGTGGAGGCGACGTGGTGGTGATGGCGAGGATGGTGCTGGCTGGTGAGCGTTGGGGGAGGAAGACAGCGTGCTGGCCAGTCGCCCTGTCCGTGCGCGGTGCATCTGCAGCCAGTCTCGAGCACCACAGCCAGTAACAGAGGGCAGATGGCAGATGATGGACAATGGAAAGACGGAGAGAGGGACAGACGGATAATCTGATAGTCTGATAATTAGACGGATAGGCTGTTGCTCAGATAGTCACAGCGAACAGGTAGTATCAGGCAGCTATTAGGCTGTACTGCAAAGCGATTGACTCTGTCTCACTCCTTCGTTTGCCAACAGCGCCATCGTCCTGTTTTGATAAATGCATTGACTCGTCCCATTCGGGCCTCATGGCTTCTTCCTTTGGGCGACTTGCCAGCCTGCAGTGCCTACCCCTGCCTATTTCATCGGCCGCCAATGCCCATCACCACCATCCCCTAGGAACACTGCTTTGTTTGCTGTTTTGATATATATTTAGCTACTTTCTCGCTCTGTTTGCTTCCATCAATCAAGCAAGCAAGCAATTGCCGGTCCTGCCATCCTCCTTTCCTCAATCACCCCCATATGCACAGTGACCACCCACCGCCCACCTCACTCACCAATGTCACACACACACACACATCCTTGACTCGAGCCCACTTTCCCATCTCTCACTGCCATCCCCATCCCAGACCCACGCTCCCGGGTCCCCAATGCATTGATTCCACCCACCGTATCCGTGTTCCGCACACTAGCCCCCCTAATGACGCAACACACTGCATAACCTCTAACCTCAGCTATGAGTCTGGTTAACTGCCAAGCACCACCACCAAACAAGGGCAATCGCTGCACGCATTGTCATACCCACCCTGTCGTGACAGTCAGACTACTTACCATACTTGCCGTATCGAGTAATTGGCCACTTCAATGCGTCATGAGGGACATGGTACACTGACTACATAAATGCTTTATAACTCCGTTTTTGGTAATGCTTGCCATGTGCTAGTACATTTCACATCCTCAATTCAAATCTCAATTCAAATCTCACATACTTTCTCTTCCATGGCGACCTGGCCGCGACTCGTGCTAACCTCTACATACATTGGGGTATCCTAGCCTGTCCTACAACGCCTCGCACATGATACCACTTTCGACTCCAACTCCTACGACGCATGCCGGTTGGCATTGGCTTGCATCTTGCGCATCGCCTCTCGATGTGCGTCTAGCATGTGTCCGCTCCGCATCATATTATCCAGTACCGAGGCTCGTTGCTGCTGCACTGCCTCACGCTGCGCTTTTTCTGCCTCCTTTTGTCGGCGCTCATTGATAAGTGCGAGTCGTTGTTGTTCCACCGCCTGCGCCTGTGTTTGCGGTGATGTCACGTCTTGAATGTTGTTTCTCCACCCTGCGAACAGCTCTTCGCGTCGCTGGTTTGATTGCGAGCTGAGTGTGCGTTTAGGTTGATGAGAATCAAAGCCTACTGGGGCGCCTTTGTTTGCCCATCCCTTCTGCTGCCACTTTTGAGATGTGGAAGGTGGTGCTTTGCGTTGTGATGTTAGCGACGCTTGGTGCTGGAGTCCTTGTGATGGGACTTGATGGTGCTGCAGCAGTTGCCGTCGCTGGGCTAATGACATGTTCTCCTGGTCGGCTTGCTCCAAGAGGTTCCCTGCTGAACTGTTTGGTGTAAACGACTGGGATGAAGTCCGCTTCCTCATCAGGTTCTCACGCTGGCTCATTAGTGTGTTGGTCGGCAATGGCGCAAGCGCATCGAGCTTGACTCCAGAGCTTGATCGGGACAAAACGGTTGGCGACGCGGCCGGCTGTGGCCGCGCCGTTGATCGCTGGTCAATCGAAGATTCTTGCGAGAAAGTAGAGGCAGATCGATTCAGGCCGGAGCTGCTGGCCCTGTTGGCTCGACTCTCCATAGAGACCCTCCTCGAGCTACTCTTACTTCCCAGCAGCGGTGATGCAATCTCGTCGCTGACCGGCGCAGCTTTTTCTACTGGGCCATCCTCTGGGATGGTGTTTGGTGATGATGGCAACGGTAGTTCGTCGATGTCAGGCCTGTCAGCAGTTTCAAGATGCTTCGCCCATTCGTTGGTGCGATAAGACAAGGCGATCTTGGAGAGTCTCTCGGAGGCCGCTCCATCCTTGAGACTGCCAACATGCGACTCAAGGCGCTCAGTTTGTGAGTCTTGAGACAAGGTGTCAGATTTAGTGTTCCCGCTTGCGCTTTTGCCACCAGAAACAAGTGTGTCCGCCCGGATGCGAGAATCGCGTATCGATGAACGGTTCTTTCGCCCACCATTTAGCTTGGGATCGGTACTCACAGTCAGCGACTGGCGGAACGATGGTCGTGTCAGAGCACTGTCGTTGTCGGTTGTTATTTTACCCATTTCTATTGTATCTGCATCTTTCTTAGAAAGAGTTGGATGCTCCAAAAAGAAATTGTGCTCCGTACCGATAGGAGACTGTGCCGGAGAGAGTTTATGCAGCGAAATGTCATCGCGATCGTCATCCAGAGTAGCCGCGACAGATGATGCACGATCATCCTCGGTGTAGGAAAAGGGAACAAGGGCTTCTGAAGATTCAGACAAGACCTGCGATGCCCGACTTGTGGAGGTTCGCTTTGTAGCCGACATATCACAGACGCGTTTGGACATAGGCCTATGCTCACTTCCAACTTCGTCATGTGCATCTGGAACGGCAGATACAGACGCATTATCTTCATCAGCATTTGTTGTTTCCTCATTGCTTGGAACATTGAAAGGAAGAGGAATGACAGGAGGCGGTGGTGGAACAGCAGAACGAAGGCTAGCCCTTTTTGTTGTGGCAGGTTTGCTAGCGAGAGTCGATGGATTATTCGGGGTCTCGGGAAGGGTCTTGTCAATGGTATTAGATCCGAGTTTTTTGTGCGTGATTGGATTGCCCTGAGCATCAATCTGCTGGATGTCATCATCCCTAAGCACACTGACGGTAACTGTTGTGCCGGCTGCTGCCACTCCACTCTTAGACAGATTGACCATCTCAACGTTGTCGGTGGCGTAGACCTCTTTCTCTCGGATACTTGTTGAGCCTTTAGGGCTTGCGATTGACGAAGATCTGACACTGGAGTCCAGAGTACTCTTGTTTCCATAAGCAGCTTCCCATTGTGCACGTTCCTTCTGGAAACTATCTTCGACACTGCGCCCACGCGCCTCCTCTTCTTGGTCTTTCTCTTGTTGTTGTTCTAATTCTTGCGCTGCGCTTTTTTCGCGATGCTCCTTGACAAGTTTCCACACTCGTAGTTGCGAGACGGCTCCAAATATGGTGATGATTACAACACCAGCCAACTCTGCCTTGATGTTCTTAGTTAATGGGTATGTGTTAGTATTAAGTGGGAAAATGCCATCGTTCAAACCCCAGAGATAGAGCCAGAACTCCTTCCATCCCGCGCGAGCGAGGCAATCGATGCCGAGCATCGTAGCTGTAGCTCCAGAGAAGGATATAGACGCAATCAGGCCATAATTGCGCGTGTAGTGGCTGAAGGAAAGTGAGTATCCGCCAGCGCTCATGCAACCAATGAAGATGGCACGACCAGTAGTAGAACCAATTAAGCCTCCACTCTTCAGACTCAAGAACCACATGGAAAGACAAAAGCCTCCGAGCAAGCATCCAAAACCTTCTGTGATATCAGAGAAGACAAGGGATAGCACACCGAAAATGACACCGGTGACGAAGGCTGCAACGAAGAAAGCACCTTGCACGCCATCAGAGACGGGCGCGTTCATGAGGTAGATGATTAGAACAGTGACAGCGAGAGCTGTTAGATACGCAGCAGAGCCTGATACATAAATCCTGAATTGTGTGAGTCGATATCGATAGGGATGCCATGCTAGACGCACCATTTGTTTTTGATGCCAATGACAGCATATATTAGACCTGTAGTAAGTAGCAGGGCACCCGTTAATCCCATAGCAGGGGTAACTTTTGGGCGAATTGGTAATGGGTTTGTAGGATCACTTCCTAATAACCTCAATATTAGTTTGATCCACTTCAACCATGAAGAACCATAACTGACCAACAGATGACGTAGCTCCTGGCACTGCCGAAGTAGGTATATCTGTCGACGGAATGACGGCGGTCGCGGTGGCCACTACGGTTGACGGTCTGATAGAGTTGTCTGCTGTCGATGCTGGCCGCTCTGTTTTGACCGATGATACTTCGGCAGAAGTCGCGACAGATGCTGATGGACGCGAGGAGGATCGGGCCGTAGACAAGGAAGCCTGAGACTGCTGCTCCGGACGGTTATCATCCTGTCGGCGCACTGCTTGGTAAGGAACTGCCGAAACAGACTGCAGAGACAGCAGAAGCGCAAGGCACAGAACAAAAAAACGGTAAGAGGACATGATGAGTAGTGAATCAATGGGAAAGGGCGACTGCCATTGAGTATTACGATTAAGGTCCTAGAGATTGCGACTCGAGGATAGCAGTTTGAGTGAGCGAAATGGGGGACGGCACGACTGACGTGGGGAGAAAGAGGAAAGAGCGAATGAAGAAAGGCTGTGAGTTTCAATGAACGTGGAGAAGTGTATTATTAACTTGGGAGTATGCAGTAGAGAGCGAATAAAGAGAGTGGACGCCGACTACTCAGCCGCTGGTGTGGTGTTGATGCAGGAAGAGTGCAGAAACAGGCTGGGAAGGCGCATGGGGGCACCATCGGGGATAAAAGCTATGGAGTATGTAGGAGATCGCCCATTAGTCCCGCGAGTTCCAAAACGCGAGACTCTGGAGGCTTGATGAGCTTGGGCCCTGTCCCAACTAGGAGGGGTTGGACGATGGGTTCATCTCGCATTGGTTTGGCGGCGTCAAGATAAGCGTCTGTTTTGGGGACATCCATACTGTGAGTGGCTTGGTCGGTCCTTGGACCTTTGCCAGGAAATTGCAGTCCTCCGCCACCATCCAGTCCACGCTCTTCGTTGCGAGCCACCAGCCAGTTACCCATAGAATGAGTGTAAGTCAATCGTCTAATGGGAGGGAGCAGCAGCCCAAGACACCAAGGGGCAGCGAAGTGCCAACGAAATGCCAACAACAAGCAGCCTCTCGAGGCATCGGTTGGCTCGTCAAAGGGCGCGTCCTGCAGGTTGGCAGGCCCCTTCCTCGGAGACGAGACTGTGACGTGACCATAGGTGGACCTCGAAACTCAGCTGCCTCATGCGCCAATGGAGCATAGTGAGAGGTTGATGGAGAACGACGCGTTGAGGAAACGCGAAATTTATTACCTCCGGGCCAATCAGGCCCATGCGCACTCTTATTCGATAGGGCTGGGAAGCCACTGCATGCATGCTAGCCAGCCATCATGCATTAGTTTTGCATAAACGGGTCCCCCCTCAATCACTGTCTTTCTCGGCGCCGTGAAACCAGCCGCCGATGGGCTATGTCGTGCGTATTTTTATCATTGAAATCTTCGGTAGGAACAGAAGAGAAAAGGAGCGGGTGCTCAGAATTTCCATCTAGTCTTTCTCCCCGCTGCTCGGCTTCGCAGATCAAGTTCTACGTACCTAGTTTACTAGTGCTCTCGGCACGGTCGGATCGCCCTGCAAAAATACAAATGATCTTCCGCACCGTGTTCAAGGATTGAGATCAGACTCTAAGGCAAAAAACGCTAGCGAATGGCTCAGCTGCGTGCCTAAACCAGGATACCTACACTTCACACCTGTGCCCGTTGTCCCAGGTCGCAGCAATACCCATAGTACTATCCAACAATCAAGCTGAGGCTGGCTGCTACAACACCTCTATTCGCCCCACATACATTCTATAATGTTTGTATCGCAAGATCTCGGTATCATCCGTCTGTCATCCAAAATGGTGGTCTGAAGTACTTGTGGGTCTAGTAAGATTGGCAATACTGTGGTAGATGTATTGACAGGGCCTATGGCAAGCGCATTGCACAATCACATGTCTTTGCTGTAATATCATTAGCATAGTGCTTGTGGAAGTGGTATGCCTAGCTTGTGTGTTACAACAGGCACGAACCTGGTGAACGCGCATCTTGGCTGCAGCTATGTGCTTGCATGGAACCTTGGAACGGCCTTGCTGTTGCACTATGCACTAGCACCCCGTGAAAAATGAATGTGCAGGGTGAACAGTGCTTTCCTATTTACAATGAAGCTGAATCATATTGAAGATGCAAGATACCCATACGAAAACAAGGCCCACATACACATGATACGTATAGCTGATCAAGAGGTTATGATCAAGAGCATCATAGCAATTGTGATACTAGTGGGCAGGCTGTCACCCCGCTGAACCTTATATATTGAGCTAAGAGTTGTGTGATTGCCGAGCCGCACACGCATGCCTAACAAAAGCATCAAAGATCAACCAAACAGCAGCTGTCGACTGCTCCAAAGCCAGCAGCCACACCTCCCTCCTCGCTCTGGTCTCCTTTAGTACGGAGAAGATACCCAGCCTCCCAGTTTTCTAAAATCTCACCCTGCTCAGACCCACTTCCAGCTCGCCATAGGCAAACACCGTAGACGCCTAGCTCGCAAATAACGCCACCACGATGTAGCTCGCCATTCCGCAGGATCACATTTCTTTGCGGGGGTGGCTCAATTATCTCCATTAAAATGTAAGCCGGCCAGTGTGTCTCGGGGATATTTTCGAGGAACGAAGGAATAGCTCTTCGATAGATGTTGTTTCCACCTCCCTCGCGTTGGGGTTTCAGAACATATCGAGAAGCTGAGGTAGGGTCGGTGGCAAGTTTCCTTGCTTCGCTGCCTGCTTCGCTTTGATTGAGTGGGTAAATCGGAGCAAAGGTCTCTAGCACCCGCGCTGCTGTCTTAGCATCGGGTAGAAAACGCTCCAGATGTGGCGAGTGTGGAGTAGCTAGTACTTGTTGGACTTTCTTACACCCGGCGAGTTGAGTTAAAATGCTGGGGCATTTGATCGCCCTGCTCTTCTCCAGATGCAATCGCGCATTCCAGTCTTCCTCTTTTGGATAGTCGTCGGGTGAGTAGCCTGCTCGGAAGTAGATTGTTGTCACTTCATAGAGTGCGGCGGGAGCATTGGGTGGTGTATAAACAAGGTTCCAGTCTGCATCAAGTTTCGTGTGTAACAATATCTCTCCGAAGGGTAACCTGAACGAGCGGACGCCGTTCTCTTCTAGCAACGCATATTCTAGATGCCTTTGATCGAAGACATTCCTTTCTGGACCTTGTACTACAAAGAGTACACACAATGGGCGTGAGGTTCGTGACGCTCCATAGGCGTTGTGTGCAGTAGCTAATCCCTTGGCCAAAGAAGACGCCGACTTGCTCTGCTGCAGAGAGCCTGTATCGAGGAGCGATGATGCGATTGAAGACGGGTAAGCATCAATCGCCAGCAGATACCTATGCAGTGCAGAAACTTGAGAAGACAGTCCACCAAATGACGATGCAATAGTATTGAACTCCACTTGCTTCAGGGTAGACGTGAGATGTGTGTGAGACTGACCTTTGTGCACCATGTAATCTGATCTGAAGAGCCCAAGTGAGAGGTCTTGGACATAACCTTCCTTTTTGACAGCAAGGTGAACTTGCCACAGTTTTGCAACAAAGTCATCGACATTGACAAGCTCTTCAACAATACCCTGGAGCCATTTCTCGTCTCTTGCTATCGCCGAGTAGAGCTCATTGTACGCTTTTTGTATGGCAAGACCTTCCAGAAAACAGGATTTAGAAAATAAGCTTGGAAAAAGTGTGACTGGTGCTGTGATTGCAAGCACGCCAGAGGGATCTTGAGCTGGCTGTACAAACGATGGCGCTGGACGGACTGCCAGACCGTGGGCTATCGACCAATCTTTGAGATTCGAGAGAAGGAAATATTCTTCATCCTTTGATAAGTCTGGTGGGTAATGTGCCGATCCCATGATTATCCTGTATTGTGTTGGAGAGAGCCTTGGGCTGAGTGGGCTGTATCATCTATTTTAGTACCGTCATATATAACAACAATTGAGATGCCTTTGTGCAGTGTATGGGGGCCTTTTTGACAACTGAAGTGGGATATGCACCGATCGCAAATTCTTACAAATACTCCCCGCCGCGCTAAGTAAACTTGGAATTACCTAGACAGCGATTTCTCACTCCGAGGTTCCGGGTGAGTAAGGCAAACCTTGTAAGCGCTGCAAAAGAAGCGTGAAGGTTTCTTCATACACAGTATGCTTTGGGTTGTAGTGCAGGCACTGCGTATATGATGTCACAATGTGCCCTCACGTGCACATGTCCTGTGGTTTATTACCCCACCACGCCCACTGACCCACGTCCCCAACTCAACAACCAACCAACTCACAGAGGCAAACTTGAAGGCAGCCAACAAACGCACATCATTTCCTGTTGACGCCCTAGCCGTCGCTGGACCACTACCATTGCCTAATTGCCTGCCTACCTACCTAGGTAGTGAGACACCAAATACTTCGACCAGAAGCAAGTTTCACTACTTCTAGACAATGCCAGCATGGGATCTTCAATAAACGAATGCCCTGATGATCCATGGCTATGGACTACTGGTCATCTTATAGAAGTAGTTTGTAACTCTCAGGCACTCTTTGATGCTATAGGGTGCATTCAAGACAACCTGCCAGACTTTTTAGCGCTGAAGGAACAAATCCGAGACCAAGAGGTTAATGGCGCAACTTTTCTGACTAGTTTGGATTCTAATACTTTACGGAGCGAGTTCGGAATCCAAAACCTTGGTCAGAGATCGGCTCTGGTCTTAGTGATTGAGTTACTTCGTCGGCGTTCACAAGCCTATAAGCAGCATGCAGCGACCATTGGTGTTCGAGAATTAAGCATTGATAACGAGCCTATCCCTCCAGCACTCCAACCTAGCAACTCTACACTATTTGATCCTAGTGATCGTAAGCGCCAGAAATTAGCACATGTCACAACAGTGCCACCATCGCCATCTAGCGATAGGAGGCTCCAAGATCGACCGGACGGTAGCCAGCCATGGGACCATCTCCTTCGCTGGGAGCAAAATGACGAAGGTGTTATGGAGACAGACGGCTTTGAAACAGAAGAACCTATGTTTGAAGAACAAAACGAAGTCGACGATAGCATCGAAGAAGACACACTGGAAACTCAGGACGAAGCGACCGAGGATGTTCACGGCCAGAGTCGAAGCAAACTTAATCCTGATCAAATTATAGACATCATCAACGAGCGAATCGAACACTTTACCAACACTTGGGAGTTGAATAAAGGTGTTGAAAAGGGCGACGAGGTCAGCGAAGACCCTGATACGTTGTGGGATTTAGCAGAAGCAGCTGGGCAGAGGCAGCTCCTTGTGCAGAAAAACGAAACGGATGCTGCCTATTTTACGCAACGACTCGATATCCTCTGCACCGAAATCGCAAAATTCCCTGCTAGTACAGCAGACAAACTACGCCACCAATGTGGTAATCTCGAAGTTACGGTGAACTCATTGCAGTTGGCTGAGTGGTTGTTATCAATCTACAAGTTGGAGCCCGTTGAAGAGAGTGAGGATGAAATTTATACTGCTAATGCTGAGCAAGAAATTACTACGCTGGCAATGGAGTCTGAGCTTTGCACAGACATTGTAGACCTTGGATCACCATCGGGCTCATCTGATGACGACATTATCACCTACAGCTCCCCTCGAGCTAGACCACACTCTATTGTGGACTACAGTCCCGTCGACCATCGTTCCATAGACCACAGTCACCCTCATCGCGTTCACACCCCCGATTCAGTATTTGCTAAGTCGTCTGAAGACCATTTATCTCAACCACCCACAATACCACGCGTGCGGCGCATTTCGTCGCCAGCCTTGTCACAGCCTCGCGACGAGCCTGCAAAAGTCTCGATAGCACGCGCCGCTCCTCTGCAACCATCAGCGCAACTGAGTGATGAGCCCGAGAAAGCATCGATTGTTTCTGCACGCCGATGGAAATGGGCAGATTTGGTCGATACACAGGACCGAAAGTGGATTGTGACAAAGGTATTACAAGAGATGAGCTGGGATGACCGGGAGACTGTTCGAGAGCGACTGAGACTGGTTGGCAAAGCAAACATGATGCGAGAAATCCCTGCATGTGTCCAAATGCTCGCTAAAGGCGAAAGCAAAATGCTAGGGTTGCTCTCTCGCGACGTCACCAAAATCCGTACCTTCACTAGACTTTTTCTCTGTTGGTGGTTGTGCGGCGACTATTTTCGTGCTGAGCCGCCCAAGTGGCGTCTTGAAGAACTTGAGGAGTGCCTGGACAAAGGTTGCACTGATCTTAGCACGTTTTATGACTACCTGGACAAAATCATGGCCACGACATTCAGCCCGCAAGCATTGCAGTATCCGGACCAACCTTCACAGGCAGAGGTCATTGAGATTTCGGATGACGACGAGCCACAGTTGGGCTCTCGACGCAAGAAGACATCTTCCCGTACTAGTACCTCATTCACTGCACTCATTGTGATTGATTGAAGGGGGAGGTTAGTTAGAGATTTGGTTTGTTGGGAAGAATAGCCCAGAGAGGTGGATATGCGGTGGTTGTGGAGTTTTCTTTCTTGATACCCCTTCAGCCTTACGCTCGTATGTACAATATTATCACTTCTCTCGGTGCACGCATAGTCAATACATGCGGTCCTTTATGGTTGAGACGCCCAGCATACTTCGGCGAAATAGCGTGCCGCGCCTCTACAATTGGGCGATGAGGCATGCTTATCAAATTAAGTGCTCAGACTAGTGAGGCTCACCGCCTAGTGCACG
This sequence comes from Ophiosphaerella korrae, assembly GCA_028456385.1. NCBI lineage: Eukaryota > Fungi > Ascomycota > Dothideomycetes > Pleosporales > Phaeosphaeriaceae > Ophiosphaerella > Ophiosphaerella korrae. The sequence goes on from JALNQF010000021.1 coordinate 332,139, forward strand.
CCCCCACCCAATGCACGTTTTGGCCGTATCGCAACTTTTTGCAACCCAACTTCAACATTAATTATCTCAGCCAATATAGGTGATCTCGATGCAGCGATTGCAGCTGTAGAATTGCTGAAGCCAGGAGAAAAGATTAATCTAGCTGAAATTGCTAGGACTTACGGCGTTAGTCGATCAACGCTATTAAGAAGATACCCGGGCGAAACAGGCTCACGCAATGCTAAGACACTTAACGAGCGTTTACTCAGCTAACAACAAGAGGATAAGCTTATACTATACTGTAGTAAGCTCTACGTGAGAGGGCTACTACCTTTACGAGAGATAATGCGAAATGTTGTGTTAGAACTAGCTTAAAAACTAGCTAGAAAGAACTAGGTTAATTGCTTTCTCGCACAGCACACTAATAAGCTTGTTACACGCTAGGCCTCTAGACTTAATACTACGCGTAAAAAAGCTAACTCTATATATAAATATACACTCTACTTTAAACTTTTAAAGTATAAAACTAATAAATACTCTATAGAGCTATAATATACATATAATATAGATAAGAAAGGCTTTTTACTTAGATACTTTACTAAAATAAAATAAGTCTTCTTACGCTATCTTTATAACTATAAGAAGATAAGATACCTTCTATAGAGTAGTAATAAAGAGTAAGTAATAACGCTAGTATATATATACACTAATAAGACTACGTCTTCTAGTAATATTTAAGATACCTAGCTTTAAGATTTTAACCTATCTATATATAAAACTTTCTTTATAAGCTTACTAACTAGTTAGATAAATAATAGCTTAGGCTTATAGTAGCTTAAATAGGTATTTAACTATAAAACTTATAAGAAAGCTTATTATATATATTAGCTACTTATCTTAGATAGCTATAAATCTTATATAATAATAGAGTTTATTAAGTACTATAATACTAATAAGATACTCTTAGCTATATATCTACTTTACTTAACTTATATACTCTAGCTACTTAACGTTATTATATTTAAGCCTCTATTATTAGCTTATAGCGTATAGCTTACTTAGTATATAGAAGTATACTAAGGACTTATAAATATAATAAAGAGAGACTTTTATAAGTTATTTTATACTACTTAGAGTACTATATTTAAGTTAGTAATAATACTAAAAGCTTTTAGCGCTACTAGAATTACTCTATTTAACTCTAACGTTATACTTAAATAATTTAAAGTAGAAGGCTAGAGCTAGCTATTTTTAAGCTTATTAGCTTACTTATTAACGTTAGTACTTAGTATAAGTAACTAGCGTAAGATATATAAAATCTTAAAGTTTTTTTTTAATAATATTTATAATAAAAATACTTAGTAACTTAGCTATATAATTTATAAGATCTCTATATAAAACTTTTTACTTAAATATAAAAATAAAGGCCTATATAGTACTTTAGCTAATAAGAAAAAGTACTACTAGTAAAGTAAGCTTCTAGCGCTTAAAGCGCCTACTAAATATAATAGAAAAATAGTAATTTAGTTACTAAACAAGGTAAGAGATATATATAAGTACAAGGTTTAAAAGTAGGCTAATATAGCTAAGCTATAACTCTAGAAAGTAGAAGATATTAAGGCTAAAAAGTAATAAAAAGCTTAGAAGGCTATATTAATAGAGGAGCGCTACTAAAGTTACCTTATAGCTAAAGTTACCTATAACGCTATAAAGGCTAATAAAGCTTACAATCACGTAGAGACTTAACTTACGCGTAACACTAAAAGACAACTCTAAAACAATATTAAGATAGCTAAAAAAGCTACCTAAAAAGCTTGTAAAGGCTCTTAAGTTACTAGAGATAAGCGTAATTAACTTAATACTACTAAAGAGGTAGTAGGCAGCAGTGCGCTAGCGCTGCTAAAGTTAACTTGTAGCTGTAATATTAACCTCCTACAACGCTATAAGCTATAAGTAAATTATACAATATATACTTATAGCTTCTAAGATTACTACTCTAAAAAATCTCGCGATAATAACTACTGTAGAGCCTGCAATAACCTCATCTCTTTTTTGGCCAAGATAGCAGAAAGCGTGCATTAGGTAGGGGCGTGCACTAGGCGGTAAGCCTCACTATGTCACCGACTAGGTATGTAGCTTGCGCTTTCGCAATAGGCGGTATGATTCCGAGCGAGTTGCGAAGCCCCAAGAGGCCCAAAAGTACTCCGTCGGCCGGTCGGAATTTTCGGACTACATTAGTGGTAGTTGAAACGACAAGAGAACCAAGGCGGTGGCAGGGGAGGCATGATTCGGTACCCCACAGCACCATTAGCTCACACAAGGGTGGTGCACGAATTCTTAAGCATAGCTCGTGCAGCGCATAGGCCATAAAAACTTATCGACGATTCTTTGCTCCAATAGAATCCTATATACAATTCAGTACCCCAGGATAACTAGGCATGCATACCCAAATAGCCCCATACACGATACTAAGTTAATGCAAGTTGGATGTACAAGGGGGATACAAAAAAGGGTAAGTAGTGCGGCTTTATACGCTCGAGCCATAGAATTCTATCGAATCTTACGTACACTGTAATTGTAACAGGTCGCCTGTCGTCGACTACAAGCGACCTTTGGGGGTGTTGGTAGACTGGGAGTTGATAACAAAAGCTCGTGTAGTAATCAAGCAATAACTATAAACAATAGTTGATTTGTGTGTACAATGTCAAGTATTAGCGTTCTAGGTTAGAGATTAGATTACTAATACTTCCCTAATAGTGTACATCCTTACTAACTATATACTTCTACTAATCTATTTATACAACTTTATAGATTACCTTAATCTATTATACGTATTTATAAATTACTTTAATCTATTATATATATTTATAGATTACTCTACGTTTTACGTATTTAGGTTGTAGTTTATTTCCTAATCTAGGTTATTACCTTACTTATCTTATACTTTGTTAGTACTTAAGTTAGGATTAATTAGTTCTATCTTAATTTTTCTTATTACACCTATAATACTATCTCTCTCTCTAGGTAAGTTCTTATTCTCTTATCTTAGAGCTAAAGTTATTAATCTAGTCTCTTTATTAAAATAAAGTTCTTTATCTTTTTCTTTTATACTTACTAAGTCTATACTTTATTATCTTTAATTAGTAGATTATATATTATATTATAGTATTATAATATTCTTTTATTCTTATTATAAGTCTTTAAATCTTTTATTAAATTACTTTTCTTTAAAATATAGTAAGGCCTATAAGGCGTATATTTATACTAATACTTATTTATTTATAACTTCTTAGGTATATCTCTAGTAGATTATAGGTTAATAATACTTATTTACGTATCTATACTTATTTATAATAAGAGAAGCTATTAACTATACTTAAGATAAACTATCTAAATAGATTATAGAGGCTAAAAAAGAATATAATTAGATTCTAAGTATATAAGTAAAAAATTATACTTATTTAGTTTATTTTTATAAGATAAAAGCTTTAAATAATAAGAAGTCTATTGTATAAGCTATTCTCTTAGAGTCTAAGCTTAACTTTAAGGCTATAGTAGAGGCTACTCTAGCTCTTACTATATTAAGCGTATCTAATACTTTTTTACTTACTACTAGTAGTATAAGCCTTCTCTATTTACTACTAAGTAGTCTAGAAATTTTTAATTTTAAAACTCTTTTAGTTTCTTAAAGTAGTTAAAGTTATTTTCTAGTTCTTATATTTCTTCTTATAGTTATCTTTTTTTATCTATACTTATCTATTTTACTAAGTAGTAGTTTCTTCTATTATAAAACTAGTATACTAGGATTTCTTTAACTTCTTATTCCTTTTATTCTTTATATATATCTACTTTGTATACTAGTAGCTTTACGCTTTATAGTACTTTCTCTAGTAGTACTACGTAGAATATTAGGTGTATCTTTATTTTACTTAGTAATTTTAGCTTAAATATAACTAGTATTACTTTCTTCTTAACTTTATATAGTCTTATTTTAACGTAATCTAATTTTAAACTAGGTTTTTTACTTTTTATATTCTTTCTAACTAACTATACTTTTTCTCTCTCTCTAAATTAGGGTCTCTCTTAGTACTTTTTATTATAGTATTTTACTATATAATTGTATAAGAATTCTATATCCTATCTTAGTTACTTATATATATTTCTAAGTCTATTAGTAAAGTTTTCTCTTCTTAGAGACTAAGATACTTTAAATCTTAGTATCTAATATATATTAGGGTTAAATCTATAGTTTGTAAAAAAAAAGTAATATTCTTATTACTATATTCTTTACGCTGTTGTATACTAACTATACTATAGGTAATAGTTATACCTAATTATTCTAGTTATAGTTAAAGTAGTATCTTAAATATTATTCTACTATCTAGTTTATACATTCTAATTATCTATCTATCTATAAGTAGTATACTATTAATATTATATACTATATTTCTATTTATACTATTATTGTTCCCTATAGTTTTAATATAAATCTTATATCTCTATCTATAATAATTTTGTCTAGAATACTATACTAGCTAATTATAGTCCCTAGAACCTAGTATATAGTAACCTCTATTCTACTTTTCTCTTTATATAGTTTAAAGTATAAGTACTTTATAAGTTTATCTATTATTATTAAGATTCTATTATATTTAATTCCTAATATTAAATCTTTTAACTTAAGTAACTTTGTAATAAAGTCTATTATAATAACTCCCTAAGGTTATTCTAGTATTTTAACTAGTTATAGTATTCTATATAGTATATATCTATTATACTTATTTCTATAATATTCTATATAGTCTTATAATACTTCTATTACTAATTATCTTACTTTTAAGATATAGTAATCTTATAATAGTCTATCTAGTATTTTATTAATACTTTAGTATCTATATACTAGTAGTTTATAGAATTATTATATAAACTCTCTTTATATTTTTCTTAGAATATATTTTCTTCTATAGGCTATTATAATTCCTTTTTAAATCTTAAGTTTCTCTATCTCTTTAGAGGCTTTTTCTATTTCCTTCTAAATTTATATATCTAGCTCGCTATTCTTTCTTTTAAGTATTATAGCTATTTTTAGTATATTTAAAACTAAATATCTTTCTTTATTCTTAACTAAAACTATACTAGTAGTATTTACTTCTTCTTATAAATCTAGTCTTCTACTTAAGGCGTCTATAAATTAGTTATCTTTACTCTTAGTATATATTATCTTAAAGTTAAATATTAATAGGTATTCCTACTATCTTATATAGCGTTATAATAAGTTCTTATTTATTATAAATCTTATAAAATTCTTATAGTCTATATAGACTTTTATTTAGTATTTTACTCTTTATAAGTATACTCTCTATTACTTAAATACTTTATAGATTACTAGTATCTCTTTATTATAGATTAAGTAGTTAAGCTCTACTAGCTTTATTTTTTTTAGAAAAGTATTTAACTAAGTATTTTTATTTTGTATCTAAGACTTCTTGTATTAGTACTATTCTATAGACTAAGTTAGATACGTCTATTTTTACTATTACTAGTAGGTCTAGGTTATATATTCTAATAATTAGATTTTCTATAAATCTCTATTTAATCTAGTTAAATACTTTGTTATATTCCTTAGTCTATTTAAATAGCGTATCCTTCTTTATAAAGTTTATTAATAGTTCTATTAGTTTAGACTAATTTATTATTAATTTTCTATAAAAGTTTACTAGTCTATAAAATTACTATACCTTTTATAGGTTCTTTAGTATAAGCTATTCTTAGATTACTTTAATTTTATTTAAGTTAATCCTAATTTTTCCTAGTTCTATAATAAACTTTAGGAAGTCTATTTCTTTAGTATAGAATTTGTATTTTTTTTATCTTAAGAAATAGTTTACTTTCTACTAGTTTTTCTAGTACTTTATATATATATTATATATATTCTTCTTCTAATTCTAAGAATATAAGGATATTATCTAGATATACAAATATAAATACGTCTAAGTATTCTTTTAAGACTATATTAATTCTTTCTTAGAACGCTACTAGTACGTTTATTAGTCTAAATAGTATAACTAAGTATTTAAATAGTTTATATTACGTTCTAAATACTATTTTCTATTTATTACCTTTTTTAATTCTAATCTAATAGTATACATTTTAGATATCTAGTTTTATAAAGATTTAAGCTTTCTATTATTTATCTTGTATTTTATTAATCTATAGTAGGGGGTATTAGTTTTTATTTATAATTACGTTTCTTTTTCTAAAATCTATATAGAGTTATTTATTATTTATCTCTTTTTTATCTATAAATATAAGTTTATATACTATTAAGGATTTAGATTCTTATATCTATCTTTTTTTAAGTATATTTTATATAAATACTTGTTTAATCTTAGATTTTTCTTCTATTTTCTTATAGACTAGGTTCTATTCTATATCTTTCTCTTCTTCTAGTTCTATTACTAGATCCTATTGTTAGTATTCTAGAAAGTAGTTGTTAGGTTTAGTAAGTTATTATTCCTATTTCTTATATTCTTTTAGGAATTCTCCTTTATATATATTTATATTAGCTTTTAATATTTCTCTCTTAGGATAGCTAATTTTCTCTATTCTCTAATTAATTCTTAGGTTAGTTATTTATAACTATAGTATACCTAATATTATATCTTATTCTTTATTAATTATTATTATATCTATAACTATATTCTTAATTTCTAGTCCTTCTAGTTTTATTATAGAGAGTACTATTTTAAACTTAATAAGTTCTTAAAATAGTTTTCCTTTAATTATAGTTAGTTATTAAGGGTATTTTTTTGTTATATACTTTATTTCTTAATTTTTAATAAATCTTTTTAATATAAAGTTTCTTATAGCTCTATTATTAATTATAATTTATACTTTCTATTCTTAGTATATACTTATTTTTATAATATATAGGCTTATAATACCTTCTAGCCTTTTTTACTTAGGTTTTTCTTTAAATTATCTATTTTTCTAGGGCTATTACTATATTTTACGTTTATAGTTTTTGTGTTTTAGATATTTATTATATATATACTTATACTATAGTTTTTCTTAAATATATTCCTTTAATAGTTTTAGGCCTAGTTTAATAGCTATATATTTGTTATTAAGTATTCTAATTATTTCTTAACCTTAGATATCTTTCTTTATAATTGTATTTATATAGTTATATCCCTTTTTTTTTATTAGCTAGGTATAATTATATACCTTTAGTTCTCTATATATAATATAATTCGTGTTTAGGTATAATATCTATAATATCTCTATATATACTAGATATTCTAGTTTTATCCTTTTATTATCTCCTTTCTAGTACTTATCTTTTCTAGGTCCTACTATTACTAGAATATAGTATACTATTAGTATACGTAGTATATAGGCTTTATTAATCTATTACGTCTTTTTTATAAAGAATTACTATTCTCTCTATATAAGTATTCTCTCTACTATAACTATATATTACTCTATCTATTATTAGAATATTATAAATTTAATTACTTTAGGATTATATTCTTTTTAGTCTTTATACGCTTCCTCTATATTTATAACTAGTAAGTATTTCTAAATAAATTTCTATTCCTTATTTTATTCTACTATATCTAATATCATATAGCTATTATAACTATATATATTTAACTAGGTATATTTTATATCTCTTATATTAATTTATCTTTTACTTTCTTATAGTTTTTCTAAAGTAGCTATAGTAGTCTCTTTATCTAGTACTAGTCCTTTAGCCTAGATTAATAGTATCTAGGGTTCTTCTCCTTCTAAGTCCTCTATTAGTAGGTCTATTATATAAGCTATTTTTTCTAGCTATACTTTTATTCTACTTTCTTTTATTACTACTACTTTATACTTCTATAGAAACTATCCTACTCTCTATTTACTAAAAAGATATATATAGTAGTTATCTTTATAGTAAAAGGTTTAATAGAGTATTATATATTATATTTCTTTACTCCTAGCTACTTTCTTTTAAGGTTTAGCTTATACTTTTAGTACTTCCTTTCTATTCTTAGTTATTTTTAACTAAGTTTCTTTATCTTTCTTAAGATCTTTACTTTTATAGTCTTTTATAAAGTATCTTAGCTTCTTATATTTATAATATACTATATCTTTTTTTATTTTAATTAGTAGTTCTTTATATAGTAGCTTAGTTTACTATAGTTAAAGTATATAAAGTCTTTATTCTTCTTTTTCTTTCTATCTTTATTAGTATTAAGGATTATAGAGTTTCTCTTATTATAGTTCTAGGTAGATCCTCTATACTTATTCTTTTTCTATTCTTAGAAGTTATTATTAATTTATATTATTACTTTAGAGCTTCTAGTATTTTTTGTTTTTCTATATAGATTATTCTATATCGTATTTTTAAGTTTAGTCTTTATTTAAATTATAATATTAAAGATAGTTTATTCTATTCTATATTTTATAATAGTTATTTAAACTATAATATATATTTAGGAATACTCTTATTCTATATAAGCCTCTCTAGCCTTTCTTTAGCTTATTAGGTAATATCTATATCTCTAAATACTACTCTTATTTATCTAGTAAAGTATTTATAACTTCTAAAGATAGCTCTTATTTTATCTTTCTAGTTTACTTAAGTATATATTATATAGTCTATCTAGTAAAGTTTAAACTATCTTATTATATCTTCTTTAAAGTATATTCTAATATATATTACTTTCTTATCTTCTTTATTAAAGTATAGTACTTATATATTAATCTAAAGTTATACTAATACTATAAAAGGTTTTAAATTTTCTCTTATTCTATTAAATATCTTAAGTATAAGTATCTTTAGTAGTTTCTTTATTATACTTATATCTAAGCGTTATATAATTAGCTCTATCTAATTCTATCTTTTAATAACTACTTTAATTTAAGCTTTATTCTACTTTACGTATTCCTAGAGTTCTTTATTTTAAGTTTCTAAGGCGTTAATTACTATCTTTATATCTTCTTTTTCTAAGATTAATTTATTTAGATAGTTCTTAATTTACTTCTATACTATATTATCTAACTTATAACTACTTATAAGTGCCTTAGCTATTTTTTTAGTTAAACTTTCTACTATTATATTAGCTAGACTATACGCTACTTATACTTTACTTCTTGCAATAACTAAATTAGTAAGGTATAATAAGGTTACCTATTATTAACTACAAGTAGCTACTAAAAGTATTAGTAGATTAGGAAGTAATAATAAAAGCTTATATAGTAATTAGTAATAACTATAAATAATAGTTAATTTGTGTATAATATTAAGTATTAGTATTCTAGGTTAGAGATTAGATTACTAATACTATCCTAGTAATACGTATAGTTATATCTATATACTTCTACTAATCTATTTATATAACTTTATAGATTTCTCTAATTTATTATACGTATTTATAGATTACTCTACGTCTTATATATTTAAATTATAGTACGCTTCCTAATTAAGATTATTACCTTACTTATCTTATATTTCGTTAGTATCTAAGTTAGGACTAATTAGTTCTATCTCGATTTCTATTATTACACCTATAACAAGTTCTTTATAGCTCTACTATTAATTATTACTTATACTTTCTACTTTTAATATATACTTATCTTAGTAATATATAAGCTTCTTATACTTTTTAGCTATTCTTACTTAAGTAATCTTATAAATTATCTATCTTTCTAAAGCTATTACTTTACTTTTTATTTATAGTTATTATATTTTAGATATTTATTATATATATATTTATACTATAGTCTTTTTTAAATATATTACTTAGATAGTTTTAGACTTAGTCTAATTACTATATACTTTTTATTAAGTATTTTAGTTATCTTTTAGCTTTAGATATCTTTTTTTAAAATTACTTTTATATAATTATATCTTTTTCTTATTACTAGCTATATATAGTTATATACTTTTAGTTCTTTATATATATAGTAGTTTATATTTAAATATAATACTTATAATATCTTAAAGTATACTAGATACTCTAGATCTATTCTCTTATTATCTCTTACCTAGTACCTATCTATACTAGGTCTTATTATTACTAAGATATAATATACTACTAGTATACGTAGTATATAAGCTTTATTAATATATTATATCTTTTTAGTAAAGAACTACTATTCTTTTTATATAGGTATTCTTCTTACTATAACTATATACTATTCTATCTAATTTTAAAATATTATAAACTTCTTTACTTTAAGATTATATTCTTTTTAGTTTTTATATACTTTCTCTATACTTATAACTAGTAAATATTTCTAAATAAATTTCTCTTCTTTATTTTATTTTACTATATCTATTATTATATAGCTATTATAGCTATATATATTTAACTAAGTATACTTTATATCTTTTATATTAACTTATCTCTTATCTTTTTATAGTTTTTTAGAAGTAACTATAGTAGTTTCTTTATCTAGTACTAGTCCTTTAGCTTAGATTAATAGTATTTAAGGCTCTTCTTTTTCTAAATCTTCTATTAGTAAGTCTATTATTATATCTTTAAGCTATACTTAAGTTCTTTCTTTTATTACTACTACTCTATTCTTCTATAAGAACTATTTTACTCTCTATTTACTAGAAAAGTATATATAGTAGTTATTATTATAATAAAAGGTCTAGTAAAGTATTATATATTACTATTTTTTACTTTTTACTACTTTTTCTTAAAGTTTAGCTTATACTTTTTATACTTCTTTTTTATTTTTAGTTATTTTTAACTATATTTCTTTCTTTAAGTCTTTACTTTTATAGTCTTTTATAAAGTATCTTAGTTTTCTATATTTATAGTATACTATATCTTTTTTTTAACTAATAATCTTTTATATAGTAGCTTTTCTTATTATAGTTAAAGTATATAAAGTCTTTATTTTTTTAATTTTTTTTAATTTTAATTTTTATTAGTATTAAAGATTATAAAGTTTTTTCTATTATAGTTATTAGGTTTTTCTTAATACTTATTTATCTTCTATTCTTAAAGGTTATTATATACTTATATTACTTATTCCTTTAGAGTTTCTAGTATTCTTAGCTTTTCTATCTAAATTAACTTATATTAGATCTCTTTACTTAGTTTTTATTTAAACTTTAATATTAAGAATAGTTTATTCTATTTTAAGATAATTATTTAAATTATAATATATATTCTAGAATACTCTTATATTATTTAAGCTTTATAAGCTTTTTTTTTACTTATTAAGTAATATCTATATTTTTAAATACTACTCTTATATATTTTATAAAGTATTTATAACTTCTAAAGATAGCTTTTATTTTGTTTTTTTATATTCTTAGAGTATATATTATATAATTTATCTAGTAATATTTAAACTATCTTATTATATTTTCTTTAAAGTATTATAGTAGTAATAAAAGAAATTAAAATAGAACTACTTAGTTTTAACTTAAGTACTAATAAAGTATAAGCTAAGTAGAGTAATAACTTAGATTAGAAGATAAATTATAACCTAGATACTTAATATAAAGTAATCTATAATATTATATAAATAGATTAGTAAAATATATAGTTATTAATAATATATATTATTAGGATAATATTAGTAATTTAATCTTTAACTAAGAGTAATAATACTTAATATTACAAGAATCTTCTATTATTTATAGCTTATTACTAACTACTATATAAACTTTTATTATTAACTCTTAATCTACTAATACTCTTAGTAGTTACTTATAGTTAATAATAGGCGACCCTATTATATAAAGTATATTCTAATATATATTACCTTTTTTTTTTTTAATATTAAAGTATAGTACTTATATATTAATCTAGAGTTATACTAATACTATAAAAGGTTTTAATTTTTCTTTTATTCTATTAAATTTCTTAAGTATAAGTATCTTAAGTAGTTTCTTTGTTATACTTATCTTAAGTCTCTAGGTAATTTATTCTATTATATTCTATCCTTTTATAATTACTTTAATCTAGGCTTTATTTTAGTTAATATAATCTTATAGTTCTTTATTCTACGTCTCTAGAGTATTAATTATTAGATATATATTCTCTTTTTTAGTAATTAGGTTATTTAGGTATATCTTAACTACTACTTAGTTAGTTCTATCTAACTTATAACTACTTAGAAGTACTTTACTTCTTTTCTTAGTTAAACTTTCTACTATTATATTAGCTTAGACTATATACTACTTACGCTTTACTTTTTCTAATAACTAGATTAGTAAAGTATAATAGGTTACCTATTATTAACTACAAGTAACCTTTAAAAGTATTAGTAGACTAAGAGTTAATAATAAAAGCTTATATAGTAATTAAGTAATAACTATAAATAATAGTTAATTTATATATATAATATTAAGTATTAGCGTTCTAGGTTAGAGATTAGATTACTAATACTTTCTTAATAGTATATATCTTTACTAACTATATACTTTTACTAATCTATTTATATAACTTTATAGATTACTTTAATCTATTATATATATTTATAGATTACTTTACGTCTTATATATTTAGGTTATAGTTTATTTCTTAATTTAAGTTATTACTCTGCTTATCCTATACTTTATTAATACTTAAGTTAAGACTAATTAGTTCTATCTCGATTTCTCTTATTATACTTATAATAGTAATTTATATATAATTTAGATTAACTTAGTATTATATATACTTACTTTTAGCTAAGTATACTACTTTATAATATTCTCTTATATTTAAGTAGTATTTTTAAATATCTTTAAGTTTAATTTTTACTTATTCTTCCTAGATTATAGTTATTAGCTACTTTTTTGTTTTTAGCTATCTCTTATAAACCTTTAACTTAAGTAGCTTCTAAATATTCTTAATTAGATTAAGATTAGGTAATCTTATAGGCTACTATAGTAGCTAAATAGTAAGCTAATAGAAAAGACTCTTTATAGCTAAAGCTTAGTAAAAAGAAGTACTATTTTATATAAAAATAGTATTACTTATTTTAACTTTAAAGATCTTATACTTTTACTTAAAAGCTTAGATTAAAAGTATAACTCTTTAGTAATAAGAAAATAAGTTAATATTCTCTTATATCTTATAGTCTTAAATTAGTAGTAAACTCTTTAATTTATTTCTTCTAATATAAGCCTAAACTATTATATAGTAGTAATCTTTAAACTTAAAAATAATTTAGTTTAAATAGTATTTCTTTTCTACTTTTTTTATTACTAAAACCTTTTTTTTTTTATATTTAAATAATACTTTATTAAACTAGATTATTTTTCTTTATATCTCTTAAAGCTAAAGTAAGTAAGTCTTTACTTATAGAAAGTAATCTTATATATATTTCTTTTTAAAAAAAAGCTTTTCTATTACTAGTTAGTAATAGTAGCGTTTTTATTTAAAAGCTTTCTAAATTATTTATTTATTATAATTTAAGTAGAGCTTATTAGTAATTTACTAGAGAAGTTTCTACTACTACTCTTAGTTAGTAATAGTATATTTAATAAGTTGTTTACGTAAAAGAGTATTAATTATTAGAAGCTTACTAAGTTATTTAGAAGGTCTTAGAAGAGTAACTTACTATTAAGTATAATAATAAGTTATCTTATAAGAGATACCTAGGTATAAAGAGATCTTTAAATAATTCTAATTATTATCTTAATAGAGAGAGTAGATATAAAAGCGTTCTTAGTAGGTAAAGTAGTAGTTTAGTGTTTTAATATAAGGAGCTATGTTAAGCTAAATTAGTTATCCTTGGTTCTTGAATTATATACAGATTTCTATTAGAGTAAGGAATCTTTAATAACTTTCTATAGCCTAAGCGCACCGAACGCACTACTTACCCTTTCTTGGGGCCCCCCTTGTAAATTACAATATACGTAAGGTCCGATTGAATTCTATGCACACGAGCCATGCTCAAGAATTCGTGCACCACCCTTGTACACATGAACACCGAAAAACACTCTACAATTATTAAACGTCGGCATATCGGCCAATTGCAAGCCGTTTATTTGAAGCCTAGATGCCGACTATTTGAAGCCTAGATGCCGATTGCTGATGTGGGCTATTCCCACTTAGCCTCGGATTGCACGCTTATTGTGCATATGAATTCTGTTGTCTTTACCACCATCCGATCACCCATTACTTCTTGTCTCTTACTCTTTTTTCCTGTTAGAAATCTCAATAAAGCTTTTTGCCAAAACCACGCCCCAATCTGTAATCTGCCACGCAATTGACCACCATGGAGGCTCTTTTGCGCCAGTCGAGGTCTATGTGCCCGTTCCTTTCCAAAACCTCGCCCGCCACCCTGCGCCCCCTCTCTACCACGGCCGCCGGCCATGATGTTTCCCCCGGAGCCGGTAGCATGTCGAACCTCCAAGTCCTTGGCCGCCGCTGCCCTATCATGGGCAAAGCACTCGCCGTTCAGAGCGCCCGCAGCGGTAGCAGCGCTCTTGCTGGCGCTTTTGGCGGCGCACGTGCCTATCATTCGCACGTCCATCGCGCTAAGTTGCACACTTCTACGTCCAAGGAGGCTCAGGCGATCGAAATTGAGAGTTTGAGGGCCAATCAGGGTATGATGAATTGTTCCACTTATTCTGCCGTCATGGCGTTATGATGCGATACAGCATGACGATAGAGCAACAACTATACGGAATGTGTGGCTCACAACTTTCTAGGACCTGTTCCTTTCCCATCCCCCACAGGCCAGAAGCCTGCAACTGCCAAACTAGCCCAGGCTTCGACCACCCCCCATGCGACCCAATTTGACTACGAGGGCTTCTATCGAAGCGAATTGGACAAAAAGCATAAGGACAAATCGTACCGCTACTTCAACAACATCAATCGCATGGCCAAGGAGTTTCCGCGTGCTCATTTGGCCTCTAAGGAAGATAAGGTCACAGTATGGTGCTCTAACGACTACCTCGGCATGGGCCGTAACAAACACGTACTACAGTCCATGCACGAAACCTTGGACACCTACGGAGCCGGCGCCGGAGGCACCAGGAATATCTCTGGGCACAATCAGTATGCAGTCGCTTTGGAGGATAGTGTTGCAAAACTCCATGCTAAAGAGGCTGCCTTGGTCTTTTCATCCTGCTATGTAGCTAATGACGCTACTCTCACAACCCTGGGAAGCAAACTGCCCAATTGCGTCATTCTCTCGGATAGCTTAAACCACGCCTCGATGATCCAAGGTATCCGTCACTCTGGCGCTAAGAAGATGGTATTCAAGCATAACGATGTTGCTGACCTGGAGGCGAAGCTTCAGTCAATCCCTGCTGAGTACCCCAAGATTATTGCTTTTGAGAGTGTGTATAGCATGTGTGGTTCAATTGGTCCCATTGAAGAGATCTGTGACCTCGCAGAAAAGTATGGTGCTATCACTTTCCTCGATGAAGTTCATGCCGTGGGGATGTATGGGCCACACGGTGCCGGTGTTGCTGAGCATCTAGACTACGAAGCTCACAAGGCTGGCAGACCTAGGGGAACTATCCAGGACCGTATTGATATCATCACTGGCACACTTGGGAAAGCATATGGTTGTGTTGGCGGCTACATTGCTGGCTCTGCCCAACTTGTTGATATGATTCGATCACTGGCGCCTGGCTTCATATTCACCACTTCGCTCCCTCCTGCCACCATGGCAGGTGCCAAGACAGCGATTGAGTACCAAGCTAACTATCAGGGTGATAGGCGCCTTCAGCAACTGCACACCCGCGCAGTAAAGGATGCGCTGAATGACAAAGACATTCCTGTCATTCCTAACACAAGCCACATCGTTCCTGTGCTTGTTGGGAACGCAGAGGTGGCTAGGAAAGCGTCGGACCTGCTCCTTGAGGAGTGGGGCATCTATGTGCAGGCGATCAACTATCCCACCGTGCCTGTGGGCCAGGAACGGCTCCGTATTACGCCCACTCCTGGTCATGTGAGTGAGTACCGCGACCACCTCGTCAAAGCGTTCGATGCTGTCTGGAAACAGCTAGGTATCAAGCGCACTAGCGAGTGGGCTGCACAGGGTGGCTTCATCGGCGTAGGAGTGGAGGGCAAAGAGGCCGAAGCTCCCCTCTGGACAGATGAGCAACTGGGAGTCGAAAGCGGATGGAAGGAGTCGCAGGCTTCTCAGCCGATCGCTGCGGCTGCGTAGATAACGTTAGGATAGCAGAGCAATCACATTCTTCTTTGCGCGCAGATTGCCTGAGCTTTTTTATTACGACCGTATTTATTTCCTGTGGTCTTGATATTGCGTCTGAAACAGAATAACAATGAACAGTCTATGGCGAGTGAAAGGGAGGAGCCTCGTGGTGCTTACTCAAACGGGCATGTCTTGGCGGACGCTAGCTATCTGACTGACTTGAGCCTCAAAGTTCAAGACACGCCTCGACTTGACCACAGCCGACCGCGCTCAACGCAACGCGACTTGTGCCCGCTTTTTGTTGCTGGCCCTATCTCGCCGGGACCTACGAGTCGCTTTGGTTCTTTTCTTCATTCGCTCGCGACTGCTGAGCTCGCACCCTTGATCTTGCGTCACGACCCGGCGCCGTGGATGCTCCACTCTCTCTTCATCAACCGTTGACCACCACCGGTCTCTCAACCCCCGGAGAGCACCACCATGGTACAGCAGAAGCGCAAGCGCAACGGTAACGAGCGTCCGCATCAACAAGATGATGGTCGACCCTCGCCGCACCGACCCGAGCACCTGCGCATGGGACATCCGCAACAGCAGCACCAGTACCCGCACCAGCACCAGCAGAATAGCCCGCGCGGAGGAGGTGGAGGCAGGCGTCAAAGCAGAAACAATGGCCGCGGTGGGTCCAGCGTCCCCCAAAGCCCTAACATCTCCCACACATCGCCGAACAGCATGTCTGCACCCATAAACACCTTCCAGTCGAGCAAACCTGCACCTGCAACCCCGTCTACCCCCGCGCCACCCAGCAACCAATCATTGGCACCAACCACAACAAAGGAAGTCCCCGCGAGCAACGAGTATCTTACTCCACAGCGTGTCGCCAACTGGAATAACAACGCACATGATGCTGTCGTTCAGACTGCTGCGTCAGCGCAGCGCGGTGGTGATACTCTCACGCTGTCCGTCATATTCCATGAGATCATTGAAGCCACCATTGATGAACAGCTGGGGGCTGGGGAGCTCGGCTCGATAGTCCGCGACATTGTCGCTGCTCCCTCCGACGAAGACTTGGACCCCATTTCGACCTTCCTTGATACGCTTAGTTCATTGACACAGGACAAGAGCAAACAAGCTTTGGTTCAGCAGATGCTACTAGCTACGGATATTGACGTGTCTCGTATGCGCAACGAGCTCGAGAGCGATTTGCTGGGCTCGCTAGGTCTGGTGCGCGACACCTTTGCACGAGTCGCTGTTCGCAAGGCTACCCATGCACTCTACAGACAATCCAACTACAACCTCCTTCGCGAAGAGACTGAAGGCTATTCAAAACTCATGACTGAGTATTTCACCACGGTGAACAGCGAGCCACCGACGCAGGAAGTTGTGAGCGAAACCTACCAGCGTGTCAACGCCCTTATTGGGGCCTTCGATCTCGACATAGGAAGGGTCCTCGACGTCACGTTAGACGTTTTCGCCAATCTCCTCGTTAAGCATGGGAAGTTCTTCGTCAAGTTCCTACGTTCGAGTGCGTGGTGGCCAGAGCTACGCGGTCTCGAGGGCATTGAATGGGTGGAGCCTGATGTGGCTACGCTGCCTCAATGGGCGCAGCCCACCTCACCACAGTGGTATTACTCTGACCAAGAGAAGGAAGAGCAACTTCAATTGCGTGAGCAGCGAGACCGAAAGTTCTGGCAACGTGTTGGAGCACTAGGTGAGAGGGCAGGAATACAAGCATATTTCGAACTCAGTGCCCGCCGCATCGTCACGAACAACCGACAACCAGACCATACCATGCCTGCAGAAGGTGAAGTGTTGTCGAAGCAGCAGGCTGCTCGTAAATGGGCAGATGAGTGGATCGCACAGACCAACACTCTTCCACCTCCAAGTAACGACATTGCAGCACAGCTCCTTGGATTTAAGCTTCGCTTCTACGCATCAGATGCTCGCGATGCACAGGATTTTCTACCCGACAACCTCATATACTTAGCCGCACTCTTGATCAAAATCGGGTTTATATCGATACTGGATCTCTATCCTCACCTCTACCCACTCGAGGAAGATATGCCTGCACACAAGGAAAAGCTTCTGAGAGCAAAGAAAGAGAAGGACGACAAGGAGCGGGGAACTGGTCGTAATGCCTTGACCATGGCTGGTGCATTGCCTGACGATACACCTGCGGGAGTACCAGCTGTGTCGCGCATACGAGAAGCTGCTTCAAAATCAGAATCAGAACGTAGCACACCCGTAAAGTCCG
Source organism: Ophiosphaerella korrae (assembly GCA_028456385.1). NCBI lineage: Eukaryota > Fungi > Ascomycota > Dothideomycetes > Pleosporales > Phaeosphaeriaceae > Ophiosphaerella > Ophiosphaerella korrae. The sequence continues at coordinate 350,482 of JALNQF010000021.1, forward strand.
ACGAGGCTGCGGATAAAAAGAGTATGCTACCCGAGCCGGCGGATCAAAAATACCAGCTCCTTAAGAGTCTGCTGTGTATCGGCGCACTTCCTGAGGCACTTTTCATCCTTGGGCGGCACCCTTGGTTACTGGACGTGTACTCTGACCTACCCGAATACATCTTTAGGATCGCACATCATTCGCTCAGTAAAGTCTATGAGGCCACCCGAGTTGGCCCTGCCGACCACATAGCTGTTTCATCAAAGGGCGCTGGCCCTCGAAGTCCTGTTCGACCAAGTGACTTTGTTCCTCGCCGAACTCTCCGATGGGCAAAGCCTGATGCACGTGATGCAGGAGATGGCATCGACTATAAATTCTATTGGGAAGACTGGGTTGATAGTGTTCCTGTCTGCCAAGAAGTTGAAGATGTTTTAAAGCTCTGTACCTCTTTGCTGGGTTTGCTGGGCCCTGAATGTGGCAAAGACGTCGTTTTGTTGACTAAAATCGTACGTATCGCACTGAGGAGCTTGGCTGACGATTCCTCGGAAGCAAATCGGAAATGCTGGATCAGCTTCTGCAGCACATTCATTGCTCCTGCGCTTTCATACACAGGCAAGAATCCTGGCATCATCAACGAAGCATGGGATCTGTTCAAGCAATTCGATACTGCGACTAGGTACACTATCTACCAGCAATGGTTTATTAGCACGAAGCCTCCCTCTCTACGAGCTGTCTTTGAGCAAGTGCGGGCGGCTACGAATCACGAACTTGGCCGAGTTGCTTCAAAGAATACCAAAGAGTACGGGAGAAAAATAGCGAAGATCTCATATGCGAGTCCAGGAATCGTCTTCCAACTGACATTGAAACGGCTCATCAACTATCCCAATATGATCGATACGCTAGTTGAATGTGTCAGATACATTACACTGCTCGGATATGATTGTCTTACATGGACAATGGTGAACTTCTTCATCAAGCCCGAAAAGGGCGGAACTCAGGGCGACGGTATGCTGGCCGCGCCTTGGTTGAAGAACATTGCCTCGTTTGTCGGTAAAGCGTACCAGCGGCACTCTTTCATGGACCCAACGCCCATCCTGCAGTTCATCACACACCAGGTACTGCAGCCAGAGGGTGACCTCTATATGCTCGACGTTCTTGAGCAAATGATCAAATCCATGGGTGGTATCAGCATCAATGGCTCTCTTTCTGAAACAATGATCCTCTCGCTATCTGCGGGACCGATCCTTCGCACTTTCACCTATCAGCATCACCTCTCAGATAATCGACATCAATACGGTACTTCGGCACGACGTTTTACTAGATATTTAAAGGAGACAGGGCTTGCACCGCAGATCCTTGTCGCACTCGCGCAACACCTCGAGGCTTATGTGTATCGGAGCGACCAGCAAGACGCACCTGACAAAGTGGTGCTTTTCAATCTTGATAAACTGCGCTCCAACTTGTTACAATATCTGGAGCTTCTTCGCACCTATATTCCGGTACAAGAATTTGACGAGTTATTCCCCGGACCTATCGAGATGATATCTGATTACCGAGTTGAGCCTGACATCGCTTTTACCATTGCACGTGCCAGTATAGCCGCAAAAGCCAATGAGTTTAGGAAGAGACGTGTTGAGCCTACGCGCAGTGAGCCTCACTCCAATGGTGACGTGGAAATGAGCGAACCGGATGGGAAACCTGCCAGTAACGGCACTACTACTATGTCTGACACAGCAGATGTGGATATGTTGGATCCAAATGATTCTGCCCATATCACCTTGTCGGTTACAGCAGGACAGCCTTTCAGCAATCCTGCAATTGAAGCGCTGGTGGCCCGGATCAGGGATGCACTACCAGATACTTTTGGAGAACACCCCTGTTTGTCTCTCTACATCACTTTTTGGCAGCTTTCTCTCGCCGATGTCGATAACGGTGGATTCGAGCAACAATATCAGAATGTCATCTCACATTTTGAACGACAGCTTCCCCCTCCTGCTCCAGAGCGCCGTGGATACCACCAGAACATTCCTAGAAAGGAGACCGAGGAGATGCGTCGAGCTAAAGTTGAGATTGCCAAACTCAAAGTGGAACAAGAAGAGGTCGTACTTGCCAATAACCTCACTCAAGATCACTTACGCTTGGAGATGCAGAAATGGTTTGAGGGCGTACCAATGATTGATGCACGAAATGATGCAATCCACAAGGCATTGCTTCAAGATTGTTTCCTTCCGCGGAGTTGCATGTCTCTCCAGGACGCTTCGTTTGCTGCCGCCATGCTGAAGTTTATGCACAGCTCTGGAGTCCCAGGTTTCCGCACAGTTAAATTACTGGATCTTCTTTTCAACGGCAACAAGCTGTCTTGCATCATCAGCATGTACTCTGACGAAGAGGCAATGACCTTTGGCCGTTTCATTAATAGCATCCTTCGAGAGCTGTTCAAATGGCACGAGAACAAGGACGATGCTTATGCAAAATTTGCGCATGGCCCCGACAAGAAACTCCCTGGTTTCGGTCGACGTTTTGATGCCAATCGAAATCCGACAGATCATCTTCAGTACGACGACTTTTGTAAACTCCTCCACAAGTGGCATAAGGCACTCTTTACGGCTCTCAAGGGATGTCTCGATACCGGCGATTTCCAGCAAATTCGCAATTCTTTAGTTATCCTTACCGCATGTTCTGGCAGCTTCCCCAAGGTCGATACGATGGCGTTGGAGTTGAAGCAGGCTATTGAACCGTTGGCGAAGCACGATGAGAGAGGTGATATTAAGACGACCGCTGGTTCGAGTCTTGCATTATTCAGGGATCCCGAAAAGAACTTTCAGCCGCACCACAAATTTTGTAATGTAAGTCACTCATTCACCGGCGGCGCAACTGCATATTGATAGTACAAAGATCCCGGAGCCTGCGAAACCGAATCCGACTGCAGTAAACGGCGCCAACGAAGCTGCGACGGCACCGTCCAGCACACCACAGTTGCAAGAGGGCTCTGCAATAAGGCACAAAAACACGGCACCCCCTCCAAACAAGTCGAGACAAGATACGTTAGTGTCAACTGAGTGATCTGTGGCCGAAAACTTTTGACTGATTTTGTATAGCAATGGGATACAACCAATTCTAGCGGACAGTGCCGATGAGGTTGAACCGACACGCTCTACACTTACGCCTACAACATATGCACTACATCCTCGAGATAGGGACCTTGTCAGACCAACACCAAAGTTGCATGACTCTCGAGCAGCAACTCCATCGAAACAGGACAGGGACAGCTCAAACCCATCTGCGGCCATCCCAGTGGGTTCCATGCCCTCAGTACCACCTCGACCGGAGGGCCGTAATAACACACCTCAGCCCTCCCAAGCTAGTAGAGCCGCACATGCCCTGCCGACTAGGCCTGACTCACAGCCGAGGTCGCGACAACCTGATCGATCCGGTGTAACAGAGCGCCAACAGGATCATGGTGGTCATCACGGCCGTTACGACAATAGAGGGCCCGCAAATGACTATGGACGCCTAGAACGTTCTAACGATCCCTCGCGTCCACGAGACGGCTCGCCTGGTCGCCGTGGGCGTCCTGTCCCTGGTGGCAGGACCCCAGAACGTATGCCTCAAACAACAGACCATCGCGAATGGCCTACACGAGATACCAGGGAGTATGACGATCGAGGAATGCGCGCACCACCTCGAGATGCACGGGCACCACCCGTGCGACCTCTAACCTGGGAATCTCGAGATACCAGAGATCCAAGAGATCAACGTGACCGACCTGACTCTCGAGGCCATCCTGGGCAGCCAGTAATGGAGCCTCGACGAATGCCATCAAACTCCTCTCTTGCTCATGAGCATCCTTCTCATTGGCGTGACCTACCTCCCCTTCATTTACGACAGGGTCAAGATCGAGGTGACCATGGGCCACCTCGAGCACAATTTCCACCTTCTCCAGTGACTGATGGACCCACTGTAAATCCAGCGCGCGCAGCTCTAATTCACCAAGAGGAGCATGGAAGACAGGAGGGCTTCAGGTTAGATCGCGAGAATCGTCGAGAGCGAGTGCCACGAGGACAATCTCCTCGCGGTGTTGAAGATAAGCGTATAGAGGACCGCCGTGGAGATGATCGTCATGTTGAAGAACGCCTACCGCCGGTCTATCATGGTCGCAACGATGGACCTCGCGAGCATCGTGATGAGCGAGGGCCAACGCAAATACACTCTAGTGGCCGAGACCGTCGGGATGAGCTTATATCCACGACTCCAACAGGGCCCCGGAGTGGTCGAAATGAGTCTTCACAACCTGTTGGAGCTTCTCGTGAGATGTTCCAACCCCCACGACCTCCACGGAACTCTGCCCAGGATCCTAATTATGGGAGATTGAATCAACCCGCTGATCCGATGCCGCCTTCAGGTCCGCGAAGTTCGTACAATTCCGTCAATGCCGACTTCCAGCCGCTCGCTCGATCTGGTGATCGACCACACCCACAATCGCAAACGCTAATGACCACACCACCATCAGGTCCCGCCGCTTCCGTAATTCACCCCAGTCGGTTGGAGCAGATCCAGCGTGACAATTTGCAGCGTGACAATTTACAACGAGACAATTTACAGCGAGACAATTTACAACGAGACAACTTCCAACGCGACAACATCCAACGTATGCAACCGAGTCCCACTTTGCAAACAAACATGCCAAACGCCCCCAGCGGACCCCGAAATAATGGTCGAACATCTCAGGGTCCTCTAGCCTCCCCTGTTGGCCGTGGCCCTCCGACTGGGCCAGCTTCTTCCGAGCGAGGATCCCGTGGAGGTGAGCGACGAAACCCATTAGGCGCGATCAATAGTGTCCTAACACAGAATGCTCCAGTGCCTGAGACTCGACCGAACGATCGCTCTACACCTGCTCAAAACCCTCCTATCCGTGGTCGTGGAGCAGCTCGCGCTAGTGGGCCTATGGAAGGTCCCGGTAGCATGACAGGTCAAATGCCACCCCCTCATATTTCCACACCAAACTCTCAAATAGAAGGTCAACATAGAAGAAATGGTAGAGTGGATATGCCACCAAATCGAATGGATGGTACACCACAAGAAGATGGTAGATCGGAATCTCGTGGTCACAGTAGGCGTAGCGAGCGGTCAGGTCGTGAGCGATCACACTCCCCTGATCATAATGAACGGCGCTCCGATGAGCGAAGTAACCGCAATGGATCAGGTCGTACGGAAGGAGAAGAGCGAGGCCCTGAGCGTGACCGCAGCGGTCGTGAAAAGCGAGGCAGCGAGCGAGAAGGTGGAAGCCGACGTGACCGTGATCGGGAGAGCGGCGACCGGTCAATTCGCGATCCAAATCGTGAGCCTCGGGAACCACGTGAGGGTGGTAGACGTGAACGTGGCTCCCGCGAAGATGGTCGGACATCGGGACGCGATGACCGTAGAAGCAGAGGTGGACCAGGAGGAGTAGATGACGGACGTAAGAGAGGACGAGACCCTCAAGATCAAGGCCAAGGACACAGAGAAGTAAAACGCCGCCATTAACCAGCTTCTTCTCTTGCCCAACCTGCTACATTTCTTGGAAAAGACCAAAAGTTTTTACAGAGCATGGACATTGGATTGGCAAACGTGCATTTTCAAAGGCGTTATCACGGCATCACGATACCCCGAGTACCACAACTCGAGCGAAACTCTTTTTCCTGGGATGCATTCTGTCATGGCGCAATCTACTTCTTTTCCGAGTTCAAGTCTCGGAAATTACTGGGCGGAATGGGTTATTTGTTTCTTCTTCTTCTTTTCACCATTTATGACTCTAAGCATAGGTTTTAGTTAATGCCGTTCCATTTGGGCAGTTTTCTTTGTATGTGTATGTATGAGTAGCAAGGAACGTGCGGGATATCAAATCGAATACAGAAAAATTACTGGAATTGAGAGACCAAGGATGAATTCTGATGAGTGATAGTAAGGTGTGTTTGGTACAAGTGAGGCTGCATTAGCCATTTGTGCTGTGGAGTGTTATCGAACCTTCTGCGTACGTTCATTTGCTTCTTGCCAACCATCTACCCTGGCTTCTCGTTAAGACCGAAAAAGCCGTCTCGAGGAACTTGACAGTCGCTTGTCAGCGCCACTCAGCGCCACTAATCCATGATTCGCAATCGGACGAAATGCCTTCACAGCTGCATCACGGACGTGACGTAGTTATGGTGATTAAAAATCATAGAGCTACGCTATACTATAACTAGATTGAGATCAGGGATTCTGTGTAGATTGGCAGATTGTGATTAGCTGTGTTAGCGAGCGGCCATGGATTAGTAACGGAGATTAGCTGCGAAGCGCCCAACAAGCTTACTTCCCTTTCCTGTAGACTTTGTGCCAGCACCAATATTTCAAGTGGCTTTTTATAGCCTCGCCGAATTTTCTACTAATCAGAGGCGTTATTGTCTTCTTTTGGCGTACCAAGCTTTTTGTGCAGGCGATTTGTAAAGCATGTTTCTGCTTTGTGAGATGGATCGCTTACGCATAGGAGGCAACGGTGGGGATAAACGAGTGAGGAGCTCCGCCTGTGGTGATGAGAAAGAAGATAAGTATGGCTCGATGCCATCGCCGGCCGTTAATCCCCAGCTTCAGTTTCACATTCTATCTATCATACACAATTCATCTCAGCCTACTCTTCCTGTTGTAACCTCATCTCAACCCATCCACTGAACGTACAATCGTCTGTGCCCACAATCATGTCAGCCCTTATTAGGGATGCCCCGGCGGGCCAGATCATCAGATATATCACCAACAACCGCTTCCTTCAATATCCAGAAGAACGACCAGATTTCGAGATTCCTGCTGCGTATAACCGCCATTCTCGACCGGAGCCAAAACGTTTCTCAATTTCGTCATCATCACCAAGAGCAAACAGCGAGCCTGAAGGCCCAGCTGTAGAAGAAGTGGTATATCCGGATCCAGAAACCGTTCTCGAGAAAGTCGAGACTGCAAGCGAAGATGAGCGTGCGGAGCTCGAAAGGATTCAGACTATCCGCACACAGCACACGGCACGCACACAAATCTCGCGTGTCGGTACACGGACTGCTTTGCAGAAATCAATCTCACGGGCAGATCTTGAGCAACAATTTTCATTGGCTTCAGTAGCACGCGGACCGAGCCGACCGATCGAGCCCGAGAGACTGGACGATGGCACTATTCTCGTGGACTGGTACGCCACGGACGATGCAGACAACCCGCAGAACTGGGCTTTTGGCAAAAAAATCATTGTTCTTGGACAGATTCTTATGTACACCATGGGCGTGTACATGGGATCTGCTATCTACTCACCCAGTATACCTGGTGTCATGGAACGCTTCGGCGTTGAGATTGGTGCCGCAAGTTTAGGCCTGTCGATGTATGTTCTTGCTTATGGCATCGGACCACTGCTTTTCTCGCCTCTGAGTGAGATTCCGGTCATCGGTCGTAATCCACCATATATCATCAGCTATGCCATTTTTGTCATCTTATGCGTGCCTACGGCGCTCGTAGACAATTTTGCCGGCCTCATTGTTCTCCGTTTTTTGCAGGGTTTCTTTGGTAGCCCATGTCTTGCAACCGGCGGCGCAAGTCTTCAAGACGTATACAGTCTCATGAAGCTCCCATATGTCTTGTCATTGTGGGCTTTTGCCGCAACTTGCGGTCCAGCACTTGGACCCATCATTTCTGGGTTTAGTGTTGCGGCTGAGAACTGGCGCTGGTCACTCTGGGAAATGCTCTGGATGAACGCTCCCATCTTCCTATCTCTATTCTTCTTTCTCCCTGAGACATCTTCTGCAAACATACTCCTCCGCCGCGCTCAACGCCTTCGCAAACTCACAGGTAACAACAACCTCAAATCACAAAGCGAGATTGACCAAGCGAACCTCACGCCCCGCGATGTAGCCATCGAAGCCCTGTGGCGCCCATTCCAGCTCATGCTCTTGGACCCTAGCATCGCCTTCACCGCCGTATACACCGCCATCATCTACGGCATCTTCTACTCTTTCTTCGAAGCCTTCCCCCTTGTTTACAACACTATGTACGGCTTCAACCTCGGCGAACTAGGCCTCACCTTCCTCTCCGTAACCATCGGCGTCGTTCTCTCCGTCGCCTGGTACTGGTGGTACATCTACTACCGCGTTGAGCCCTCGATCCGCGCGCATGGTCTGGGCGCCCCCGAACGCCGTCTCATCCCCGCCCTCTTCGTCACGTTCCTCGTGCCCATTGGCTTGTTCATCTTCGGTTGGACGGCGCGCGAAGATATCCATTGGATTGTGTCGTGTGTTGGCATCGTGATTACAACCATTGGCATCTTCCTCATCATCCAGTGCATCTTCTTGTATTTGCCGCTTGTGTATCCGCAGTATGCCGCTTCGCTCTTTGCGGGCAATGATTTTGCGCGGTCGGCGCTGGCGGCGGGCGCTATTCACTTTGCGTATCCCTTGTTTCATAATTTGGGTGTTGATCAGGGGATTTCGTTGCTTGGTGGGTTGACGGTTGGGTGTAGTGTTGGTGTTTACGTACTGTTCTTCTTTGGCGAGAAGTTGAGGGCTAAGTCGAGGTTTGCTGCGCACTAGAGATTTACTGAGGCGGTATAGAATTAATACCTGTGGTAAAAAGCCATGGTGTAATTGGAGGAGTATACATTGAGATTTGAATGGAATCGGGGTATTGACGAAGCACGGTACACTATTTCAGTGGTTTATGACATGAGCGCGGAGTTGGGTGTTCGGGATCTTTAACTTATACTACAATATAATCATAATATGAAGTACTTCAAGCTCTATATCTCAGTTCTTTCTCGGCCTACTTTCATTTTAACTTTAATATGAGAGTAAATATCCTAAGTCTCTAATTGACGTGATTGTATTGATACGGTTGTTCTTGAAGCGCCAGGAAACCATCATTTAGGTAAAGAATTTCAAATATCACTGTCGCGGTATCTCATACTTCACAATACACCTCAGCCTTGTACAACACTGTTCACTCGCATGCGGTAAGTTACTATTTAGTCACCAGCGCATAGTCACGCTGATGTTGCATATCGGCTTACATGTATAATATAAGCTGCGAGATGACGTGTTCCAACAAAAAGCACAGGAGAAATGCATGCAACTACTTGAGTCCAAAACTTTCTCTCGATTTGTGCCAATTTCCATTATGCATGTCAGCGACAGCGATCATACCCGAAAGGCCCACTGGCATTACCCAATAGCTTTTGCCTCTGTTCCGCATCTCAATTCCGCAAAAGGTATTTAGTGGAGCAAGATATACATCGCATCTAAGAAGCGGGCGCAGTATTAGCATATGGCACCGCCTCCATGCTTTCAATATCGACATACCCATACTTGCTTCCATCCTTGTTTTCATGCATTCCCTGCACCCATGCTCCTACATCCTGCTGGAACTTCTTCAAATTCTCCTCATCACTCAAATCAATCGGCTGATGATCTTTGCCTAATTGCCTTGTCTGGGGACCGGCCGCAACTTTGGTAAGCCCCAAGTCATTGTCATCCATGAGTTGCTTGATTGTAGCGTTGGCCTCACCGCTAATGATCTGCCTGGGCAGCTCTGGTTCCAAACAAATTGGGCGAGCAAGACCTAAACCGTCAACCACTTGCAGGGCATCGGCTACAGCAGATGCAGTCTTGAGGCCACCAGTCACGTAGGATCGTGTCTTGGACAGCGATGATGTAATGGTTTCGGCGAATTCGATAAAGAAGGCCTCATACTTCTTGGTTGATTCGAGCTGGTGTCCAAAAAAGAACTCCTCTAGCATGCCGCCAGACAACTCGATGAAATCGAAAGCGTTCTCTTCCAGCGATTTGGTGAGCGTTGCCGCCTCTTCTGTTGCAAAGCCATTCCCCTAGAACTTACTGGAGTTGAGCTTGATGCTCAGGATGGATAATGAGGATGTGCGCCGTCTGACTCTTACGCAATTTCCAATATTAGGTGTGTGCGATTCTCCAAGGATCTGCCATACCTGTCGGTTTGTCTATTTGCTGATCGGGCTAGGAACTGTGCCAGTAGATATACGTGAGCTCTACGGAGTTTGATACCATCAAACCTAGCTTGGTCGAGATACTCGACCGCAGGCGCGAAGCCTTCAATGACGTTCTTAATGCCATCTTCAGTAGCAGCGCATGCCTTGGCGAAAGTCATTCCTTGGAGGTTGCCGGCGGGAGCCATATCGGATGCAGAGATAGGGTTCTTCTGAATACCCTCCATGGCCTAGCGGCCAAGGTAGCTGACTTTTCCGATAATGGATGAGCCATGCTTCTTTGCTTGAGTAGCAAGTTCTTTGAAAGCCTCGAAACGCTCGCCCTCGAATGGTGAATCGCGGTATATGGTAGGGTTACCAGCGGCTTCAAGTTGGCCATATTCTATCATTATGTTTCCAGTGAGTATGACCTCATATTCCCCCTCACCCCATCATTAGTATATATTAACAAGGTTTATTGATGCTACACCGCGGGCCTCGAGGTCCTCGAGGTTCCATGATGAGAGGCGCTCGGCCATGGCAGCCTTCAACAACCGATTTTGTGCAGTCTGCTTGGAGGATAAAAATACAAATCCTAGGGGGTTTCCTAACGGAGATGCATCTTTGTGCTCCGCTTGCCATCGTAGTGGGCTCATAGTGTCTAACTCGATATATGTCCGGTGGCGTCTGTAGGACTAATCATGATGCTTTTAAGACTACTATAAATAAGTAGATTTTAGACCAGTGTGGCGCTCGATTACGGGTAACTACAATGCTGGGAGTTAGAGGACGAGTTGTTGTGAAGCTGGCGAAGTCAGACTTATCTAACGCCTTAGGCCAGCGATTTTTGTCCGAAGCTGCTAGCTCTCCAAGAGATGGCCTCCTGGCCAATATTACCAATAATAAATGCTGTCAACGTTATGAAAGAACGCTAGACAGCCGTGTGTCGGCAAAAGCCGTCGAAGCTGTGCGATTCATGTACCCAGGTAACAATGACAGGACAGAGCGGCTACAGCCAAGAGGCATACCTAAAAAAATGCCTAGAATTATAAATGACTGAATGTACGTCGACAAGTTGTCAGGGTGAGAGTTTCGGAAAATTAAAGTATGGAACTTTCCACTGAACAAATTGCAAAACCTCGAACATCATTTTACCACACTTCACATTGATACCCAGACAGACTCAATACAAAAGAAGAGGTTAATTTCTAAAAGTATAGGCAAGTTTATAGCAGTTGCCAATATCAAGATGGTGCGAAAATTGACCAACCAACTTGTGTTTGCCTATAGCCTGAAATATTTCTTACAATAGTTTTCCAAAATTTTAGCCCCAAAACTATCATCCTTTGTTCGTTACGCATCCTCCTATTTATTAGTTCAGTACTTATATTGCCTAGCTTCAACCTGCTATGCTGCTCTCACATCGTTATCTCTTAGTAAATCTAAGATCAACACTGCTGCTTAAAGTCCTGAAATGACTGGTTCCAACTTGCTTGGAAGCTAACCCGTTTCACCCTACACAAAGATCCTTTCCTAACTCAAAAGAATTTTGGCTTTGAAGTATACATCACGGACAAGCCTGTGGCTCTCAAGTTGTACATGCCATATTGCCATCGCCACTATTCATTATGAGCATTAATCGCTCCAGCCCATTCTTTTCTTGATCAAATCCACTGCCTTTTCTGCAATCGCATAAACAGTAGTGCAAATATGCGTAGCCGGTATATACGGGATGATACTGGCATCCACCACACTCAAACCTTTGACTCCATGAACCTTGAGATCTGGACCTACCACACCGCCAAGTTCTCCTGGCATCATTGACGTGCTTCCCGCTGGGTGTGCCAAAGTCGGCACGAAGGATTTCCGCAAGAATTCAGCGATCGCAGCATCACTCGTAATATTTACACCGGGTGTCAGTTCCGTAGCACCAAACGTCGCAAACGCGTTTAAGCTGTTAAATTTCCGGACGAATTGGACAATAGGAATGGCGGCTTAGATGTCGAGCGGATTCGAGAAAGTGCGGAAGTCGACTATGGGGTCGCTCATTGCGTCCGTAGTATTAATGGATATTGTACCGCGACTGAGAAGGCGAGTCAAAACGCCATTACCGAGCGGTCCGGCATTGAAAGGAAATTCATATGCTGCACTGTCATCTCTGGCAAGAAGTATTGCCGTGAGATTTTGCTGTGCCTTGTATCCGGCGGTGAGCGTTTTCTCGTAGGTTGCTGGAAGGTATGGGGTTGGATCTTGTGCTGCGATCGCGTCAACGAAGCCTTTCCACTTCTCCACAGCCACGACTTTTAACGGGAGGAATGCTGCTTGATTCGCTCGCGCAGCTGTGAGTGGGCCGGTGCGGAACTCTTCATATTCCTTCTTCGCTTCCTCGTAGAACATTGGGTTGCTCAACAAGTCTCCCGGTACTGGCGAGGGAGAGTTCTTCGTCCAGTTCCATGTTGCGCCACCGATTGGGTGATCTTGAAAATTGGCACCCACGCCAGGTAACTCTTTTCGGACTGAGATACCAGATTTGTCTAGTATATTCTTTGGACCAATGCCAGAACGCTGTAATAGCCAGGGGGTCCAAAGAGCTCCAGCGGCTATGATCACCTCTTTTTTTTGCGAATACGGCAGTCACTTTGGCGTCAAGCCCCTCACAAGACTTGATGTTGACACCGATAGCCTCAACCTCAGTGGTATTGCTAAAAAGGACTCCCGTAGCTTGGTATCCAGTCAAGAGGTGATAATTCGATCGGTTAGCACACCGATCATAATGTGCTGTCCTTGCATAACTTCTCGTTCTAGTCACAGGATCCAGTGCACTCGGGGCTTGTAGAGCCCCAATCGCATCACCGGCGGCTGCTTCTTTCGGTTTGTTGATACCTAACTCCTTGAAAGCATTCCACACAAAATTCTGGCCAGGAAACTGATACGGGGGAAAGCTGACTTGAATCTCCCCATTACCTCCATACGCCGTGTCGGTATCCCACGTGTAGTTGTACTTGTTCGCGACTTCGGGCGTTGGAGGAGTAAATGTCACGCTTTTCTTGAAGTATGGTAACATGTCTTTGAAAGACCATCCAGGATTTCCGAGCGCCTCCCAAGCATCGTAATCTGATGCGGAGCCACGGTCGAAAAACATTCCATTTACAGCACTGCCGCCACCTACGATGGCACCAGCTGGCACCCGCCTTGTGAGATTATTCAATCCGGGGATCGGAAGGGAGGTAATGTTGTAGAATCGTTCCGGGTGGAAATTTAGCGTGTCGGACGGCACCAATATAGACGAGTCGTTATTGAGTGGACCATATTCTATTACTAAAATACTAACTAATGTGCGTTAGTTGCTGTAAGAATGTAAACAGGCTCTGCAGCACTTACATCCGCCATTTTCTGTCAACCTATCCGCAACAGTAAGGCCCGACGTACCGCCACCCACAATGATGTAATCATACATCCTATTGAACGGTACTTTACCACTGATCGCCTGCACACTCGTGGCAGTAGCTACTAATGATATTAGCAATCTGTAAAAAGACATCATGATAAGAGCACTCTCAACATTCGAGATACTGGCTAACGGGTTGCTTATATTAATGTGCTTCAAGATCCCCCAACATCGCCACCGGGGCGTATGCTGACATTGGATGATTGCACTTGCAGATGATTATATAATTCTCCCTAGTGTTTATGCATACAGCCACGGTCTATAGCCGCCGAGAAGCGGATGAACTAAAGCCTCAGAAACGGCAATTCTCTCGCCGAGTTTGGCAATTTTCACTGTAATAGCCCTTAGACTTTAGTTCGACTGCCGTGTAAGCAGGAATATTTGGACATTGCCACTGTCGTGTGTTTATCTGTAGGCAAATAGGTTGCAGCATAGCTTGAGGATGACATGTACTTTGCACATGTTTTGCAAACCTGGAAGTTAATATTGTGATTAGGAAAGCATAGAATATCAAGAACGTTAATGTTCAAGAAGTTGAGCTTTCGCTGGTCTTCTAAATGTAGTGGGTATAATTGCCATGGGGTATCATATGAATCAGTCAAAAATCGTAAGCCTCACCGTGAATTACATTCCAGTTCAAACCTGTCCCCAAGCGGCGTCATCGTCGATGTTACCTACGATTTCTACGCCCTCCTCTTGAAAAGTAACTTGCTTTTCTTTTCCTTTTCTCTTCTTCTTGCTATTTTCTTGGTTGCTCGCATCGTTGCCTTCGCCATCATCATCTAGAAGACCAGCTTCCTTCTGCTGGCGCTTGCGCTCAAGTGCCTCAGCTTGGGCAGCTACAATTCGCTCTCGCATTTCAGCTTCCTCTTCTGCCATTTGGCGCTTGATCTCGTCTGCATCAGCAAAGCCTCCCTCTTCCATCTGTGAAGCTTTGATAAATGTACCCCAGTGAGATACAATTTCGCTCTGACCAAGCAGAGCTTCTCGGACACCATCTGGGTTATCGCGTTCTTCGCGTGTGAATTTGAGCTTTATTGAGCGCCGTGTTGATCCAGGAAACATTTGAGATATCATCTGAAAATCTGTTCCGAATGACCGCAAACCTTGGTAGAAGAGTTCGGTATCAGCGAGCCCCCATCGTTTGCCCTGGCCAGGGAGGATGAAATCATTCGGAAAGCGCTTATTATTCTTGAGAAAACTGCGTGAAGTGATGCGAGTCGTGAGATCCCGCTCCTCTACAGTCTCGTAGTTCTCGATTTCGCGGTCTGCTTCAGCTTCTCGGTTCACTGTGGTCGAATCATGTATTACTTGGATAACGCCATCGACGACGTGATAACGAGGTCCATCAACTTGAGGCGCTTCTTCAGCTAAAATCTTTTCCGCAGCTTCTCGAGCCTCTTTGGTCTGGATTGGTCGAGCATCCTCTTCTCTTTGCCGTTGTCTCACGGCTACCCAGTCTATCTCACGCATTGCTCTCTCGCGGTCAGACAGTTTTCCTACGCGAATGTTGCGAGATGCGAGGCTGTCCATGAAAGTAATATCAGGATCGATTGTGTGGTCTTCAGCATCAGAGGGAGTAGCTTCTCTCGTCGGCCGGCCCTTTCGTTTTGGTTGTGCATTGAGCTGATTGCCTTCTCCATCGGTTTCTGCGTTATTTTTTCTTTTCCTACGGGGTTGGCGCGGCTTTGGGCGTGATACAGCTTCTTCACCTTCTTCCGCTTGCTCTGCTTCTCCATCCCCTGCCTCCGCAATGTTTGATTCACCTTGTTGTTTTGCTTTTCTTGGCCTTCTGGTTCTTTTCGCCGGAGCTGGCGCCCCATTGTTGCCTTCAGCATTAGTCGCACCAGCCTTTCGCTTGCCTTTGCCTTTAGCACTGGGCTGGTTTGGCGCTGATTGAGCCTCATCTTCTAGATTGTCCTCTTGTTGTGTAATATCTGATGTCTCAGCTTGCGCTACGACCTTCCTACGTCGAGGCTTGGGAATGTGCCGGGCCTTTTTCGCAGTGGCTGACGTAACCTCCTGTTCCTCCTCATTGGGCCTGTTCACTGTTGCCCAGGGCAGCACTCTATTTGGGGGCTGTAATGTGCCTGCCTTCTCTGAGATCGGTTGTAGTGAACGTGATGTTGTTATGTCTGTATTGTCGTCAACCGCTGCTCCTGCCTGCTCAGGGTTACTGGTCGGGAAGGGCTCCTCCTGCACCTGCGCGAGTGGTTGTTGCGCTTGCGCTGGCTCTGGGGTGACAGCTGTGCTGTTGGAATCTAATGTGGGTTCATTCTCTGTAGCCTGAATTTGCAAGGGCGGCTCGGTGGGGCTCTCCTCAGTCGCTCCTGCTGTATCCGCATCTTGCTGGGGTGGTGGAGTGGCTTGTCTTGTAGGCGAGGAAGGCGCAAGAGTTGTGCTAGGTCTAATCGTAGCTTCTGCTCCTAATGCACTTGCCGGTGACTGTTGTACAGGCTCTTGGGTCGCGGCGGGGGTAGGTAGTTGTACTGTAGTTGTGGGTGTGGGTTGCGCCTCGACATTTGGTGGTGCTGGCTCTGCGGCAGAGATTGTGGGTGTTGGGGCAGCTGGGGCAGCACCAGGCCTGCGTCGCGCTGCTTTGGGCGCAAATTTCTTGCCCGTTGTATTCTCTAGTCAATGGTTCAGCCAAATTGGGGAGCGAGTTGAAGGCACGCACTGTTGATAAAAGAACTAAAAGTTGCTGTTGGTTTGGGTGCCGCAGCCTTGTCTCTGTCGTTACCTGCGGTAGGCGGCTGCGCAGAGCCCTCCTCCGCCGACATGATTGTATCTGCGTTCACAAACCGATGGCAAAAGTTTCATGGAACAAGTCCGTGGGACAGCGTCGAATTGACATTCACTAAGCCGCCCACTAATGCAGCTTGGTACGTCCGTGCGCGGCTTGGCACGTCGGGATTCTTCAGTCGATTACAGGACAGGGTAGCCGACGTCTCTCCTCACCCAACGCCTCCTCACACGACCCTTCCACCTTCTCCCCAGGCTCTCACTCTCTTGTCATCAACCTACTGTCAATTCGCTCCTTTGCATCCCTTTGATGACCTGAGCCCTGCGCTTCACGACAGTGCCTCCCCCCAAACAAGCCGCTCGCCTGCTCGATGAGGCTCGAGGCCAGAGCCGTCGCCGCTCCATCACTTGACGCTGTCAAGATGGAGGACCGAAAGCGGCCTATTGCCGACGACTCTGCTCCTCCTGCAAAGAGGCAAGCTGTAACCGTCAACGGTGCTCGTTCGCATCCAGACGCTGACTTGCCGTGGAAAGATGACATCGAGGTTCGCTACCCCCGATCACCACCCGCGCTCGTGCGCCGCACACCACGGATACATCGGCTAATACTGCGATTGTGCGTAGGCTTTTCAGAAGGACGCCATCATGCGGCAGATGCGCGAATACAAGCGAGAAAAGGCTTCTGTTGAGTCCCAGCTCAACGAACTAGAGAGTCGTTCCAAGTATCATGACGACCATCTTCGGACAATAGATGCGTGGTTTGATCAGGTCAGTACAAGAAACGTGATTATTTTGGCCCAATGCTGATGGTTGCTAGTTGGTCGACGAGATCAAGGTGTTGAGTGGGGAGAGCCTAATTACACCGTCAGGTGACTTGGGCGCCAATGACCCAATACCTGCAAGCCTTCTCTTTGAAGACAGTGAAACATTTCGGAAGCATTTATCTAAGCGCAAAGACAAGATTATATCATCACTGTCAGGCCTCTTCGCAAAGTATCCACCAGAGAGCCCGGAAGTGGAAGAGCTACAACAACAACTTTCAAAACTATTAGCCACTGAGAAGGACCATGTCGTGCAGTTACAGCGCGTTACTACAGAAAAAGAGCAATTATCGGATCGTTTGGACAAGGCGACTCATCGCTACCTAATCGCCGAGAAAAAGATTGATCGCATTAAGAGCCAACAAGTACAGAAGCTCGAACAACAAGCAGTAGCAAACAGCACAGCCAAGGAGGAGACCTCATCTGCACCAAATGGGGTCGAGCCTACTAACGGAAAGGCTACATCCCCTGGTTTGATAAGTGAAGAGATTGAATCCGCGCGGAATCAAGCGGTAGCGGAGGCAGCGAGGAGAAAGGAGCAGATTGAGCAAGTGGAACAGGAGAATAAGAAACTCACTGAAGAGGTCACGTCTTTGAAAGTGAAGTTCAGTTTGCTCTCAGACGATGATTACGCCAAAACGGACCTTTTTAAAGTATTGAAGTCGCAGCATGAGGATGTAATCAAGCGTATCAACCACTTGGAAGCCACGAATATTCAGCTGCGCGAGGAGGCGCAGAAGTATCAGGCCGAGCGAACGGCATATCGAATTAAGATTGATGACGAAGCACGCGCGTCTTTGGCAGAATCCGAGAGTGCAGTGTCGCAGGCGGAGGCAAATCTGGCTCGAATTCGAGCTGCCCGGGACGAACTTCTGGCCAAGAACACTGTTCTCGAGACTGGCCGTAAAAGCATTGACGCTTCAACAGAGCAATCGAAAGAATTAGTCAGTGCGTGCGAGAGCCGCATTGCGGCATTAGAATCTGAATGTGAGAGGCTACGTCTACAGATTGGAGAGCGGCAAGCAATGGAAGATGTGGAGCCCCAAGTGCCAGATGATCTGACTCCAGAGTTGTCCAGGAAGAAAATTATAAACCTCGAGAATCAACTCAAGCTCCTGAGTAGTGAGTTGCCATCCATGGAAGCGGCATGGAAAAAGGCACAAACGATTGCAGGCAAGAAGATTTTTGATATTGCTGCATGGGAAGAGAACGCTGCAAGAATCAATGCAGACAAGGCAAAAGCAGACCAGAAGTTTTTCGCAGCAATGAAAGCGAAAGGTGAGCTTGAACAACAAGTTCGGGCTCTTCGTCTTCAGACGACCAAATCAACTGAAGTTGTTTCGCAGCTCAAGGACGCAGATGCTCTTAGTCGATCACTCGTGGATAAACTGGAGAAGCAAACTGCCGAGATGCGATCACAAATGGACGAACTCTCCCTACAACACCGCCAGTTACAGCAAAAGGTCACCGAGAATGCAATTGCTTCTGAAGGCCATGTAAACCAGATTACCGAACTCAAAAAGGTTGTGGAAGCAAAGGATGCTGCTTGTCTCGCGGCAAAACACTCTATGCGTGAGGCGGCCACGGAGCGCGACAAGCTTACTGCGCAAGTTGCAGGCCTGGAGAAGCAGGTGCAGATGTGGAAGAAGAAGAGCACTTCGGATCAATCTTCTGAAACGGCAACCATGGAAGCTATGATCCAATGCCAGATCTGCAAGAGCCGTTTTAAGAACACAGTCATCAAGACCTGCGGCCACCTCTTCTGTGATCAATGCGTCCAAGACCGCCTCACGAACCGGGCCCGAAAGTGTCCAAACTGTGGCAAAGCATTCGGCAGCAACGACCATATGCGCGTTCACCTTTGAGCATCCCGTAACCGTCATTGACCGCCACACAATGTCTTTTCTCTCCCTCTAAAAAAAAAAATGAAAAAACCACTTTTTATGTACACTATCACAGCCACTAATTTTCATTTCCGTCCCTTCTTTCAGTGGCTCTTCTTTCCCTAATCGGCAACCGAATAAAGCAAGCACGGCAACGGTGTTAATGGCGTCTCATGTCTGCGGCCGGTCCGAACTTTCCACCTACGAACCGGTGAGGCACGGTTAGGCGTTGAGGCGTGCGTTAAGAGACAGCGAGTTGGAGTCGAGGCCAAGTAGTCTGTCCTATGTACGATCAAATTCTTGTTCTTCATTTTCCCCGGTTTGAAGCGAGGAGGCATGTTTTAGTAGATTTATTTGTGCACCCCCCTTCCTTCCCCCCCCTCCCCCCCCCCCGCCTCTTTTTTTTTTTTAATATATTATCCACCTGCGTATTCGAACTGAATGGGGCGGAGGGAAGGGGATTGGGGAGATGTTGTATGGGGTGCAATGAGGACGCGGGGCCACATATAGTTGGCGGGGGGAAGTGGAATGCAAATTATAACATTGTAAAGAATGTATGATGCGGGTACTTGTATTTCGGGTGTGATTTCTTTTCTTTGAGCTTTGGAGTTGAGAGTGCCGATTGGGTTGGTAGACTGGCAAAGCGCGAGAGGGTGAGTGTGATACAGGTAGATGGAGATATGACCATATTTATACAAGATATATATACAGTATGTGATTGTTATGCTGGGGGGGTATACTAATACGGTACCACCATGCCATGATACTCCAAACGCCAATTTCAATGCTCATACAGGACTTACTTGATCCTTTCCCCCCCCCCCCCCCCCCCCCCCAATCACGGGTCTTGGTCTCCGAATGGATAATTGAATTTCAGCAAGGCATTTAACCCGCCCACCCAATGATCTTCAGCCATATCTTCCTGTCCCACGGTGCCGCGTACAATGCTAGGAACGCCGCCATCCCACTCTCCATTTTCCTTCTTGACTTGTTCGCCTGAGACACGGACTTGTACGCCGGGGCCCATGCCCTCTGTGAGAGTTTTGCCGTCGATGCTGACCTCGACTTCGCGGCCGCGGTTTTTGTCGCCCAAGCGCAGCGTAATAGGCGTTTCGGCAGGGAGGACCAGGGGCCGGAAGGAGAGGGAGCGTGGACATATGGGCGTGAGAAGAAGCGAGGGGACGAGCGGGTGGACAATGGATCCGCCCGAGGACAGCGAGTAAGCTGTTGAGCCTGTGGGCGAGGAGATGATGATGCCGTCGGCTACGGCTTCGGTGAGGAAGCGGTTGTTGATGTAGATGTCTATGATTTTCAGATGGGCCGAGGAGCCGCGGTGCAGGGTTACCTCGTTCAAGGCGTAAATGTCGCCTTGGCCAGGGGCGCTGCCGATGCGAGAGCCGTCTGGGGCGAAGACGCCGACCTTGAGGCGGTTGCGGAGGAGGATGCGAGCGGTCCGGCCGGTGCCCATGGCCTTGCCGCGTATGTCTGCGTAGGAGAGAGGCTGGTCGAGGGGGTCGAGGGGGTCGTGGGAGTGCGTGGCCGCGGTTTGCGGAGGGGTGCCGAGGGAGTGGTCGGAGAGGGCAGCGTAGGCGTCGGGTGCGCCGCTCATGTAGACCTCTCTAAAAGCCCGTTTGTGCTCGCTGAACTTCCATTCGCCCAGGAAGCCAATGGTGCCCATGGCAAAGCTCAGCACCGGCGGCACGCTTTGCGCATGGCTGAACAGGCTGCTGGCGCGCAGCAGCGTGCCGTCTCCGCCCAGGGTGCAGACCAGATCGGTTTTGTCCGACAGATGGCGAGAGGCGCCGGATGCGCCGGCGGCGTGGCAGGTGTAGACGGGGAACGGAAGCGTTTCGTGGAGCTCGGCCGCGGTTTCCGGCTCCAGGACAATGTTGATGGCGGGGTAGGTGGAGCGGATGTGGGCGGCGAAGGCGACGACGGCCTCGGTGATGTTTGGCGTGCGCTTCTTCTTGGTGATGAGGACATTGCGGGGCGGCGACGGCCACTGCAGGCCAAGAAGGGTGTCAGCGGGATTGGGCACGTAGGCGGGCCGCAGGCGCGGAGGCAGGTCGCGGATGTGCCTGATGTCGCGCCGGCACGCGGCGGACGAGAAGGGGCGTGTGTGCAGGCGCCATGGCAGGAGGCGGCGGTGGACGGGGCCCATGGTGAGGGTCGCGGGTCGCAGCGACGGCGTGTGGTGTGGGTGAGGGTCTTGGCAGCCCGGGCTCCGGCTGCGGGGCATGGGTTCGTCCGTCGGTCGCGCCAGGCCACACAGCGCAGCGCAGCGCAGCACAGCACAGCACAGCGCGGCATCGCTCGTGGAAGCCTGCGCATCTCACTCTCGCCGCCACGGGCCATGGCCACAGCCTGAGCTGCTCTACCGCCCCGTCTCCCACGTCCTCCCAGTGTCTTCCTTTCCTCTGCCCACCCACCTCCCACACCCATGCTGCTATGGCTGCCACGGCTGCCCAGCACCTCAGGCAACGGCGCCCCCCAGACTCTGCTCCGCCCACAGAGCCCATCCCTCACCCCGGCGGCGAGGCCAAGCACGGAACATGGCACCAGGCCCTGCGCATGCTGCTCTTTGGCCTCTACTTCGGCGGCAGCATCATAGCGTGAGTATGCGTGCATGCACGCCCGTGGGACGCATGCTAACCCCCCCGGCCAGCGTCGCCGTCACCCAGCTCATCGGCGCGCCGCTGTACTTTTACAGCAAAGACCTGTTCTATGCCTGGATGGCCATGTCCAAGCAGCACTTTGGCATCGTCACGACGACCATGACCTACTGGTGGGCCCCGGCCAGGGTCCGAGTCAGCGGCGACGCGAGTGTGAGGGGCCAGCTGAGGAAGACGGAGGACGGCAGGCTCGAGTGCGACTTTCCAGAGCGCATGGTCCTAATTTCAAACCACCAGGTGTGTGCAGCCTCACCACGCAGCGCAGCCAGCCGCACCAAGACTAACGACAACAACAACCAAACATAGATCTACACCGACTGGGTCTATCTCTGGTGGAGTGCATACACCGCCTCCATGCACGGCCACCTCTACATTATCCTCAAGGAGTCCATAAAGTACATACCTATTCTTGGCACAGGCATGATGTTCTATGGCTTCATCTTCCTTTCGCGCAAGTGGGCAAGAGATAAGGAGCGTTTCCGCTACAGGCTCGGGAAGCTGTCTACAAGCCGCGGCGGCCCGTCATCCATTGGTAGCAGTGGCCTTGACCCCATGTGGCTGCTCCTCTTTCCAGAAGGCACCAATCTGAGCAACAACGGGAGAAGAGCGAGCAAAAAATGGGCAGACAAGAACCACATAGAGGATCTCCGCCATGCCCTCCTTCCAAGAAGCACTGGTCTACTATTTTGTCTGCAAGAGCTGAAAGGCTCCGTCGAGTACATGTATGACTGCACCTTGGCATACGAAGGCGTACCGTATGTACCACTTCCTTCTCCCCCCCCCCCCCCCCCAACAAGCGCTCGTCTTCTAACCATCTTCTCAGCGTTGGCGAATACGGACAAGACTTGTTCACCCTACGTGGCACCTATTTCGAAGGTCGTCCGCCAAAATCTGTGAACATGCACTGGCGCCGCTTCCGCATCGCTGACATTCCACTCGATGACGAGACCGTCTTCAGCGACTGGGTTCTCGCTCGCTGGCGGGAGAAAGACCATCTTCTTCAATACTTCGTCGAGAATAACCGATTCCCTGCCGACGAGGGCATTACGCCAAACGTCAACGGAGGAAAGCCACTCAAAGGTGCAGGTTGGATCGAGACAGAAGTCCGCACTGTGAGGTGGGCTGAGTGGGTCCAGGTTTTCCTTCCAACCGCCGCACTCGCACTCGTAATCAACGTTTTTCTCAAGACGAGTAAAATGGTTCTCAGGATGCTAAGAGTCAAGTGAAGAAGTGAAGAGATATCACCTTACCCAAAGCATCAATAAGCAGGCAATAGGCGGGCTCCTCCTCCAAACACCATTTCCCAAATATCATTTTACAGCAAATAGATAGACCGGCTTGATACCCTATATACATACACATCTCTACTAAGTTATTCAGTCAATCAACAAACGCTATATCACCCCTCTCATACCTTGTCACACTAACATAGTCTTTCTTCGGCCCTTTGACATCATACCTGACCTCCCACCATATCCCTCCCTTCCCCTGTCCCGCCATCTCGGCCGAAAACTTCCAACTCGCAGTATACAAATCCTCCGCACAAAGATGAGTCTCTTTGTTCTGTGCAATGTAACCTTCCCCTTCTTCTTTCAACTCCCCCATTCCAACAAAGAACCCACCCACCCCCTCGCCCTTCACCCCAACACCATCTTCAACCCTCGCCCGAGGCAGTTTCTCATCGTCAAAGAACCGCACAACAATGCACGGCGCCTCGCCCGCACCAGACACATCCAACTGATACACATACTTGCGCCGCGCCGTAAACCGCAGCCCCGACCCCGTAACAAAGTCGCCCTCCTCCGCATACAATAGCGTGCCCGGTGCCCTCGGAACAACAGCGCAATGCGCGAAACGCGCGTTGCCGACTACCGTTCCTGACGGATGCGTGTCCAGCGCCGATGTCAGCGTGCGGCGAAAAGTCCAGGGGCCGTGCGACGAAAGCGCGTTGAAGATGGTGGAGGGCAGATGCTGCGGCGACGACGACGACGACGACGACGACAACGACAACGACAACGACAACGACAACGACAACGACGACGACAACGACAACGACAACGACGACGACAACGACGCCGCCGCCGCTGGCGATCCAGAAGCGGACTGCGGAAGCGCAGCCGTCCGCATCTTCGGATCCCGGCTCGCAAGCAGCACCGCGTTGACGCTCTGGAGAGTAGCCCTGCTAGGATTGAAGGCAGGATTCGACGTCGTGATCCAGCTGAGGCGGTGTTTGATGAGCGACTTGTCGATTGCGGATGGGGGCCGGGGCGCCGCGAGGGTTGGTATTTCGCCCGAGTCGTTGGCGTACAGGCAGAGGATGGCGAGGGCTGTTCCGACGGCGAGATCGGGGTCTGTGGTGCTGCGGACTAGAATGCGGGCTGCTGATGCCGCTGATGCTGGTGCTGGTGCTGGTGCTGGTGCTGGTGCTGGTGCTGGTGCTGGTGCTGGTGCTGCCGGTGGCGAGGAGGAGGAGAGGAGGAAAGGGGGAAGGCGGGGTAGTTCGGTGCGGAGATGGCGAGAGCCTGGTTTTCCAGGGGGTAAGTTTAGGACCAGGTGTTTGGTGGTTTGGGGGAGGGTGGGAGGGGTGGAGTCCGGTGTGCAGCTGATTATCGTATCGAATGTTGTCGTGTCGATGGTTGCGCTGCACGAGATGTATAGCTGGGTGGTTGGTTTGATTAATGTTGTTACAGCGCTTGGGTTGTCCTTTGCTTCTGCCTTGAGCAGCTCAGCAATGAGCGCGGGCAAGTCTTGCTCACTGGTGTTCATGAGGACATCTTTGTGCTTCCAGAATACTGCAGGCGTGAGCCCGTGGCTCCACGCTTCGTGATCATCGGCAGCGCCCTGGATATATCCACCTTCCGATGCTTCGGCACCATGGACGCGGCGTGATGCCGTACAAAGCACAATGGCATGAAAGTCTGGAAACTCAGGGGGCGCATCAGGTAGAGATGACTGTTGTGTGACCCAAATTGGACGGAGTGGCTTTTGCAGCTTTGCGCGGAGGCCAGGGATATCGGGCTTACAGGTATGCTACGAACATTAGTTCCTCCCCAAGGTAAGCGCCATTGACGTACCAAGAATTCTTTTACAAACCCCTCAATCCTGGCGTTGATCTGCGCATGCTCGCTTTCTGAAATGGCCTGGGGTGGTGTGTGCAACGCATGCGTTCCTTCTGACCCGAAGATTGTCTTGTTCATAACACAGCACCATATAGGTATTGTCTTGCTCAAGGCATCGGGCATGCTCTTGCCTCTCCGTGTCGAGTCGACGATGACGGCACCACCGAATTTCTGAACTACATCGAGAAGCTGCAAGTTGAGCCTCCTCAGGCTGAAGCCCCACTGGCTCATGTGACCATCCGTGCTCTTGAAGTAGACACCCTCTATCTTCTGCTCAAGTGGAATGTACCAAGATCCACAGCGCTCATTTGCCACGAGCGGAAGTTGGTAAGCTTTTGCGACGGTTCCGACAAACTTGCTGTCGGAGGCGGTTGAGTTGAGCCGGTGGTGGATGGAAAGTGTTGAGCGTTTAAGGGAAGACAGGGTGTTTGATAAATTGGGGGTATTCAAGTGGTGTGGGAACAGAATGTCGGCTTCTGATATACTTGACATTTTGCTACTTTTGGTTTGGCAATTGTGAAAGGCATATCAGTGCAGTCAACGTCTTACACGCCACGCGTTTCCCGGAACTGGATCAACGTTTTCCAAAAGAACCATAGTACGGATCTTCGTGTGTGGAGTGCTATGTCGGTTCGTGAGCCGTAGAAGAAAAAGCTAGGCTCGGCTCGGCATAGTATGTCCCAATGGCAAATATCCCTTCAATCTGATTTTGAGTGAGAGTGAAGCGGAGTTGATAAATATTTCGACCCTAGGCCTACTCTTTTCAGCATCGTAGAAACATCTGAGGCTAGGTATGGATTATCATAGGCCAAATTGCCAGGTCACGCGACCTGTGCTTTTTGTAAATCATACTTCGTCAGTCGGTAACGGCAAAAGTGGTGTTCGGGCCGCGCCGCAAGTTCTCCGCGAATTCTCGGCCCGAATACCACCTCCCACTACTACGATACTGAAGAAATGTTTTAAAAAGCACTAGCGATATCTCACTATGTAGGGTATTTCGCCACATAGTGACTAACGTTCACTATAACTATCAATAATGTTTTTATATTTAATAACCTTTAAAAAAAAAAAAAAAAGGGGGTAAGGGGGGTCAAGGTAATCTCCTTTCCAAACCCAACTAGAGCGTAGAATTCATCTCTTTGATTAATCCTATTTGTAAAAGGAACATAGCATTTCCTATCCTTGAGATCGAGTGGGGAGTAGTAGAGATGGATTATTCTTTTCTTCCAAGCCAAGAGGAAGTAATAGCCAAAACTTTTGGAACCACGGAATGGGTGGAGACCCAAAGCAAAAATGAGCGGATGGTAAACAGTTATGAAGTGCCACGTCCTCCGCTAAACAAAGTCATTACCATGAAACTGCCGTACATGGCCCCCAAACACCCTCCTCTTCCCACCATTGAGCAAATTGATCAAGCGCTTCTTCTAAAGGCAAAAGATCGCATAAGATTTCGTTATCCTTTGCCCCCTTTTGGGGATTGTTTTGTAAAAATGAGTGAAAATGAAGAGATTTTGCAGGAAGCAGAAAACATGCTATTTTTGGAGCAGAATTCTTCAGTTCGAACAGCCAAATTATATGCTGTTTTCCAACACACGAATGCCAAAGGCCGCACCATGAATTATCTAATTTCGGAGTACATTCCCGGCCAAAACATGGCTTACGACTTTTACATGGATTTTGAAGAGGAGGTCAAACAAGTTTTTTTCAAAAGACTCTGGGAGCAAATCGACCTCCTGAGATCTGTCTCGCCCCCATCTCCCAGTTATTATGGTCGTGTTCATCGTCAAGGGTTTCTGCCCACGCACGAGTTAGTTGGGTTAGAGTATTCCCTCAACAATGCTGACTTTTGCGGCCCGTATGACACATGGGAACAGTTTTCGACTGCATTGGAAGAGAATACATGGGCGAAGCATATCTGGGAATGGGATTACTGTCGAGACATGCCAGAGTGGGATTGGATAGCGAAGCATAAGTTCCCCGAGTTCCGAAAGTTGCTAGAGGATATTGGGCGTGTATATAAATGCCATGAGCCTGTTCTCACCCGTTATCGTATATCTTGGTCAGATATCATCATTCAGCCTATCCAGGAGAATGGAAGAACAGTAGATTTCAAGGTCGTCCTGATAAATTGGTCATCATTGGAATGGCTACCAGCCTTTATGCAGCTACCGCAGTTATATACGGGCTTGATTACGTCACACTACTTTCCAAAGGTGAATAAAGCAGATATGAAGAAAATGGTTCGGTTTTCCAATCCTCTATACGGAGTAGCACTGGATTTTTATGTTAAATGGTGGGATTGGGGACCAATCTGTGGCAAAACCACACGCTTTAGACTACCCGCTGGTGTCATATATCCTTGGCAAATATCACGAGTTCGATCGGACGTCCTAGCCAGCTCTTCGATTCGGAGTTACCAGTAGTGCCTTTGGCGCTCGCCTCATCAAAGGCTCACCACCAACCTTTGATACTTTCCACGCATTATCACAGTTGCTAAGGCAATGTCAGCTGCCGACAGATAGTATCCGATCTCGTGCCGTTACAACAAAAGCTCCCATTTAGGTTCAGGAGTTCTGCTTATACCCAGCATCCTAGCAGTTGCGTATGTGCAGTCACCGCCCTTCTTAGATACATCAATCCCCCCAGAACGCATTAGCCAGCCCTGTCCAATAAATTCATCCTCTCATACTGTGTAGGGTATGTTCTACGAGTAAGTGAAGAGGCTATGCTAGCATAGTCTAAGTGATATATGATGTTTATGAGATTTGAATGGTCACAGTTTTTTTTAGTTTTTTTTTTTTTTGGCTCATCATGGTATCAAGAAGATATTGAGAGCAGGCAGTGGTGTTGAGTGATGAATTTACCGACAATTTCTCTTGCTGAAATCCCATCTACCCGTACTCTTCCCCTGCGCCTGATAAAAAGAGATAAGAAGAGATAGTGGAGCAGCGTGTAAAGTAAATTACCCAACAGATGCTCTTGCCTATACCGCTGACATCGG
Organism: Ophiosphaerella korrae; assembly: GCA_028456385.1. Taxonomy (NCBI): domain Eukaryota; kingdom Fungi; phylum Ascomycota; class Dothideomycetes; order Pleosporales; family Phaeosphaeriaceae; genus Ophiosphaerella; species Ophiosphaerella korrae. Next base: position 378,120 of record JALNQF010000021.1, read on the forward strand.
CTGAATCTCAACACCGTTCCCCCCCACCTCTACGCGGTACGATCCATCTACGAATTTCTGATCCATGCACCGGCAGGTTGCTTGTTCAGGGCCGCTAGCACCTCCCTTCCCCACTGCGCAAAAGCTGCATCGTCATTGGGTAGCCCCTCTGGAGCCGGAACGCCCAAGCAAATGTCATGGAAACTTGCTCCATTCGTCACATTTTGAAACCATCCTAGCACGCGGTAGTCATCGACTTTATATTGAGGTATTGGTTGGTTTTGACCCCAGCGCAGAAAGCCGGTTTTGCTGCAGGGGTAGTAAAAGTCGGCATTGAATTTACCGCGCAGCGGGTCGATGCTACGGAGGACATAACAAAGGATGGGTATCTGGCCCGCGATTTTGGCCGTGGCGACTGGCTTGTGATTCCGAGTCATTGCTTGCGCCATCGAATCGAGTACGAATTCTGGTTGTACGTGCGGTTGAAGAATACTATCGGGCAAGTCAGCCAATAAGAAAAGGGGATTGAACACGCAGAATGAAGCTGGGACAAAGCAATATGATGGGATGGGAGTTGAGGCAATGCAAAGGTAGGTGGGAATACCTTGCATACTTACTTGATCGCCTGAGGGTGCTGTGGCGCGGGATAGGGCGGGATCGGGATCTTAAGAGGAGACTAACGATGTGTGAAGTCTGGGTGGTTGAGGGTGTACGAGCGGAGAAGAGTTCCCCTTGTATAGACAGACTTTGATTGTCTTACATTGCGTACCTGTAATAGATCACGGCGGTGTTTCCCAGATATTTGCTTTCACAAACTGGACGAAGTTTGTTTTGACAAGTGAATCATGCCAGGCAGCAAGCTAAGGCCTCGGCTTCAGGTTTGCAAGGCGATCTAAGCTCGGATCGTGATTCTTCTATATTCTTCTATTGTCTGAGTCCAGGTGTTATCTTATTGGAGACCTTACTGGAGGTTGAGAATTGTTGTTCTGAGGGTCGTGTTTGACTTGAAAAAGTTGGAAGCATTGATAGAACACTGTTCCAGAAGACAAGAGTTTTTGAGTGTGTACAGTGCGTATTTACAACATGTTAAAATACAAGGAAATCTTTTGAAAGGTTGGAGCGACACCGTTGTACACTGTACATAGCAACGAATGCCCTCGAGGCATTGATGAGAAGATGTAACAACAGCCATCATTTATCGCGTGCTCGCTTATTCGTATTAGAAGTCTGTTTGAAACATTGTTAGAGTTTTTAAAATATCTGTGAAAACAAGATTTAAGGTTTTCATACTCACACAACTCAAATGAAGGTCTTTTGAGCACGCGAAAAAGTAGACATATCCATTGCAAGATCTACTCTACACAGCCTAATTCCTTTAGGATATAAAATATGTAATAAGGGTTGTGAACTACGATGTGAATCCCTGTGTACTCTCAGCGCCAAGCCGACCTAAACTCCATCGCTTGACAAATGCACAAAGCCAAAAATCTGATTCCTAATTGCTTGAGGAGCACCGTTTTACAGCTTACCTATCTATGTCTTGAAGTGAATTTGCCTCGCTACTGAGAATACTTCCTAGTTCTGCTCGTAGACGTCTATGAGCCTCGCGATCACAGTCTGACTAAGACATTCGCCTCCGGAAAGGCTCGTCGATGACCTCTTCTTTTTCTTCATGCACACGCAAGGTGAGCCAAGCAGCCGCAAGAGCGCAGATGCCACCAAACCGCAGGACCCATGCTACACTGTCGTCACCGGCGGTTCCTCTAGGCTTTTGTAGCAATTTGAACATGATTGCGCTGATGAGTGTAGCAATAACTTGGGGCGCGGCGATAGCAACATTATGAATGCCGAGGACGACGCCGGCCGAGTCGGCGCCCGAGCCAGCTGCGTCGTCTTCACTAGAGGCAACGAGTTGTGATTCGCGATCGCGGGGTCGAATAAGGCCACGGCGGATGGCGTCGCGTTTCGAGATCTCAGAGGCGATGATGGCAAAAGGCGCCCAGTTGGTGATGCACCATGGGATACCAATCGCACTAACAAGGACTGTTGCACCCCAGGTGGACTTGATGAAGAAGGTGAGAACCATGAGCACAGCAAAGGCGATGTGTGAGAAGAACCAGGCACGGCGAAGTGTGAGCGATTTTATCTGCAAGACTTCCATAGACTCAAACAGCCGCTCTGTGAACGACTTGGGCGTGCCCCTATGTGTGTGGGATAAGGCAAAGTAGCCTGAGCCGCCCATAGAATGTGGAGTTGCTGGTGTCATTGGTGTGGCGGGCGTTTGCGGTCGGTCAGGCTGAGGAGCTTGGAAAGTCGGAGGAATTACGAATGGTAGGAAAACAGAGGCTGCAAAGGTAATAATGGCAAATAATAGTAATGCCCTGGTGCCAATTCTCGTTGCGTCTTCCCAGACTCGGTCGATTTCTTCATTCGTCATTTTCGGGTTCTTTTCAAAGTATGGGTCTGCGTAGATCTCGCCAACATAGGTGGTGATGTAGAAGAGAAACGGAAACCACCCAATCCAGGCTAGGAATTGGACCTCGCAGACCCGTTTGATCTGCGTTGGTAGCTTGTTGACTGAGCGGTATAAGCCTTTAAAGAAGGCAAAGACACCATCTTCTTGCTCCTCTGGGGCTGGGTCCCAAGTCGGGTCGCGTTCTCCGCAAGTGGTGACACTGATGCCCACTGTCAGAGCCATGGTGAACGAAGCAATGGCGCATAGAATCTTGAACTGCGAGTCTCCAAGCCAACCAAGGATTGCTGGAAGATTGATGTAGCCGGCGAGATACCCAGCAATGTTTCCTATTCCTGCAGATCGCATCAGCCAGGCGTTGGCTGATTCCTGTTGATGAGTCGGAGCAACATCGACGATATATGCTCGAACACCGGCTTGAACTAGATGAGGATTAGAAAAAGTCAAGGAAGGAGCGGAGGTGCTTGAGGGTACTTACTGACGTTGATAGCGAAATCAAGCACGTATACGAACAAGACGGCGAAAAGCATGATGCTTGTTTTCACTCCTGTTGACTCCGGGTTGGCGCCAAAGATGCCTAGAAAGCCGCCGACAATTTCCTTGGCCCATGCCAACACCATGAGGGAGATGATGGTGGCGGCTGCACCGCCAACGATAAAAGGCCTCCGCTTGCCCCATCGTAGGCGGCAGTTGTCGCTTTTGAGGCCGACGTATGGTTGGACAAGGACGCCAGAGAGCGGGCCAGCGATCCATACTAGGGCAAGCATGGATTTGCTGAGGCCTAGAGACAAAAGATAAGGCTGCACACGAGGGTAAGTATTATCCAGTATCAGCGAAGGCCATTCTGCTTACCGAACCATTGGAGGTCTCGACAGACCAGCCTATTTGGAGGCCCAGGCCACAAAAGGTCAGTAAGAACAGGAACCAGCTGCTCTTGGTCTCCTCGGTCTGTTGCTCGCCTTGCCAGTCATCGTCATCCAGAGGCGACACAGTCTCCTTCAGGAGCGGATCGATTTCTCGTGACATTCTGCCGGCAGCAGGATCGGCAAAGGGTGAGTGCCCGGCTACTTCGTCTATGAAGTCGACGTGTGGTCTTCCGTCGGTAGTAGGGCGGCCGCCTCCGATGGACTCGCGACCAAAAGAAACGAGTTTGGGCCGAGGCCGGGGCCGTTGCTGCGAGGATGTGTCGAGTCTGGGAGGATCTCGAGGGGAGGCGAGCGGTGAAGATGAGGGTTCTGGTGCCGAGGCCCCGCCCGGCGTCGAGGACGACATGGTGGAGGACAGTCTGCTGCGATGGCTGTGCTCGCGCAACGTGGACTGCTTCTGGTGGCTTACGGCTGTAAGGGTCAGACGGCAGGTGATTGGCAGGTGCCACGCGGTCTTGGTGGTGGAGCAGGGGAAGAGCTGAGTGCTGAGGACAGTGTGGAGGACAGTGTGGAGGATAGCGTGGAGGAGTAGGCGCTATGTAGGGTGCATGTTCAACGAGAGAGGGTCATCAGATGCAACCAGGAGGAGAGGGGTGCACAGGAAGAATATTGGGCGGGTGTGGGCAAGATTACATGGGGCAGTGTAGGTCAGGTGGCTGGGCCTTGTACTCCTCGGAGGACGAGGTGAGGTGCATCTGGATGCATGTCAAGCTGCAGCAGCCTCAGAAGACGACGGTTCGCGGTTTTGTGGTGACGTCGTTGGGATGTGGGGATGCAACCGGGGCGGCGTGAGGCGGTCTAACCGAGTCAAGTGGAGGCTCGCTGAAACACGTGCACGCGTCAACACAGGACAGTCGGTGGATAGATAGAGGCCTGGGTGGCCAGGTGCTTGTCTCGAATATTCCTTGATCACACGCGCACTGTGTTTGCCCACAACCGAAAGCCGTCTGCCGCCGCCCGCGCCCGCGCTGCTGCCGCCTAGCCCTCGCGCAACGTCGCCTTGCGTTCCATCAAGACGCCCGCCCTTGGTGCGCCGGACCTGGACCTGCTCACTTCCACCTGTCCACCTTTGCGCACACCCACACACGCAAACCCGCATCCTCGCACGCACCAGACACGCCGCCTGCTGATGAGACTCCGGCGTTGAGCACAGCATGGCTTCGACCGTGGGATGGTGGGCTATCGGCCAGATGCTCAGTACGCGCCCCAGTGCCCCAACAGCGCAACGTGTCGCTAGCGACCTGCTTTGCCCAGCCACTGACATGTTTCTCACCTACAGAGCGAGATGCCACCGATGCAGACCCGGACGGTCAGTTTTCACGCCCCCACCTATCCAGAGTCCAGAGTCCAGAGTCCAGAGTCTAATGCGCCGTGATAGAAGAGCCCGAGGCTGGCCAGAAGGAGATATTCACATCATGGGCCCTGTCCATCTTGATCTCGTTACTCATAATAGCTCTGTTTACGAGCTACATACTGCACTCGCGAAAAATACAGGCGGTCCACGAGACCGTCTTATCTATCTTTGCTGGTACGTCGGCCATGCGGCCGGCTCATACATGTCTTGGCATGCTTGGGATGCACTAGAAGACTTCCATCGTCTGAGAGCTCACTAACCCTCTTCAGGAATGGTCGTTGGCCTCATTCTTCGACTAACAGCCGTGTCGTCAGTGCGAGATGTCGTCAGCTTCGACTATCAGATGTTCTTCAATCTGCTCCTACCACCTATCATTCTCTCAGCAGGATATGAACTGCACCAAGTACGCCCAGACAACTGGTCCTCCCAAGCTCCCACTAACACATAACAGGGGAATTTCTTCAGACACATTGGCGCTATTCTAACCTTTGCCTTTGCTGGAACCTTTATCTCTGCCCTGGTCCTTGGCCTCATTCTTTTTCTATGGACTAGGATAGGTCTCGGTGGCTTCAAAATCAACTTTGTTGAAGCCATGTCGGTTGGTGCAACACTCTCAGCCACAGACCCAGTCACCATTCTTGCCATCTTTGACACGTACAAAGTCGAGCCCAAGCTTTACACAATCATCTTTGGGGAGTCAATCCTCAATGATGCTGTTGCCATTGTCTTGTTTGAAACCGCCCAGAGGTACAAAGATGGGGCAGAGTCACTGGGCCTAGTCAGCTTATTCGAAGCCTTCGGCATTTTCGTCGGCGTCTTCTTTGGAAGTCTGTTCATTGGCGTAATGGTAGGCATTGGAGCGTCGTTGATGCTCAAATTCACATACGTGAGACGATTTCCCAAGACAGAAAGTTGCCTCATCATCCTTATTGCATATCTCACGTACTTTTTCTCCAACGCAATCCACATGTCCGGTAGGTGAATTCTCCGCCGGAGAGGCATCTAGCTAACAAGACATAAGGAATCGTCTCTCTGCTATTCTGCGGCATCTGCCTCAAGCATTATGCCTACCACAACATGTCCCGCCGTACCCAGCTGTCGACCAAGTTCTTCTTTCAGGTCACTGCGCAGTTGTCTGAAAATTTCATCTTCATCTATCTGGGTCTATCGCTCTTTACCGATGACAAGCTGCAATATAACCCCTCTTTCATCCTGATTGCAGTGGCCGGTATATGTGCTGCTCGTTGGTGTGCAGTCTTTCCTCTTTCAAAGCTTATCAACGGCATCTCAAAATATCGTCAACGCCGTCGTGGAGATGACATTGTCGAAGAGATCCCTTACCCGCACCAAGCCATGATCTATTGGGCGGGCTTACGAGGTGCCGTGGGCGTGGCGCTCGCTGCTGGTCTCACAGGTAACAACGGTGACACCCTCCGAGCTACTGTTTTGGTGGTCGTTGTGCTCACTGTAATTATTTTTGGTGGCACCACGGCGCGTATGTTGGAAATTCTCGGTATTCGCACTGGCGTTGTCGAGGAGATCGACTCTGACGACGAATTCGACATCGAGGTCGTCAACGCTGGGACCTATGCCCGCAACAAGGGCCAAGGCATCGGGCACACCCCACGACCAGGCCAGAATGGCTTCTCGTTGAACAATGTCAACGGACAAGAAGGAACCTATTCAAGCGGCTCCTTCGCTCACAATAGCCCGCCACTGCGGCCCAATGGTTTTGCAACGCGACGCAACTCGAGTCGTCAGCGTCGTTCTGATGGCGCAGACCAGGGCCTTCTAAGCTCTGGTGACAGTGGCTCTGCTGACGAAGATGATGCAGATCTCGATCTGCCACCCAACGCCCGGCGCTCACCCAATCGCAATCCATCGCCGTTGGGAATTTCCGCTGATACCTCTCCGTATCCGACATCAGGCCAAAGAGCGGATGAGTCGAATGCGGCGGAGGGTTCGAGTAGGATGGCAACTGCGACTGGTGCAGTGAAACAGCTGTTTACCGAGCTGAGTCACGATCCGGCAAATGCTTTCAAGCAGATCGATGATGGTTTCCTGAAACCTCATCTACTGCTGGACCCAGGAAAGGGGCCAAACAATGTTTGAATGTTTGAATGTAGAATTAGGGAGTGTGAAGCATAGTGGGCGTTCGGGCATCATCACATCAACACTTGTTGGTATCGTAAGAACAGCTACATAGCATGGTTAGTCATGACTTTTAGCGTCTTCAGTTCATGCAAAACCAAGTTTTGGAACCCTATCCACACGGCCAAGGTCTTTATCATATCTACTGGCGCCACAGAACCACTGGAGAGCACCCCGAGAAGTTCTAGCCAGTAGTGAGGCTACTTTGGCCCGGGGTGCGGGAAAAAGTGCCATACCGTAGTGCACCTTCGTGCAACATCAATCTGCGCATATAGCGGCCGTTCTCGCGGCTGATCTTGGAGTGAGGTGACACCCAAAATTAATACGATCCATATGAGAGCGCATTGCCCACTCGAGAAAAGGCAGCGAGCATTCCTTTGTAAAGCTGTACTTATCGTTGTGTTTCGCACACAGCGGGCATGCCTGTTTCGGTGACTTCGTTTCACATTGTCGATCAATTGTTCCATGCCGTCCTTTCAAGCTTAAATTATCCTCAGTGCGTGAGGCTTGCACAAGGTTAGTGCAAAGCTTAGGTACATCCACGGAAGTCACCGACCTTGTTGCTTCGTTCAGTGGTGGGGGACTAGTGCCGATCACGCGGGTCCACATCATCTAAATGCACTTTCGGATTTCAAACTATCCTACCTTACCCATCCACTCGCGTTTCTTCTCTTAAACAACATCGCCTTATGAAATCCTCGTCACCCAGAGCTGCCGATGACTGCCGCAGCCTCTCATGTTGTCTGGAGAGCCTCAGTCCGATGGTATTATGTACCATAAACTTCTGAACGGCAGTGACTATCTAGCATGACAGAGTCTAGACATTAAAAATAGTCACAGTAGGGCTCTCTATTTTGAAAGGCATACACAGTCTTTACTCAAGGTTCTCCACTTGAAAGCTATGCTAGTGAACCCATGCCTGGGTCTGGGACTGCTTGTGGGTGGAGGTGGCTGGAAGGTATCTACATCAAGATCAATCCACACCTATATGAAATTGGCAGCCTCACGGAACCCCGAATGTGCGGCACCTCTCTCGTGTACGGCTGTCTTCCTGGTACCAGGCAGCTACAAAGCCGGGAAATCACTACACCCTCCGTCTTCGAGAAGCCTTCCGTCTTTGCACAGGATAGACCAAACTAGCCTATTGCGCCATTCTTTGCTTATTTAATGAGGCTTAAAGCTGGCTTACAGTGGGGTATCCTGCTCGCCAATACTCCCAAATGTCTGCCACGTCAGGATAAATACATAGTTATAGAGCCTCCGGGATCGACATTAATAAATGTCTCGTGTCATGTGTGCGATGGAGCCTTTCGAGAAGGGGCTTTCTTCAAGTCTGTCCGGGTTAAGTTGTTGTACCTGCTCGATACCATGTCGAAAGCTTATGTCCTTATTAATGATGAAGGATTGATATTGCGGAGTTGGTCGAGCATGCCTTTCTGGTCGACTTGCAATGATCAATAGTGGATGCTTTGACCTTCTCGAAGCGGAGCTAAAATATGTCGAGTGACGGCCAAGAATGTTCTTCTTCCTAACCCCCCCCCCCATAGGCAGCACAGGGCCTAAAGTCGATGCGCTTTTGGTGCTTCATTGGCATCCGCTAGGCTCTGTAGGCATGTTCGTCACAGAAATTGTTCCTACTACAATCTACAATTTTACAGAAAAGATCTGGATACACTGAGAGAACATCATACCCTCCAATGGGAGAGCTAGAGGGAGGTCTAATATAGTCAACGTGGGATGCGGGGTCGACAGGTGAGCATCCCCGCAACTACAAGGTGTCTCATGTTAATATCATATAACTACCCTGAATATGTTGTTCCGAAGCGAGGAACTCAAACAGATGTCGCGACGCATGACTCTGTTTTCACAAAAGACAGATTTATGGAAGGACAGGCTCAATGTTGCTTTGCTTCAAGACCGACTACAGTTCAGCTTATTTATGTACTCCTCAATGAATATTCCAGGTCATAGATGACACAAATATCATGCTCTAAAGCCTGATATGTTCCTAATAGCGCCGCCACTCGCGGAATGAAGTCCCTCGTTCATATCGTTAACCCATGTCACCTGAACCTTAGTTGCGATAGTATCTGCTCATCCCACATTATTCGATCTTCATCTAAGCCTCATCTCGTAGGCGCTAAACTGCACAGACCCAAAGCACCATCTACTGCCCCTGTATACGGGCCTGCTTCCTGATGAGCTGAACCTTCAAGTCATATGGCACACCATTATCCCAAGTGGCAACGCCAATGCAGATATAAGAGGCTCTTGAGCTCCTAGGAATTTACCATCGACACCTCTCAGAATCCACTCACTTGTAGTCGTCAACAACATGAAGGGAATATTTGCCGCCATTTTGGCAACTGTCGCCTCGAGCGTGCTTGCCGCACCATCTCCTGTTCAGGATGCCCAGATCACTGCCCGCGCCGCGTCTGCATGCGCCAGTGCTGTCACTCTTTCCGGTAACCCCTTCGCTTCCCGCAAGATTTATGCCAACAAGTTTTACTCCTCGGAGGTCTCTTCTGCTGCTGCTGCGATAACTGACTCTGCCTTGGCTGCTGCTGCCACCAAGGTCGCTTCTGTCGGAACCTTCATGTGGATGTATGTCATTCTTTTCCGTTTGGCGATTTTTCAAGACTAATAAATTGTTAGCGATACCCGTGAAAAGATCAAGATTGTCGAGGACACCATCAAGGACGTTCCCTGCGATCAAATTGCCGCTTTGGTCATCTACGACCTTCCCGGTCGCGATTGTGCTGCCAAGGCCTCCAACGGTGAGCTTCCCGTTGGTAGTTTGAGCACATACAAGGCAGAGTACATTGACCGTAAGTATCCTATCTCTAGAGATTAAACTTAATACTTCATACTAAGACATGTAGCTATCGTCACCATCTTCAAGAAGTACCCCAAAACTGCTATCGCCCTGGTCATTGAGCCTGATTCCCTCCCCAACTTGGTCACAAACAGCAATCTCCAAACCTGTAAGGACTCTGCCTCTGGTTACCGCGATGGTGTTGCGTATGCTCTCAAGCAGCTCAACTTGCCAAATATTGCCATGTACATCGACGCTGGACACGGTGGCTGGCTCGGCTGGAACGACAACCTCAGTACGTTACTCTCTCTCTCTCTTCTGCTTTGTCTACAAAATAGCTAACCTCTCTCCCAGAGCCCGGCGCCAAAGAGCTCGCCACTGTCTACAAGGCAGCCGGCAGCCCCAAGCAAGTCCGTGGCTTCGCCACCAACGTCGCCGGCTGGAACGCCTGGGACCTCTCTCCAGGCGAGTTCTCCAAGGCCACCGATGCCCAATGGAACAAGGCGCAAAACGAGAAACAATACGTCACCCTTTTCAGCCCCGAGCTCAAATCTGCTGGTATGCCCAGCCAAGCCATTGTCGACACTGGCCGTAACGCCGTCACCGGCCTGCGCAAGGAGTGGGGCAACTGGTGCAACATCAATGGCGCTGGCTTCGGCGTCCGCCCTACTTCCACAACTGGATCCTCGCTCGTCGATTCCTTCGTGTGGGTCAAGCCCGGCGGCGAGTCAGACGGTACTAGCGACACCAGCGCCACCCGATATGATTCCTTCTGCGGAAAGGATGAGAGCTTCAAGCCATCTCCCGAGGCGGGTCAGTGGAATCAAGCGTACTTTGAGATGCTGGTTAAGAACGCTAAGCCCGCTTTCTAAACAAGCGATGCTTGTGGGTGAAGGTGTTTAGGTGGATGGGCACATGTATATAGATTTGCGGAGGTGGATTGTTTTGTTGAGAAAATATCGAGCAAAGATATCTTCGCTTCGTTGTTGATATGTTTGTTGGATTGGTTGAATTAGGATTAGAATGAATAAACTCTCGTTTATACAAAATATCGCTTGGTCGAGGTTCGCGTTTCATAGATTAATTTTGGCTCTGGGGTGAGATTGAAGTCTTATTAGGCATGAAGGGTGTTAGAAGAGGTATCAATAGGGAGATGGGCCAATAAAAGTATGTTGAGCGGGACGTAGATGTCGAATGTCGGCATTTTATATCGTTATTTATACACACGCGTCACTGCACTTCGGCATCCCGCGTTCCCCATATCTTCATATGCAAGTTATGTAGGGTATAGTACAGAATATAATTGATGAAATCGATGTCTCTCAACCCAAAATCTTCATTTATAACTTGCGAGTCCTAGGCTTATTGGATTAAGAATTTTTGCATCTATTGACATAAGATGGCCCATGATCTATTTATTCTGCGGCCTTCTATTTTTTTTTTTTTTTTTTTTTTTTTTTTTTTTTTTGGGGGGGGGGGGGAGTTGTGTTGTACGTAGATATTGGTATATTGATTTGACTTCGTCTTCATGACAAAGAGCCTAGGAAGAACTAGGAACGAATGATTGCCAGTATGTATTTACTGTGTTATGTATATATTAATGGTATATTCTAGTTTCAAAACGAATGTAGACATGATTCTATGTTATCACAGCATTTCTTTGGAAGACATAGGAATTTGATCTGTGGAGTAATTTGCTCTCGAGATTCTCATCTAAAACCTTGATACTCTTGCAAAAGAAGTTGAGAGTCATCTATCATCCTCTCCCGTTTCAGTCTTGCAAGGTGTAAATTTGAACACTCGTGTATTTATCCCGTTTTTATAGCGCTTCTAGCACGAGCCAGTGGATAGTTTTGAGTACGGTATACCTGCTTTTAATCTACCCATACCAAACACCCAAGCCGTAAGGACTAGTCGTCGCAAGAGACGATAGCCATTAAAGATACACTTGAATAAATGGGAAAAGGATAATAGGTTTATTATACTTAATATTAGAAAAATCGCTACCCTCTTGGAATCGACTGATCTTGCTAACTTGTTTTATAATCAGCCGAGTTGAAGCAGAATTTACTACACCCAAACCATACCTGGTATCGCGACCCATGGTGGGTCTCTGTGGCCTACGGCCTGACACAAGCCAGCCTATTCCCGAGGCCTCCTTCTTTCCACTGGCGGTTCCCCTTTTCTTTTTCCACACTTCCAATAAAGAAGTGCCTTCCCTTCGAAGTTCACATACGTCTGAGAGGTCCTCGAGTTCTTCCTGTGGCCATTCGAAATCCTGCTTAGACTGACATAGCATCAAGCCAGTGGACTCTCGTACAGGGCCGCCTGACGTCCACGCACCGTCCACACGACTCATCATGTTTCTGATATAGACTCTTTCTTACGGAATGGGCCAACCTGGATTCGATCTGGAACAGAAAATGAGGTGTGTAGCAAGATGATTATCGAAGTAGCTAATCATAACCAAGCAGGCGTGCTTGTGGCTGTCAGGCCTGTGGCTGTGCAAAGCCTTAGCAAGTGGGCCGACTTAGGCCCCGCAGCCTTGCGATCAAACCAAACTTACTCTCTGCCTCCCCATTCAACTAGCTCACCTCTTGTAGGTTGCCACCTCACAACTCTGTGGCCGGAGCGGGCCGGCTATCCTCCTTGCTAGCGTAGTCTAATTGTTTACCTGCTTTGCCACGTATGTACCTCTGGCAACAAGGATCTTGTTATCGACCGAGAATGTCTCGAAAATTCACTGTGGCAAAGTGCTGACTGTATATTCACGTTGATCCCCAGCCCCTTCTGTAAAAGAGAGAATAATAAACAGATAAAGAAATAAATTGTGTACCAAGGCCTTCGTTATTTGTGCATCCTAGTGATAGAATCCGTCAAGATTCAGATTTTGCATACCCATATCTTACCACTTCCAACACCCACAACAATCATCTTCCTAGATACAGTAGAGCAAGAGGGGCGATACTCTGAGGGAAGCCATAATACTCCCTTTGAATTGTATGTTATCCATGTTTTATCCGAACTTAGTACTATGTACTGATACTGGGGAAGTTGAGTCTCCATAACAACCGTTGTTCTGTTCGACATTGCAGAGTCACTGATGATAATAGCACCAACCTCTGACTGAAGACGGGAGCCAGTAGAATCAAATGATATATCGAAGAGTGCCCTGCCAACCTCAAGTATTTGTAGGCACTCGCCGCTGCTGGCATCCCAGATCTTGACTGTCTTGTCCCACGACCCCGACGCGATTCGAGTTGAGTCGTGAGAAAAGGTCACTGGGCTGACATAATCGTCATGACCCGAGATCGTGGGAGTACGGATGACGATCCAGTCGGCCTTGGTATTATAAGACTTTTCTCACGACTAATGGGAGTGGTGAGTTATTATTGTTAGGGAGGACCTCGGGACAAGTATTGAGGGGATAACAAGGTGGCCGGAGATATCAAGTCGCAGGAGGGTCATAGATAGGATAGGGTAAGACGAAGCATAGGAAAGAGGGGAAAGAGAAACGCAAGCCTTATTGATGTGATGCAGATATGTAGGACACAAAGGAAGCAACGACCCCTTGCGCTCTCTCACCTCTGCTATAATATGCTACGTAATATCAATCTTCATAAGGTCCGTCCCCCGTTTTACGCTGTTCAAAAGACGTCAAGGCTGGTTACAAAAGAATTTCTCGAACCTTCATTCCTATGCTGGGAGAGGCCGACCGCTGCGCAAGCGCTGAGTGGTGCTCTGAAAGAAAAATCATGGTCATGATTGTCTACCGTACAGAGTAGGTTAGGCCTATTATGCATGGTCATTGCCCTTGAAAACCGAAGATTCGTGAAGCATATCCATGCAACTTCTCGTTATACCTAAAATCGCCTGACTAACCTCCTTAGCTCCCTCGATTGCGTCGTAATCAAGGTATGGCTCCAGCGCTCTGTCTTTGAAGTCAACTTTCTTGTCGCATAGTCCACGATAAATTGACGATACTATAATCTCTCTAATATCATTGAAAATGATTTGAAGTTGCCCAGCGAGCTTTCTCGCTAAGGCGTTGTCGTAGCCAGAGAAGGAGACAGCACTCAGATGTGGGGCTGCGTACAACAGTTCTTGACTAGCTTCTTCTCCACAAAGCTGGAGTAGTTTCTGTGAAGCGTTCAAGAGAAGTACACTACACGCCGTAAAGCTGGTGTAACTAAAATTCGCCAGATATGTTAGCTTTTCAAAACTAGGAGCTGGTGCATTTGGTGGGGACATACATAGAAACCCAACAGTGCGATCCGATTAGGTTGTCTATCTGTAGTAGCGAAGTCACCCGAGCGGACTGTCGTGCCGCCAAGACGCATTGCTCCTCGACGCGAATCAGAGAGTCTACATCTTTTGAGTCGGTTGAGGCGGCTCCGCCTAAGCGGAACCTCGCTACATCAATCAGAGAATCCCGAAAGAGCTCGACGAACAAGCCCAAGAAGAGTGTATGTAGCAGTAGAAGCGATCTTTTAGTGCTCCAGTTCATATTGAGTGGATCTGTGAGAGTGAGTCGACTTAATTGCATTGGCGGTGGAAGGGTACGGTGCCATTGGTTAAGAGACTCGAAATGAACTGAAGTTAGGGCAGCATTTGGTTGCTTTGCAGTCTTCAGGTCAAGCGCTATGTATGCGGCTATCTGGCCAAGTTCGCTAACACTACCATGAAAGGTGCCCCGCTCATGTTCAGTGTGCGACCGATTAGAATGATACAACTGCGTAGTGTTAGTAGATGCACAATAGACACGATCGTAAATCGCGCGCGCTTAATGGATTAATGGATAGAAAAGGTAGGGTTACAATCAGGTCTTCCATAGTAACCCGCGATTCGTGAGTAGTATTGTAAGCAAACCAACTTTGTATTCGTCAGTTTTCAAGAACAGCTATCGTAGGATGTAGAGCGCACACACATTTCCATAAAGACGAGACTCCGGAACACATTCCGCCAATAGTCTCTTCTCTCTTTAGAGGCTTCGGTCTGGAACGACGGGGACGCAATTGCTTGCCTCCCAAGATCGAGGGCTGATACTGCTAGCTATAAGTCCATTTTGTCCAAAATGCTAAGCATCAGGCGCTTACACATAAATCGTCTGGCGCTATCCACACAATCAGTGAAACGGCATATCGATAGGCACATTAGAAGCCGCATATAGCAGAGGTCGGACATCTTTAATGAATAGGACAGCATGTACAGAAAGAGGTGTAGAAACTTTTTCCGGTCTAACGGCGTGTGTGCTTCTGCATCGCAATAGGCCCCTACTGCAGACATTGCAAAGACTTCAGTCACGTGTGTTGGTTTGGAGTCGTGTTGCGGGTGGTACACGGATCTCACGAGGTCTTGCGCTTCCTCCCGGTTCCAAAGGAACAGAAGTGAGCCTGTACCATCAAGGAATGTCTCCACGGCTCTGGCTGTCATGTCTTCTGGTGGAAATAGAGTGACTCCGGTCAAGTAGGTATTAACACCGAGAGCTTTCGAGATAGAGCGTACTTCGTCCATGCTATCCTTGGTGAGTGATGCCATATCAGGCGACCGACTTCGCGGATCTTGACTTTCTATATCCATCTTCTCCTGGTGAGTGATTTCGAGTCCTTCAAGCGAGTCTGGTTGCTGATTAGAGTTCGCTCTTTTTTGGGTAGACGAGGATTTCTTGTCCGACGGTTCTATTGACTCCGAATAGTGCTGTTGTTGCTTGAATTCCTTAAGGCACGTTTGGTAGTTCCGGTACTCCTCTGTTTTCTTGTAACACTCTAGCCCTTCCTTATACTTCTTAAGCCTATCAGCAGCAGGTACTTTCCAAGTGTTCATTCGTTCTTCATTAGATAAGTCCCTCCAACGCCTCCCTGTCTCTTTGGAAATGTCTGTAAAGGACGAACTGCTAAGTGCTGGATCCTGTCGGACATGCTCGCCAAAGAGTACATAAGCGATCTTAGGCTTGTGCGGAGCATTAGGGTCCGGTCGCGGGTGCCGCCAGTACGGCCTAGTCGTGCGCGCTGCCTGTTGGGAGGGTTTTAGTGTTGCTTCGGCATGTTCTCCGATAGCGGCCTGCCGTCCAGAGCGTAGAGTATAATCAGGCACAGACTCTCTATAAGATGTGCTTGAACTAGTGTGCTTGCATATTGCACGCTGGAGTTTCCAGCAGTCACCCTGCTTAAAGTCAAGTGTCGCCATATCGGATTCCGTAATTGCTGTCACAGTCTCCCAATCCTCAAAGCCGTTTGACCGTAGAGGTTCCTCGTACTGACTGAGCCCAAGCCGAGCAAGGGTTGCCCTAAGCTCGAAAGCGTCGGTAGTAGACTGCTCCGAGAGTCTGGAACTCATCTTCTCAAGATCTGCTGTGGTATTTTCGTACAGAACTGAAAGCAAGCGTAAGGGATTCTTCGTCAACCGAAGTACGCTATATGTGCACACGACCTGACGTAACTCGAACGTCTGAGCAAAGAACTTGAATTTAGGCTAGGGAACCCTGCACGAAAAATTAGCGAGGTAAGCTTGAGCACCCAAATCCCGGCCACCCCCATTTTCCGGCCACCCAACCAAAACGCGTACTCCCACTTCAACACGCGATATCTCCACAATGCCGTACTCAAAATAGACGCTTATAAGCTCGTAATACAGTCTACTCTCTAGGATTTAGACTCTAGCAAAGTTACTAGCCAAAGACAAGCTGCTAAGGTGTGGGGAGTCAAGAGATCAACGCTACAAGGCAGATTAGCTAGTCAACGGAGATCTACGATAGCTCACTAACACCGCCAGCAGCTTACTCTAGAACAAGAGAGCTTTATTGTAGAGTGAATACTCGAAGAAGACTTAAGATTCCAGCCCCCATCTCACGCGCGCGTACGGGAGATAGCTACCAAGTTATTAGCCTATAACGGTGATCACTAACTACTTAGTAAACGATAGATCAATTCTTTCCTTACACGCTAGCCACGAGTCTCTATTCTTATTAGCCGGACAATTAAAGTCCCTCGCACCTATATCGCTACTCCAGCTTAGATCGTAGCGTTCCTTGAATTATACCTACGCGCATTGTAACGAAGGTTGTTGCGCTACCAAGAGTTTCTACACGCAACAAAGGCCTGGGTATAGTACCCTATATTGGGTCCCTAGTCTTCATCTACGCTATACCTGCGTATAAAGGGTGTACTCCTATGTAGAGAAAGGGGACAAGTATTATTGACCCTTCTGCTCCCGAAATACTATTTATTTTGCTTGCATCTTGCCATCCCTTTACTATCTCCTGTAACCTAAGACAAGTACTATTGTCTTCTAGTTACCTCCTTAACAAACGGGTTTATATAAGGGACTGGAAGAGCCGCACAGAGCCGTATGGCTTGTGCGGTCTTCACCCCTTTGAATACTTACGTGCAGCATCCGTACTGCGTACAGACAATTAACGTATTTTTAGGTTGCTATATGCCTTGTGCTGCTAGTTAGACGGCTTCCTGCTGGTGGGTTTAGTGTTCGTAACTCTAACCTCTAACCTTAAGCGTACACGGCCTACCCTAACGACTATGACAACTCTAGTGTGGCTTATCACCTGACGCCCGGACTCACCTGACGCCCGAAAATCAGCCATCTTGTGTTACGGGTGTAACAAGAGAAATCGAGATGGAACCAATCAGTCCCAACTCAGACGCTGACGAAGCATGGGACGAGCGGGGTAATGACCTCGATTGGGAAGCCACCCACAACTGGACACGTAGCAGTGATCTGTAATCACGTGCGAACAGATCAAAGTGATCTGTGATGACGCACAAACAGATCAGGGTGATCTGTAGTCACGTGCGCACAGATCAGTGGTGATCTGTACCGTCGCACAAACAGATCAGCACAAGTATATAGTCAGTAACAAATGCTCATCATTAGGATGGCATCGGCAATTCAATCATTGACCAAGAGCGACAATACTAAGACAGTTGCGAAACATCTTCTATTGTTCACAGCCTATTGCAGATCACAACACGAGCTTTCACCATCACCTCCCAATCCACCAACCCCAAAGACAGGCACCTGTAGTCGACAACAGGGAGGCCAGTAACATCTTGGCTACACAAAGATGAGGTTATTATAGCCTATACACAAGCTACTATTACAAGATTTTTTGAAGTTTCAATATATTAAGCTTTGAGTATATACTTCTATAATTTAATTATAGTTTGTAGCGTTGTAGGAGGTTGATATTACGGCTGCGAGTTAACCTTAGCGGTGCCAGCGCACTACCGCCTACTACCTCTTTAGCAGCATTAAGTTAATTGCAGCTATCTCTAGTAACTTAAGAGCCTTTGCGAGCTTTTTGAGTAGCTTTTTTAGCTATCTTAACGTTGTTCTAGAGTTGTCTTTTAGTATTACGCGTAAGTTAAGCCTTTGCGTGATTATAAGCTTTTTAAGCCTTTGCAGCGTCGCGGGTAGCCTTAGCTACTGCGCGATTTTAGCGGCGCTCCTCTATTAATATAGCCTTCTAAGCTTTCTATTACTCTCTAGCCTTGATATCCTCTACTTTCTAGAGTTATAGCTTAGCTACATTAGCCTACTTTTAAGCCTTGCGCTTGCGCGCATCTCTTACCTTATTTAGTAACTAAAATACTACTCTTCTATTATATTTAGTAGGCGCTTTAAGCGCTAGAGGCTTACCTCGCTAGTAGCGCCTCTTCTTATTAGCTAGAGTACTACGTAGGCCTTTAACTTTATATTTAAGTAGAGAGTTTTGTATAGAGATCTTATAGACTATATAGCTAAGTAGCTAAATGTTTTTATTATAGATATTGTTAAAAAAAGTCTTTAAAATTGCGTATATCTTACGCTAGTTACTTACGCTAAGTACTAACGCTAATAAGTTTACTAATAAGCTTAAAGATAGCTAGCTCTAGTCTTCTACTTTAAATTGTTTAAGTATAGCGTTAGGCTTAAATAGAGTAATTCTAGTAGCGCTAAAAGCCTTTAGTATTGTTACTAACTTAAATATAGTACTCTAAGTAGTATAAAATAGCTTATAGAAGTCTCTCTTTATAATATTTATAAGCCCTTAGTATACTTCTATATACTAAGTAAGTGTTAAGACCTTAGAACTAGGTAAGAGTAACGAGGGTAAGTAGGCTTCTATAAGACGGGCAAGGTTAATAAATAAGAGGGTTACTTAACTTAATTAATAGTTAGCTCTTATTAGAGTATTATAAAGTATATAAGTATTAATAGGTAAATAGGAATCTAATTAAAGTATTAGTTGTAATACTCTATTAAGATAAGAGGTAAAGAAGAGATTAAATATAATAGTCTATAA